>CALSBV010010187.1:3090071-3119577 GCA_943590825.1 Bovichtus diacanthus
CATACATACACACATACATACATGCATACATACACACATACATACACGCATACATACATACACACATACATACACGCATACATACATACATACATACATGCATACATGCATACATACATGCATATATACATACACACACGCATACATACATACATACATACATACATACATGCATATATACATACACACATGCATACATGCATATATACATACACACATGCATACATACATACATGCATACATACATACATACACACATACATACACACATACATACACGCATGCATACATGCATGCATACATACATGCATGCATGCATACATACATACACACATACATACATGCATACATGCATACATGCATACATGCATACATACACACATACACACATACATACATACATGCATATATACATACACACATACATACATACACACATACGTACACGCATACATACATACATGCATATATACATACACACATACATACACATACACACATACATGCATACATGCATAGCAGGTGAAAAAAGTTATTTTCCCAATCAATTAATCTGCCAATTTATTTTCGATCGATTGTTTGGTTTATAAAATGGCAACAAAAAAAGGTAACATTTTACCAACACACTGTCCTAATGTCTTCAGATGTCTTGGTGCAACCAACAGTCTAAAACTAAAATAAATGTTAATGAAAGTATTACAGAGAGAAAATCAGCAAAACTTCACTATTGGGGAACAAGGGAAGTTTTGCATTTTGTCAAGAAAGAAATTACTCACAGGAACCATTGATTTTCAGAAAATTTGACAAAAGACAATTTGTAAAACAAATATTTTGAGGAATACACAAGGCGTGTGGGCTTAGCCTAATACAATTTACAAATTAGACAGGGTGTAATATAGTCGTGGATCTGAAGACCTGTGATGTGCCTTTAACACTTAAAAAAGATGCCATTCTTTTTCATGTTGTCGAGGAGTTGGCCAGTACAAATGATGGAATAAAACCTCATGTGGCGCACTTATTGTCCCGGGACATTTATTTCTAATTATTTAGAAAGCTTGGATCATTAGAGCCAAGCTTCTGTTCACGGTGCCAGGAGAGACTCCGACCGGAGAGACTCCGCTGACTGTGGCCACGCTGGCAGCTTCCACCATGGTTTCCTATGGATGAAGAAACACGTTCCGGTTTAAACTCAAATGAGCTTCCGGCTTGGATGTTGGAGGTGAAGCCATTGAAGCCAACGTTCCAACTTTTCAGCTTGTTTTCACTCATGGTGATGCTGAAGACCAGAGTCTTGTTTATTTGTTCTACATCTGTTGCTGAGGTTATGTTTTTATGTTCTGTGATCAGCGAATATGTAAACAAGATTATGAACGTGAACAGCTTCCACCGGCTTTTGGTGCTGAACCGTTTTCAATACTTTTGGTTGGTACCAATGAAAGTAAACTACATTACTCTCATCAAATACGATATAAATAAATAATAATAAAAACCATCAATCAGAAAATAATTACACTAGCAAGGAATAATCATCCTAATGTACGTAGTTTGTGTCAAACCCCAAATAATTCCTTTTTACATAACCATTATAAAACCCTCGAGGTCGTCTCTGCTACCTTTTTTGAGTTTAACCCAGCAACAAAATGAGTCATTTTGAACAAGGGTTTGTAGGGACGCCATTATTGTTTTTACTTGTGCCAGCACTCTCGCACCATTTAGCATTAAACATGGGTTGTCTTAACCAATTAGTTCCGCCGCCGAGCTGAATGGACGTCAGACAGACGTGGAGCCGAGTGACTGGAGCAGGCTGATGAGCTGCGCGGCCTTGTAGTCTGCATAGCCTCAGGAAGTGTGTGTGTGTGTGTGTGCGTCTGCATGCACTTTATCTGCTTATCTTTTGAAAACATTCGCTCACTCATTTGTGGCGCTGCTAAAAACGGCGACACGCACACAGCAACTGGAGCCCGTCTTCATGCTGGTTTTGACTCGGACGGCTGAGACGGGATGAAAGTCAGTGATGGTTTCTCTCTTGTCATGAGATGTAACCGTTCATCCCGACAGGCGGCTTAATGTCTCCGTTCTGAGGAGCTCCTCTGCATATTCAAGCAAACTTGCCCAAGACGGAGGCTCAGTAAACAGAGCGCCTTCAAGTGTCCCTGAGGTTGAATATATATATATATATATATAATGATGTAAAGATCATAGCATCACAGTTAGTGGTGTCACACACCGGGAATCAAGCAACTCAAAATAATGCTCTATTTAAAAATAATTTCATGTCATGTCTCGATTTAATTTAGTGTTAAAGGAACAGTTCCAACATTTTGGGGCGTATGCTTGTTTTGCGCGCTAGATGGGACGATCAATACCGTGCTCTACTAATGAACACATTTAGTTGTGCTTGTTTAAACTTAAACAGAAATGTAAATAAAAGTCTTTAGAGGGATTCTTGTAGTTTAATTAATTCTATAATCATTTCTAGACCCGTTCATCCAGAACTCCTCACGGCAGCAACAAGACTCATAAAACTACAAAATGTCTTTTGAAAAAAAAAAAGCGTTTGTGTTTGTCTACTGATTAAACAAAGATATTAAGTGCTGAGTTTTAGAGGTGTTGACAGGCTGACTTCAAGCTAAGCTAAGCTAAACACACCTCCATATTTAACATGCTGATATACAAACTATACTATATTAATAGTTTGTATAGTGTGTACTATGTATAGTACACGCCCTTAAAGACCCTTTAGTGTGTTTGGGAAATTATTTGTCAAGTGACATGGTGGGAAAGCTGTATGTATAATCTTTATATGTGGTTTGAACATTTCATTGTGCTCTGTAGAGGGAGCATATCTGTTCGTTTGTATAACGGGGACAATACAGTTGTTGTGTAGGAAGTATTAATGCATCAGATGCTGAGGCTATTGCAGCCCCAATATCTGTATCAGCTTCAGGCTTTTTATTTGGGGTAAATCAACGTAACAAACAAAAAGATAAGTAAACGAACAGATGCATTGTGCTAGTAGCAGGAAGCTCTTCTCTATTGCAGCTCTTTTTTCGATTTAAATATGAAAATGTGCGTCGTTTCTTAATATAAACATCTTAGTGCGGCGTGATCTTTCACTCTTCTTCCCTCGTCTCTTGGTTTTCTTAATTCTTCATTACGTAAAAGATGAGTTTGTGATCTCTGCTATGCTGATTCTTGTGCACTGGAAAGGTGACATAAGCAGCTTTATGAGGCTGCTTTGGCTTTGCTGCTGTCGTGTTGCTTTGAGTGCTGGGAGACGACTCGCCACGAGCCAGCGTCGTCTCAGCTTTAGGTTTTTCAGGCGCAGACGTCAAACTCGGCTCAGATATGGCGGCCAGGACGTTTGCGAGAGCTCGTCGGCTCTCAGCGCGGCCCTGCCAGTTTTTGTGCTCTTCAGGGTAGATCAGCTCATTTTAACGTCACCTTCCTCTCTGCATTCAGCTGCACAAAATGAGGCAAATTGTCGTTGTAAAGTACTTCCTCTGAGCCTTTTTGCTGCGCTGTCAAATCTTATTTTGCTGTAGAACTTAACCTACAGGCTTATCCTCCACCCACAGCAGGCCCAAGCACACAAGTACAGACTCAGATCAATTAGTTGATCAACAAAAAAATGTATCTGCTGCTGTTTTGATCGTTTCTAATCATTTTCTCAAGCAAAGAAATGACATTTTAATGGCTTGACTCCTGTCTCAGTGTTAAGGTGCTGTGCCTGGAGGAGTGAGGAGTGATCTCTGAAGTCATCCAGCACAGCTTGGTGCTCCATCCAGCAGCAGGTGTGTGACACTCGTGTACACTTGTCTGTCAGTTAGTTTGATAGTAGAGGGCTTGGAGCAAACTCATTATTGTTTAGCGTGTCATTATATGTTTATTAATTGTAACAACTTGAATATGTTTGGGACTTTTTGGAAATGAGAAGCAGTTTGAAGACATTCTATCTATGTTGCTTTTGTAGGATAGTGCAGGATTGTTTCCCCCAAGTTGTTTCTTTGTACCCTGCAAAGATAACGTCTGCCAGTCTACTGTGCATGCTCACCTTTTGGTTAAAATCTTTTACAGAGGCGGTTTATTCTTCCAGCAAGTCAGTTCCATGTTGGACAATTTCAGTACGCCATGATAATGTGCAACAAAAAGTGTTTTGTGTTCTGCCAGTCATTTAGCAACCTGTCCTCATGTAAAATAGTTCCTCACTCCATCCCTTGTGCATCAGAGGCTTGTGACAGTGGATCTGAGTGTGTCTACGGGGTAAACAGGGAGTGTGTGAACCTAAGTGTGCTCACGGACCTGCATTACCCCCCCGTTCATTAGTTCTCTGGTTGAATCCGTCCCTATTGAATGAATGCCCGATAATATTGTGATTGTTACATGAGCAGTTTTTACATAGTCGTCTCATTTAGCCGGTAGCCGTGGGCAGTACACACCATCTGGAATTTTGGCCCACTCCCACAGTCTGACACAGACGGAGAAACAAAGCATGTACTCTTCCTGTCTTACACTTGACTGCAGAAATCTAAAAAACGTAACGAGTGTCTGTTAACAAACCATTGTCTTGCCATTCACTATCAAGTCATTTTCTTTTAGCAGTGCAGAAAATCAGCAGAGCTTCTCCACGTGTTCCTGCCGGCCTTCACTATTCTTCCCTCATTGTCCCTCTTCGTGCTCATTTAAGTCCTTGTGCCTCCACCTCAGCCAGCAGTAGAAATGTAATTGAGCTGTCGGAGCTCAGAGAAGCCTAAATACAGCAGCACTCTCCACTCCTGGTCTAATCTTCCAGAAATAATGTGTTGAATTACCTCCCACTCGCAGTGGTCTACTCTTTACAAACAATAAAATGCGTTGTCAGTTTTCAACAGAATGCACCAAATTGCAGTTTGGCAGCGAACCAATGTGCCGCAGCCCTTTCTCCTCCAACCTCAGAAAACAGCGCAGTGGCTTCTTCCATCGGCTGTAGATTGTAACTGTAGATTCTGAGCCTTTTCATCCAGAGGTTTATAGCTCATGACAAACGCTTGTTCAGCCTTTCAGAGGCTTACTGTAAATGTCAGTCCACTCTAGTTTAATAGTCACTCATCCTTACTTCCACATCTTTTTTATTTTAATAAGGCTTGGTAAAAATACTTTATTTTACTGAAACTGTGTTTCTGAGCCAGCACCTTTTAGCATTTATCTCAAATCTGAATCTGCTTATCAAATCTTTAGGTTTAGCTTTTAGCAGGTGTTAACTTAAGCTGTAAATAACTAAAACTCTTAAGATTCAGATTTTACAGGCAGAAACACTATAGGCTAGATTTTAGTGGCAGCAGAATTAATATTCACAGCCTGTAGCTGCGACATGAAAATGAGATGAACGCCAGAGGACATGAAATTTTGATGAAATATGTATTTGACACATTTAGGCTGCTTTTATAATCTGCTGCCGGTGATGTTTGTCATGTTAACTGGCCAAAGTAACGACGAACACCGCCTAAAACCGTTACCACTACCTGATTGTAGGGCTGCAGGTTTTCTTTTATTAACAATCAACTAATATGAAAAAAAAAAACATCCATCGAGAGTTGCCAGAGCTCAAAGTGATGACTTTTAAATTTCATCATTTTATGTCAGACGAACCGCAAAGATATTCAGTTTACAAATATATTAAACAGTAAAGCAGCAAATAGCCAGCAAATGATAAATGAATGAATTGATAAAATGGTCATTCATCATCTCAGTGCTTATCATTTCAACGTCAAATGAATGTAGGCTGCAGTAATATAAAGTTTTAAAAGAAAACGAACGATGTGAAATTCTAAATGTACATGATTTGATATAAACATGCTGCAGCGGCGGCATCATACAAACGCCGCCGGTCGACCTCAGATACACTCACCTTTTCCACTTTCCACTGCAGATCCTTTCAAAGTTGTAACAGTGAACAGTGTTGTTGGATTTATTTTCTGGCTGCAAGTTCTGTCAGTCAAATCCAGGCGGGCCATGCGGTGAGAACAGCCAGAGGGGCTCCACATCCTAAACCCTGCCAGCCTCTTTGTGTTTGTTTAGTTTAATCCCTCATTGCTAAACTGTATAGGAAAGAGATGTGACAGAAGCTGCAGCAAAGATGCTCAGTGTGTGTCCAGGGTGGTACCTTTAGTTGGATAAATATCAGCTTGTTTTCTGTCAGAAATGATGGGCAAAAACCTCAAATCTGGCCTCGGGTCTTAGACACATTGTCATAATTTAACTGCCAAAAGTCCAGAAGAAAGGCGAGTAAAACAAATGATAAGGAAACAGACTGCGTTGTGGTAATTTCTGAAAATGTATTTGTGCATTAGGTTTGTTGGTTATTGTGCTACAGGAGCACAAGCGTCTTGGGTCAATAAATGGCTGATGTGATGGCTCGCCAGCTTATTTATCGTGGCAGTGTCAATGTGTGCTTTTCCAACATTACATAGAGGCTTATGAGTCAAACAGGGAGGGGATCTGGTCACCATGGAAACTTAGCAACTGGTCCATCGTTGCACCACGTATCAATGTGTCAGTGGGTTTGTTGATTGAGTGGACGAGCCGGTGTGTGTGTCTCTGTCAGAGTCCATGTCCTCCTGAGCTCAGGCCACAAACTGGACCTGCTGTGTAGTGTTGACGAGGTTTTACCAAGTGTCTGCTCATCACCGTTAATCAGTTCTAAGCAGTTCCTTGGCAGTGCTAATCACTTTTATTGATTTTTGGACAAAACCGGTTCCAACAGATGACAGTGTGAAATACTTGAATAGCAATTGTAATTCCAGTTGTGGCTGAAGAAACTAAAGCATTTTCAACACTAACGTTATATATCCAGGATATTTAACCAGGCTAAAGGCCAGAAAACATGTATGTTCTCCTTAGTCCAGCGAGAAATCTTTAGCCTTAGGAGTTGATGCATAAAACTTAGTTTACAAATTAGAATACAAACAATTCCTTGTTTGATTGCATTTTAATGGTTTGACTTGTGTCTCAGTGTTAAGGTGCTGAGCCTGGAGGAGTGAAGTCATCCATCACAGCTTGGTGCTCCATCCAGCAGCAGGTGTGTGACACTCGTGTACACTTTGTCAGTTAGTTTGATATCAGATGGCTTGGAGCAAACTCATTATTATTTAGCATTTCTTTGACATGAGATGTCTTCTGTATAAGTTAAATAATTGCAGCCGTTGGATGTGATAAAACACTATTCATAAGATATTTCATGTCTGAGATGTGTATAAACACAGGCTATCAGGCAGGTTTATAGTGAACGGTAATATTTGAATATTATATCTTCTGTAGTTGCACCTAGATGTCGTGTTAAATGAGGGATTAGTACCACGTCAGATGACTGAATACAGATAAGGTGGGGGGGTGCATCGGTGCAACATTTTTTAGTCCCGATCCGATACCAAAGTTTAATTAACATGGGGCTGTGTATCGGCAAGAATCTGGCAATAGGATACATATCATGACACAGGGGTTACAATTCAACCTGTTTGTACTGAAGAGGTCGTGTTGCCAGATTTTTCCCAATCACGGCCAAACCTAGAAAAACATAGTAGTAGTAATAAACAGAAAATAACTTATGACAACTTGATCCAAGGATGAATAATGGTTTTTACAAGTCATATTTTATTCCATGTGCTTTACAAGGATATAAATAATGGCCAAAATTACAAAAATCAGTGTGCTGGAAGCCCAAGCATATGTACATAAGTTGGTCAGCAGTGATGTCCCCAAAGAACCCATTTCAGCTTTCACTCAAAATACAATCTGCCTCCGCTTCGATTTCTCAACCTTTATTGTGGTACCTTGTTTCCAGTGCCATGTACTGCAAATCCTTTATTCTTTTCTCGTTTACATTACATGTATGAACAATGAGTTGGCAAAATATCTATGTACATTATATAATTGGACAATGTCTCATCCAAATAATACAGTAATACTGCGTTTAAAATAGTACATCTGCTAGATAAGTAGAGCCCCATGAGAAATGGAGGGTTGACCTGACAAGAGTTAGCTAGCCACCTGCAACATTCACTCTCTGTGTACAAGTATGATCATATAGTTTCAGATTTTTAAAGGATGGCCATCATTCTCAAGCCCAAGGTTTTCATCTCATCATAGAAAAATAATGTAACATTAAGACAACAGTAGACAAGAATTGCACAAGGATAATCATAATCATCATCATGGTAATATAATACTCTCATATTAAACATTAAAATGTCGGGCAATACGAATAGAATACTTTTTTTTTTTTTTTTTTTAGCGCCAGATGCAGTTTTGTTCACATAGGTTCATCATCCGTTATAGGACACACACCTGTTGCATCTCCAGCGTGTTGCAGCTAGTCCAATCACATTTACACACTTGTGCATATATCTCTGTATTATTTTCTGACTTTAAAGAAAATAAAAAGACCAAAAGAGCCAGCCAGACGTCTTGAAACCCATGCCCATTCCAACACTGACACATGCCCAGTGGTGCCTTTAGCGAGCCCATCGTCTGTTACCAACAGTCGCCCTGTGACCGCCCAAAAGTTCACAGGTCACGCCTCCCCGCTGAGCGCATAAAACAGATCCTGCTGTAGTTGCAGATAGTCGAGGCCGCTTTCAAATAAGTGTACATTCAGAGCAGACCGTAGTTAGTGTAGGTGTGTATAAATGTCTGTCGTATGTTTACTGTGTCAAGATGAATGATGTTAAAATGTTGTAGTCAACCTTAAACACTGTGGAGTAGCATCCGTGTTTGTAGTCCTTTGTAGTCCATTTTGCATTGTATGTGTGACAAGGTCCGTGTTTAGGGCTGGCTACATTCTTTGCATTCCACAGTAATAGACATGAGCGTCCGGCATTGCCCTGCAAATGAGATGACATCACTTATCGAGAGAGCCCTCAAACCCCGCCTCTCCACCGGCCCCCCTGCTCAGCAAATCCAAAATGGCCACCATGCGTCTCACAAGCCACATGCTAAACCTTTTACATACAAGATTCTCCCCCCCACATATAATAGGTTTATGACCAGGGAAAAATCCATTTGGTTAAAATAATTCTGAACATACACACATGTGCTATAAAAGAAAAAGAAAAAAAGTTTAAAGTTGCTTGTTAGTATTTTCAAAAATAATCTGATATAAAGAATCAAAAAGTTTGAATACATTCTAGTAGCCTGCTGGATGAACCAGTTTGAGTCAGAGTTAGACTGCGCTACATCACCTCTCCTGTAATTCAGTTCTCCTCTTTGATTAAAAAATGTTTAAAAAGTCTTAACTTTCCTCCAGTTGTCATGTTTCGACAACGGCCCTCTTCATTGTCGGCTCAACAGACAGTTACAACACTGTCACAGCTCTTAGCGGTATTGTGGTTACAAACGTTCAAGTTGTCAGGGGCAGTTGGACAAAGGGGCTGAAAAGCAGAGAAAAGCGAGGGATGGAGGCAGTCAGGAGGGAAAAAAGTGGAGAGAGACGAAGCCAAACGGTTGCACCCATCAACAGGAAGTAAAAAAAAAAAAAAAACCAAGAAGCTGGAAGCAGCACAACCGACTGGCTGACTGCCGACTGATTGACAAACAGGAAGTGGAAAAGCTGAGCTGACCATTCACCCTACAGGTGGAGACAGAGAAGTGCACCACAGCCCTGCAGGCAGGAAGATGGGGCCTGGGCCAAAGAGGGGGAGAGCAGAAACAAAAGAGAAGAAGAGAGACAGCGCAGCGCCAAACGTCATCATGCAGCGGACAGGCTCGGCTAACGGGGGCGGGGCGGGATGTTTTGTTTTTTTTATTTTTCAGCCGGCGAGGCGACGCGGCGGCGTGCGTCGCTCGTGCCCAACTCCGGGGCGGGGCCCCAGTACGGGGCAACCTCTGAAAGGCACACACACACACACAGGAGTGGACAAGGCGGGTGTATGTTAGAAAATAGTGGTCTCGTACTTGGTGTTGACTCCTCTCTTGGCCTCCTGACCCGGCTCCACAATCCACGGCACGTTGGCGTGGCCCTTCTGGTCCATGGACGGCTGCTCCATCTGACGCACAGAGAGAAAAAGTGGCAAATTATTTTCAACTACCTGCTTAATGTCAAGTTTGCAAATGTTAGTGGACATTGTTGTATTGATGGTTTACTTGTTTAGGATACAGAATATGGACAATTCATCACGTGGCATTTTGAATGCAAACGGCTCCGTTTGTGCCGAAAGTTGAGACTTCGCACACTGTCGGGGAGATTTCCTGATACAATTGAATGAGACGCAGGGTGTGCTGCTTCCAAACTTCTGTTAAAGTGTAGTTCTGTTTACTGCTAGTGCTGATAGCTGTTGTCAGTTTGCCTGCCATCAGTCGGGCCATGTGGGTGAGTGATTGCACTGGGTGTGGCTAACACAGCTGTAGCCACTCAAGTAATCAAGTGTGCACTTTAAGGACCGTGTTTGTTTGGAGCAGCAGCCTCATCAGACGAAGACTCAGGAAGACGAAGACAAAGGAGTCTTTTGCAGGAGTACAAGTGGGAGGGCCAGTGGGAGGCCAGCATCTCCTTCTGCCTGCTCTTCACTCTCCTCATTCAGACTCTGCTTCTGTCTATCTCACCAGCTACTCACAAGACTGGCTGCATCTCTGGCCTCCCAGAGACACTTGGGTCACACCAGCCAAATAACACTTCCACCCCTACTGGTCTACTGAGCTCCTCCAAATAAAGTTTCTCTCCTTACCCATTGTCAGACTTCGCTCCCTCGTCTCTCAAATGTCATGCTGTCACTGTAACTAAGCCGGTTACATTAAACATTGTTCTCCTATCTAACATCCCTGAAAATGGCCCTCTGCTCGCACTTCTCGTGACTTCAACAGACTTACTATCTCTCCTATCTCTCCTTTGCTCTCTCCCCGTGTCCATCCCCACATACTCACAAACCTCTCTGTAACCCCGCTTCATCTCTCCCCCTCTCCCAAACCTAACTCCCTGAACACTGTACCTGTCGCCGTACCTCTTTCTCCCTCCTCGTGCCTCAGCTGTCCTCTCAGCCCTCCCTTCATCTCACTCATGCTCGCCAACTCTGCCACAGACACTCTTCTCTACTCTGTCCTCTCACTTCACGGCAGGTTTGCCAGTCCCCCTCCTGCTCCCTGGTTGGATGACTCAGTGCGTACTGACAGAACCGCTGAAAGAAGATGGTTGAAATCAAAACACCCTGACGACCTTTCAAACTCTCCTCTCCTCTCTCTCCAACCCCAAAATACTCTACTTTTCCACCCACCTCCCTTTTCCCTTCTACCATGCTACTTTGTGAACTACTTTTTGAAAGAAAGACATGACATACACTCTTCATTTTCCAACTGACAGACTGTTCACATCACCCCCCCTTCTTTCCCTCCACCCTACCATCTGCCCTCTGAACCTTAGACTGAAACCCCACCTGTTTCGACAGCACCTTGGCTAATAATACATTTTTAAAAAAGGGAGGGGTAAAAATGTTTTCTGTATGTTGCACTGAAGTTATCGTACTGCACTCAAAATTATTTCACCTATTTGAATCTTATGTACTTGCAAGATTCTTGCTGTTCAAAGTTGTATCCTCATGATTGTTTGCACTTATTGTAAATTGCTTTAGACAAATGCGTCAGCTAAATGTAATGTAATGGAAAATAAGAACTCAAATGTGAGAGGGGGCTGAGGTACATATTACAATGTGAACGCAGAACAAAGATCATGGACAGAAGCTCAAAGTCTGACATTAAAAACAAAAGAATCTCTAAATGCAAGATCCTGCTGGTCCTGAACAATTGCATTTACCGTGTGCTGTATTTGCAGCAGTTCTCTGCTGCCGCCACTGTGAAACTATTGTGGCTTCAGAGCAGAGAAACAAACCAAACAATGTACATTGCTCTCAAAAATAACCCAACAGCAACCAATCAAGCGGCTGGGTTTTGTTGCCGAGGATGTTTTTCCTCCAATCTATTGGTTAATTTTCTGGTGATTTGGGGGGAGGGGAGACTTGACTCAGTGACAGTAGAAGACTGAATTTGTCCTTGAACACTGGTAAATTCAAATGATCTATATGAACAAATGTTTATGTTTTATAAATAAGCATTAAAGTTGTACTTCTGGAGTAAACGGGTTAATGTTAGAGTTCTGCAGCGCACTAACAGAGCCGTGTTCCTCTTATCTTGTCTCGGCACACTGCTACGGCAGCAATACGGACACTAACTATAATATTGATCGAGTTCTCTATCCTCTCTCTCACACACACACGCACGCACTCACTCGGACAACCACGGCAAGACTTTATAATCTTGTTATGGGGGTTACAGGATTAAGGAACAAACACACTTTTGATCTCACGGCAGCTCAACACCATCGTGCTTAGCGAACAACTCGTTCAGAGCGTCGCCAGGATTAGCTTGGAATTCATCGAGCACACATGAAGCTACTGAATGAACTATGCCTGCCTTCAAAATAAGTTTTTGGGTTTTCTGCAGAAGGGTCGGAACTTAAGAACTTGAAGAAATGCTGCAGGGACTTCACACTGTGCAAGCCTTCAAAGGACAGCAACCTCAGTCATCCGAGCCGATGTGAAACACGGTGTATTGCAATGGGAGCCTATTGCACATTTGAATCATTTCTTGGCACTGTGTACGCCCTGCTACTGCAGTATTCTTTTGATGACCCTTTAAAAAATCAACTGCCTTGTGTTGTGTGCTCGATGGAAATGTGGATGAGCGAGAAACATTGAAGGTCAGAAGGAAAACGCTTCAAGCAGAAAAGCTCATCCCAAGCATTCAATGGAGGTTTAAATGGACTGTTTTAATAAACATTTTAAAGTAGTGCTTATTGCTTTAAACAATTATTAAGAATCTCAAACGTGCTTCTTTGGGGAGGCACCGTTTCCCCATCAAGGGGTTGAATCGGTGCAGTGGGGGAACATAAAGACTGACTGAGGCACTAACTCGAGGGAAGTGGGTTGGCTTTGCAAGACTGGCTGAAGTGTCCCATCTGTTTTTATTTTAATGCTACTAATCGGAAGATAATATGGAGATAGTAATTGAAGAATGACACAAACACACACACACACACACACTCACTGCAAACGGACAAGGATGCAGAGTGAGTTGAATAAAATGGAAGCACTTACACACGGCGCTTTCTTCTCGACTAAAAAGAAAATCATGTGGAAATAAAGGATAAGAGAAGGAAAAGCGTGGAGGACCTGTGACTGAGCTTTGTGAGGAAGATGGAAGAGTCGAGGGGGAGGAAGAGGAGGGTGGAGAGGAGGCCGGTGAGGGGTGTAAATGTGGCCCAGTGACCAGCGGCTGACGGGGGACATGATGACCTACAGGGGCAGAGGTCATATACAGGTCAAAGTGGCCCTGCTCAGCAACACCAACACCGAAAACAACAAAGCAGCAAGGCAGACCACAGCGACGACAGGGCAGCTGCATGGAAACAGGGAAAGGCAACAAAACTCCAAAACCAAAGCAAAACCATGGCAACAACATGGCAGCAAAGTTATCGTCCTGGCAACAGCAGCATTACTGCAACACAGTAAAACTAAAGCGAGAGTAGGCCATGTTACGCCACATTTATATAGCAACTCCTGCATGGCAAAAGAACACACTCCCAGCGAGACGGATATGGCACAGCAACGGTACAAGACATTACTCTGCAAAAGCATCGTCACAAGCCAGAGTCGTACTCAAATGTTTTTTTTTTTGTTTTTTTCAAAGTCAGGAAAAATTCTGCCAATGAGGTGAGATAGCTTGTTGTTATATTTCATTTGTTCTTGAGATTTTTTTAAAGAAAGTGTAAATTCAAGTCTCCTAGACCACCAATAAAATGAACCAGCTGCTTTGAAACAAGCTATTTTCACTTCACTGGGATACTTTTTCACTGCTTTTAAGAAACATAAGAGTGTAAAACTCAATCATACAGGGTTAGGGTCACGTATTTCAATCCTGTTTGGAAGCTACACTCCGATTACAGTAACATGCCGATGCTGATCAAAGACAATAGTCATATCGGACACGGTCACACTCATGAGGGCAAGTTGAGGGAGATCTACAAGCAGATATGCTCACATAACACACACACACATAAACATAAACATGAAAAAAGAAGGGTGTAGAGAAACAGATACTTGTGGGCAGAAAAATAAAGCCACATTATTTTAAAGCACAGAGACTTGAGAGGTGCTGCAGGATGGAGATTATGGCTCGCAGGTGGCAGGAATATTAAGTGAATCCTGCAGTATCTTTGCCCTGCTACACACCACAAGCCATTCACTACATCACACACAGCCACACGAACACAGAGAGGGAAAAGGAAATTAATGGTTAATGTAACGGTTGCCGAGTCAGCATGTTGTGTGTACACATGCCGTCGTCCATCATCTCTGTAGGCACTAGACCACACACACACACAAATGTTGCATGTGCTCTTTTTTTAATCTTTTGTCCTCCTCTGTCTTTCCTCACCGTCTCACATCTCGCTCTAACATTAGAAAGTGAGACCATTCCTCCAAAGACTCAGATTCTCCATCACCATTTCTTTCTTCCATGACTCACACAGTATGTAAATGGATTTAAATTTGGTCTACAAGCACTGATATAGCAGCCACCGTAACTCTATACCAGGCCCTTCAGACACACATGTGCGGCTGTGCCAGCCGATGCGTGTTAGTGGATGAGGGAAGTGTGTTAGCGGAACTATTTTAACGCTGTGTCGGGGTTAATGGGAGGTTGACAGGTTTACAGATAGACTTTGTGACGCTGTGGTTGGAGGAGGCATGAAGAAAGGCCACACGTGTTTGCACACACACACACACAGAACTTCATGCTAGAATGTGGGACATAAGTATCTAATATCACAAAGTTAGGACGGGTATCAAATAACTTTTAAAAGGGACCCTGTGCCTATTTTGACCACTGGTAACTTGACAGAGTTGTGGGGGCTGGTTTTGTTTTGTATTGTGGGACAGGACAAGCGACAATTTCACACTATCGATTGTGGTAACACAGAAGGAAGCGTAGCAATTTGCCAACAGAGGCGGTGAAGACGAGGACTGCAAGCTAGCAAAACATAGATTTAAGCAACGTCCGATTTAAAATATTAAAAAATCTGTTTTACAAATGTTTGAGCAAGGAAATATATTCTACAAGCTTGTAAGATCTCAAGGATGCACTTTGAATATATTGGATTTCAACATGAAAATTCCACTAAAATTCAGGGTGCGAGTAGTCAGGCTGTGTGAACGAATCATGGAGCAACGTATGAAGTGCCAAGGCCACAGATAAAAATCTTAAGCTACGATTATCGGGGCTAAAAATTTCAACCAATCTTTCCAAACAGTGAAGTGTAGGACTGCCAATGAACTAACATCAAATACACTATAAACAAAAGCAGGTTGGTCTGCAGATCCTATGCACCCATTGCAGTCTGGGTGTTGCTCCGACACTTACTCCATCAAAGACCCCAGCATTTAGAAAAAAAAGCTGATGGACTGAAATGTCAATAAATTAATTCTCCATGCAAGGCTGCAGTATGTGGGAGTCTTTATACACACACACACGCGCACACACGCACGCACGCACGCACGCACGCACGCACGCACGCACGCACGCACGCACGCACACACACACACACACACACACACAGGGGCGAGCCAAGCAAGCCTCCCCAGAGCCCTATGCAAACAGGCCTCATCAATCAGCCCAGTGTGTAAGAGACTGCAGGGACAGGAAGAGCGAATGAACGCTTAACAGATCAAATATCCACCTACACCTCTGCCCCAGTGTCCGCTGGGCCAAGACTCTCACACACACAAGACGCAAGAGTCCCAGGATAATCCCAGTCAACCAAACTCAACGCATTCGAGCCATAATGAGAGACCGGAACGAATCAGAGGAGAGGGATGACAGTTATGGACAGATTCCAGTGTAAATGGGACAGAGCTGATGGGATGCTGGTTATGTTTCATCAGAGGCAGAGTCGAAAAGAAGTGAAAATCCATCTTAAAACACAATTCTTTTTGGATAAATAATCATGTACTGTTTATTAACTTTGGAAAAAGCATCAAAAGCTTAAGTTTATTATGAAACGGATCAGCTATAAGATGTAGAAGATCCGGTTCATAAAAATGTTATGCAAGGAACAACACTGGGTTCTGTTCTGCTGTTCATTTGAAGAACCCATATTCTTCAAATGTAGATCATCAAAACGTTGCTGGTGTTTAGGATGGATTTTCCCTTCAAACAGTAGTGCGAATGTGCGGCAGCGACGCTTACAGATTTGCGAATGTTGACTCGAGGTTTGGGGATGGGTTTACTGGGCTTGCTGTCAAAGCTCTCAGGCAGTGTGGACGATCCGTGGCCGCTCTTCCTGGCCTGCAGGGCCAGCTGGTAGGCCACCTCGAAGGCCTGGCCGAGTGTCAGGATGATCTCGTACGCCAAGTTCTGACAAGAGGGCAAAGACGATAACGCAGGCGTGAGAACACAACCTGATACTACAGGATATGAATATGATATTTGCTTTTAAACACAGACACAGTGTGCGTACTGACCACATCAAAAGCAGTGAAGACGTGGCAGTAGTGGTGACTGGATTTGAGGTCTTTGGTGATGTAGGCAAATGTAGACAGATCCTCTGGATCCTGAGCTGCACACGAGATGTTCCGGATCTCATGTTCTGCTATGATGTTCTGCAGAGAGAAAGAGAAAAGGAAGAAAAACAGAAGAAATATGAAGAGATGAAGAGGGAGATTGTTGATTATCTCCAGTGAGCCACTTCATTGAAAAACAAATCTGATTTATTATTCATCTAATTTCACACATCCCAAAACCATAATCACTGTAGCAAAATGTTGGTTTGAGACTTGTCTGGAGTCACTGAGTTGAAATGTGTCCTCTGGTAAATTCACTGGAGAACAGTCTTTGTGCTGTGTTAATTAAAGTCTCAGTGCTCTGAATTATAGAACATGAGAGGCCCAAAAGAAAGTTTTAGCGAGGGAAAACATAATTCTTTTGTCATACTCATACTTATCTTTAATACTTTAAAAAGATATCAGCGTATTGATTGTTTTGGGTTTTTTTTGGACACTGGGACAGCAGATAAGGAGAAAGAACAGGGAAGATGTGCCACTCACAAACTGACCCAGAGAGGTGAATCCAGGTAGAGCCACTGTCCCTTTTTAGTGTGCCTTATCCAATTCACGTACGACCCTTATTATTATTTCTTCCCTTGTGTCATTCTCTATTCAATACAGTAACAAGTTACAGTAGGATCTGAGGACTTGGGGGAAACTGAGGTACATTTTGCAAACCAGTCGGCCGCTAAATATCAACATACTGGGGTATGTCTCTGAGCAAAATGAGTTGTGATTGCCTGATGGCCATGTTAGAAGCAGTGCCAGCACATCTCATATGTGTGTTCTGAAACCATGTAGAGCCAAGAGAAGACCAACTGACCCAACTGATTAAAGGGCGGCAAACACAGACACAAGAAATGAATTTACTGGTATGTATGTCACCAGATGGCCACAGTGTCATTGTTGGCCAACTTTAATGTCCAAATCTGTACGTGTATGTTTTCTTTATGTATTATGGCCAACTTACGTTTGTCTGTGCTCTGTGTATTAAAGTTGACGGTTATCATACCGTGTATATTTGCTTATCTACGCTATTGACAAAAACTGACTTGAGTGTGTGAGTTAAAGGTACAGACGGGATCACCTACAGTATATGTTGATAATCATAGGACAGTATTTAAATGTTAGTTTTCTTTCTAATTGTAAATAATAATAATAGTGTAATACAGTATACAGTGAAATTCTCTGTGCAGAGCTGCTTGAGGAAAAACTCAAATGTACTGACAAGCACTTTAATGTGTGCTTTTGTGCAGAGGCTTAAATAAATACCTTTTTGCAAGCAAGCAGCTTATAATTATCTTAAAATTGTTTCTCACTGTGCCACCTTTATTACCCACCTGAGGTGTATTAGATCCTTTTGTTTTACACATACGCACAGGAATCGGTACCTGTGAGGAGTAATTGACTCCTTAGTGTGAAATTATTAGCCAGGTTCAAAATGCTCCAAACTGCCTTCACTTAACACGAGCAGAGCTTAAGCTTCTCCTTATGAGGTACAGCCATTGGTTGCATGGCTTCATTGAAATAATCACTCAGGCCTATGTAAAAAAAAAAAAAAAATTACAAAGTATTTTGTCATTTAAGAATAGGTCCACATTTTGTGAAATTTTGTGCTTGTGCTTTATATCGATATAGTGGCCTAGTATTTTATATATATGCCACACTGACACTGAAAGTACTTTAACTTACGTTACGTTCTGTATTTTCAGAGTTCCCTGTGTAAAACAAACTTCTTTTTTGGTAATGTTGTACATTACTTGCTAGATTTCATACTCGAGCTACAACAAAAGGAAAGATACCCCTATGTTTTAAACATATCTTCATGGTAGGCTGTATAAACAAAAGCAGTTGGCTCATTAAATGGTGCTGAAACCACTTTAATTTGTCCACTTTGAATTCTGAATAATATTATCAGCTGTCATTTTTAGAATTCCTTGAGAAAAATCTATTTATTTTGTGATTTGTCTATGTTATGCTGACACACACTGAACACCCTTCACTGAAATGTCCCTCTGGATGGAAAAGGAGGTGATGATAAACTGAAATGACCTTTTCATTTCATTAAAACCTCAAAAGTCTTTTAAGTCAAGTCAATTTTAATTTATATAACGCCAAATTACAAAAGCTTTTAAACATTCCATTAAGGATTTAATGAACTGAGTTGTTATTGATTTTTTTTTTACATCCAACTCATCCATTCCATACAGATAATTGCCTGTTTGTGTTTTGTGCTTATTGATTTTTACACCATACAGTTTTAAATCAGTCATGCGGCAGTAAAGCAGACATCAGCCGGGCATGTCGGCCATTTCTGACACCTCTGAATGTCACTCATGCTCGTGCTCAAAAGCCTGACCTTTGGTGTGTTATTTACAGGCGTCGCAGGAAGTGAGCGTTACCTTATTTGTGGCGTCGATGAACTTCACTCCTTTGTAGGACACGGAGAGAACGATGGTCGGCACTTTCTTCATCTGTTCTGTTGACTTCTTGGAGTGCACAAGAAGCAAAAGAGAGACAAAAAGGGAGAGGACATTTTAAGGGAATTTAATAGCCAAAAGAGAAAACAGGAATCAGTTGCAGTATTTGAACTTTTAACACTCCACAGTTGAAAATTATAATTAGTTCCAGATTAATGAGTTTCATCTCAACTTAATTTAATAACCTTTTAGTTTCATACAAGACTTTATAATTCATGTCTCCGGGCCTACAAGCATTAAAAAATCATTTTAAACAGAACTTGAATAAATAAAGAAAGCATGAGGTGGACGAGCTTATCAAACAGTCTATTGATGATTTCTTCTTTAATATCAAAGACATTTGAAATGATCTCTACAGGTGAAGGGTTGTCAGACACTTTGTGAAAACAACTGCCTCCGAATTACATTTCTAAACCCAATCGACTACAGCTGTGCAAATCCAATAAGTCTATTAGCTTTTAAGCCGGATCGGACTCCTGCTGTATATCTCTCCTTATTCTTTTTAATTATATATTGGCACTTCAACGTGTCTCAATTACCTATATTTAAATTCATTATGCAGTGAGGTGCTGTGGAGAATCGTGTGATTTACAGCGATGTCGGCGTCACCCTCCAAGCTGTCATTCTACCTGCCAAACATGTTTATACAGTCAAAGAAATCGACGAGAGATGAGTTCCTTTCCTGCTTCTCCACTATCACGTCTTGTGTTTCATCACTTGTCATCTCCTTCACTCAGTATCCGTGTTTCTGTCAGACTCCGTCCCTCATTTCTCCCCCTTGTCGAATCTACTCGCTGCTATCCTTTCCATATCTGTTTCTTTTCTTTGTTGGGTTTTTTTCCCCTCCGTGCTCGCAGCGTGTTGCTGCTGCGGGTCGGCCTTGTCAGGATCAGGTAGTGCTGAAAAGCTGACAAAGGCAGCGCTGCCTGGCTTCGCTGGCAGATACCCAGCTAGAGGCTGTGAAGTTGGGATTTAAACATCCACATCTACCTCCACAGCGGAAAGATGGAGGGACAGATAAAAGGGAACGAGCGAGTAAAGAAGTGTTCACATGGTAATAAAAAGCCAGAACGATATGATGTGCATCTCATTGCACTTAATTACAACCTTGGGAGGAGGGAGAGAAGTAGAAGAAAAAGAAATGCCCTCTGATGTGGCAATATAAATATAGAGACAGAAGGAAAGCGGGAGGAGGGGAACAGAAAGCTTTGCTCATGAATATTAAAATATATCTTCACACTGCAGCAGCTCAGGATGAGAGAGATGAACGGAGGGCCAGAGCAGAGAGGGAGTCGGTGCCACACTGAAATATGGAAAGAGTGAGGGAACAGGAAGAAAAGATGTGATGAGCAGGAGACAGAGGTACAGCAGAGGAAGAAAGTGAGCAGCAGGACGAGGGAAGAGATAAGGTGATTAAGGTGAAAGGGGGGTCATGGGATATTGAGCCACCTCGGCGAGGATATTAAAAGTAAATCCTTCAATACACTTAATCCACCGTCATGATCTTTTAAGTGTGTTCAAGTTCTAGCCTGAGTGTGAGGGCACTCTGACTATGAGACTGTGTCCCAGATTTAAAAGGTCCACAGAGTTTTTTTGTATAAAACATTTACATAATACAGCCACGTGCATTCATGTTTCATTTATTACAAGTTGAGTTTTATTTTTGTGTCTCCTTTCAGCCCCAGATCTCAGCAATACTTGCAATAGTTGGATCTTCCCTAGCAACAGCAGAAATAAAGTGCTTTACCCTCATTTTGGCACAAGCGTCTTGTGTGGACTCTGTCCCTCTCAGCTCCTTCACCAGCATGGAGCCCAGGTACTGTGGAAAACACACACAAACATGCTTCATAAATACACACAGGGAATATAGAAGTATGTGAGGTTCTGGGGCTATGGCTGTATAGAACACTCTGTAACCTCCTAATTTCTGCAAAGCTCTCCGGTGGCTACATCTTTACGAACTCCTGCTGTGCAGTCAACTTTATTTTCTAGTTCATCTGATTCTAGCGGACATCCCAACGTTTGGTTACAGCAGCAACGTCTCACATTTCAGAGGCTTGAACCAGGAAGGTTTTGCACAATAAATGCAAACAGTGGTTCGTTTAATGGTTGAAATAGCAGAACTTTGATTCAGATGTGATTTATTTGTTTGTTAGCGGATTAGGATTAATGCTCACATTCAAATTTAAGATGGACCTATTTTTCCCTCTCAGATGAAGCCGTGTCCCATCTACATTTGGACCCTGCTTAATTCTTGCTGAGGACCACAAAGCAATGTTCCTTCCTCCAAAAGAAGGACAATGGCTTTTAAGACTGTCAACACAACCCAATTAATTGTATTGTCTTTACTTTTGTTTTTATTGTTTTAATAAAATATATGGACAATATTCTAAAATACATGTGTATTTATTTAATTTATAGCACTTCTCTGTGCCAAATAAACTCAATTATTTCTTATACTTTGAGTAATTTATGGATGCCATGTTTACACTCAGTTGTACTGACAGAGTTTGATTAAATGTGCACACGCAGCAGTGATCCACCTTGAGAGGCTCCTGAGGGACATTAACACGGAGTCTGGCGGAGCCTTCTGTGTCTGTACGCCACTTTGTGGTCAGACATTCTGCACACGTAGTATCTGATTTAATAAAGAAGCTACTAATGGTGGCAGTGTTTTACAGGACAATGTTTATGTCGACATTAGAGCACTTAATGGGTGTGACACCCACCACCTCGCAGTGCCCTTCTCGCTTATGGAAGAGGCCTTATTCCTTAAAGTGGGACCCTAACAAGGCTTTTAGTAGATTAGAAGAGAAATATTCACAATTTCACCTGACTCTAAAGCTAATGACTCCAAAATCAAGGACCAAAATGTATATCTTCCTCACAGGATTTATCTCAAATTTAATTAGGAGGCAAAACGACGTTTGGGACAAATTGCTTTGCTTGATGAGTTACTTTTTATGTAGCACAGACTGTGACTCGTGTGTAGCCATCTTTTCAGTTGGGGAGTGTGGTCCTTGGCGGATCGGAAGGAGGTCATCTGGGCATGTTATTAATTTGTCTTGACCCAAGCTAAAGCTCTCTTACATTGCTGTTATGGCAGGGTTGCTGGCAGTTATCCTAGAAAATGCATTACAGCTACACACAGAACCAGCTGCTGTCTTGTCTGCCGTGACTGTGGCAGTAATTGTTCCTGGACACAAACACACAAATCTTTTTATTCGTACCAAATGAAATGAAAGATGCCAGTAACATAAGACTAAGAATCTACAGCCATGCAGGCAGCTCTCTGAGGCTGCACTTCGGCACAGTGGTGCTTTGAGCTAAATGCTAACATCCTCACGGTGACAATGTTCACCATCTTAGTTTGCTAATATTTGCTAAGTATCACTAAACACAAAGTACAACCATTACTGATGGCAAAGTCACTAGTTTTTAGTCATAAACCAAGCTGCAACTTATTACTTTGTGTATCTGATGTATCTACAGAAGCTTTTAGACTCATATGAAAGTGCACAGAGTCAATGTAGAGATGACATTGGCTGTGAATGATGTAGAGTGTGGTAATGAAGTTAGAATGTCTGCAGGTTTTTTACCAGAAATGGATTTGTGATAACTTCAGATAGTATTTTCGAGCTCTGGTTGGAAAGCTGACATAACAAAGTTAGCATGCCATCTGAGGTGGTGCTGAAAGTGGAGGACAGTGTTTTGTTTATTCAGAGCCTGAAATGAAAATGTGAACTGTGCTGATGCTTCCTTTATTCTGTCCTTCTGGCTTTTCACCATCCCTCTTTCTCTACTAACACTAACACAATACACTCCTCTCTTTCCTCTATCACTCTCATTACTGTCTTATCCGTCTCATTTACTCTTATTCACTCTCCATCTCCCTCCAGCTTGCCAATATTCACACCGAGGGCCCTGCCTCCCCCTCTGTTGTGGCTCCCGCTCATTTATCTCACTTTCTGGAGCCCGTTGTCCTGGGACAGCGAGGGTTAGAGATGTTGTCATAAATGGCTCCATGAAAGCTCCTCTAAATTTTTCCCCTGGTGGCCCACCCGCTGTGCGTTCCCCATCATACGCCCAAAACACATTGCCTGTGTAGTTGTACATCTGTCAGAACCCTAATGGTTTCACGCTGTTTCTATCAATCTTCTGAGGTGAGAAAACGAAGAAGAGGAGATTTCTGACAGAGGGAAGACACGCCCATGGGAACCGTATCTCTCAGTCACCGCCTCTATTTAATCTTTTCTTGCTTTAATTCGTATTTGACTTCTCATCTCCTTGTGCTAGTTGTTCAAACTTGAATTTTCGATCTCTCGCCAACTATCTATCTATATTTTTCTTCTCCCGCTCCCTCTCACTTAATCATGTAGCTCACATCTCCTGCATGTCTTCACCAGTCCTCCAAACCAATCAGAAGGTATGTGTCTGAGATTACATTGCCTCTCCATGTTTCAGAGAGCCAATGGCATCTTAAATTGCATTTCTGCACTGCTCCAAGTAAGTAATCATTCCAGTCTGGGTGCTGAGCATATAACCAATCATAGGAGCAAGGCTGTATCCGTGGTAACATGGATATATAACATCCTTATGTAACTAACAAAGGTCTAAATTTACCATAGTGCTGAGAATAAGTGAGTGCAGTATTGACTGAAAGGTGAAGCTGAGGGTCGTGTATGGATAGGAGCGCTGAAATAATTAGTCAATTTATCAACAATTCAGACACAAAATGATGGCAACTATTTTCATGATGACCAAAAATGCCTGATAGTCAACTGAGTCACTTTTGTTTTTGGCTTGTTGGTTGGACAAAATGTAATTTCAAGACATCAACTTGAATTTTAGAAAATTATTATTTTTATTAATTATTAATTACATTTTCTGACATCTTAAAGATCAAACAATCAATCGACTAAGAAAACCCTCTGCAGATTAAACGGTAATGAAAATAATCGGCAGTTGCAGTGCTACTGTATTGGAACTGAAGGGAAGGGGTCGGACTCACGTAGGCTTCGTAGTCACAGGACTGAAAGATGAGCTTCTCCGGGTGATGCTGCCAGTACTGCACCGGAGTGGACGAGGTGGCCTCGTTTGGCGGACGCAACGTGATTGGCTCGCACCATTCGCCTGCCTGAAAGGATAACCAATAGCGCAGAGGGATTCAAACAGGATCACACAGGATTACAAGACGGGGCGTGACATCAAGGCTTGTGCTGCTTGTTCCATGTTGACATAACTCGCTGGCCTGATAAGTGTGTATAATGTAACGGCAGAGAACATCCAAGAGGAAATTAAACTTGGATGAATTATGCTCGGCTTTCAAGTGTTCCCATTCTTTGGCTCAGATTAGGACTCTTTGCTGCTGCTCGCCGCCTTTTCTCCCACTGAGCGTTCACCTTTTAAAAAAGGAAATACCAAAATCCTATCTGCATACTTCTCAAATGTCTGCGGATAACAATTAAGTGTTAGGGTCTTTCATTCTTTGGTAAATGAAACCAGATGAGGAGGTATGCACACATCCTGTGCCATAGACTGTATGTTTATGTGTCTATCCATATCTGATTGCTTGTGTGTGTAATCCCCGTCAGGACGTTGGTGAGGCACTGTGGAGGTGAGATCTTGTAATCAGATGTAAAGAGGTTGGATAAACAGCCCGGGGATAAGGCTTCAGAAACGGGCCAAATCTGCGCTTAACTCCACCAGCTTAACCATATTACATGATTTTCTCGCACACTTTGACCCAGCTGATGGACTCAGCTCGAAATCTTCAGTTACGTTTAAGTTTTTAATGTGCTACCTTAAAGACCAAAACATTTTTAGCACAGGGAGGGAAAGAGGGAGAAACATTTGTGAGGTAACCAATCATACAAACATGGAGAGAGTTAGAGAAAAGGGGGAATGAAACAGAGAATAAAGATATTTCCTCTTTTTATCTAATAGTTATCCTTCTATTCTGACAAAGCTGACACATCAGAGTGTTGCTTCAAGAAAGGGGGATACACTGTGACGCACACACACTTGAGGGATTCAGCAGCGTAAACATAAGTGTGTTAGCCTGCATTGATATGCTCTGTAATTCACACGGAGACACAAAAAGACCCTAATCATACTGAATCAAAACACAGCTGCTGCCTCAGATGTGTGCACGTGTGTAAGAGTGTCTGCGTGTCTCAGTCATTGTGCTGTTGCTGATTGGAAGTCATGAAGATATAATTTTGCGTTTGGATGAGAATACAATTGGCTGGAAAGTTGAGCCGCTTTTCTGAAAACCGTTAAATCTACTGGAGATAATCATTTATTTCATAAAACAGTAGATTATGCCTGATTGCATTTGGAAGCATGCCAAAATAACTGTTGCACTACGCCCACTGCATTGTGGTTTTGCATATTCGATCATTTTATAGCACAAAGTTTCAGGCATTCATTTCATGTTTCCTTAATTGTAAAATGTATTTGAGCTCTAAACTGCAGAGGCTGCTGGTGTCAGATGGTCTGCCTGCTGCACATTATTAATGGTGTCTTTAAAACAAGCAAACAGGCAGATAAAACACTTTTGGCTTGCATCTTGTTGCTATTAGGGACCCGCATTTAATTACTGAGATACCTCATTTGTGATTAAGATATATTCTACCGTCCTGATTAGAAATGTGGTACTGCCTGAAAGCTCATTAGTTTATTATTACTTTCAAACATCACTCAAATCTGATTATTATTTTTATATCATTTAATTACAGCAAGGACAAGACTTAAAAGAACAGTATTAAAGGATTAGACTGGAGCTATATTATGTCTACAGCAACAGAGCCGTGTATGCGGGATTGATTCAAAATAAAGTACAGCGCCTGTGTTCCTGGCAATTTAGTAACCGAGTGCAACAGTGGGGCTCATTGATGTTTAATCATTTATGGCACAACATGTGCACGTTAAAAATAAGAAAAATATAGAATATTACTAAATGTGTCCTTTAAGGATTCAGCCGACTGTCTCTGACTGCGACCATTCATAATACTCTCCTGGAGTCCACCCCTCTCTGCCCACCCCAGCCTCCATTCATCCCTCCATCCTGTCCTCCCTTCCTCACCATGCTGACTTGGGCCATCTGTCGCTCCAGCTTGGATCGCGGCACGTCCTCGAAGTAGTTGTCATTGCTGCGCTGCCTGCGCCGGGCGTCCGCCTGCATGATGAGGTGCTGCACGTCCAGAGATCCGCCCGGGACCCCCGCCGTGTACGCTGCCTGGCCCACCGACGGGCTGAGCTGGGGAGGAGTGTGGTTCCCGCCGGGCTCCTGGGACCGAACGGGTGGGGCGAGATTAGAGTGGAAAAAAAAAAGCAAGAGAGGTTCATTCATCATTTCATAATGTGCTGCGTCACTGCTGCAAGTACAATAAGTAGGGCAATTGTATTCACTGTGCACGGTCACATTTTATTATTCAGCTACAGTGTTGCCATGCTGCTGAGTACTGGTGTCTAAAAGTGCTTTGTGGAAAATTACGTTCATATAAGAGAGGAGACTATAATTCCCAAAAGAAGTACAACCTTTATATCTTCATGTTGTAATGGGCTTGAAGGTCAGCTACTTCTCCTGAGAGGTTGATCACTTTCAGTTGATACATGTGAGAAGAGTCTCAATAGAAGAGACCCTTTCTAGTTATTTTCTTCTTCTTTTTTTTCTTGGCAGAGGAAGCTGAAGTTGCAACTTTGCCCCTCACTTCTCAACCGAACCCTCTTTCTGTTCATTCACCCCATTTGTCATCCTACAGTATGTCAGGAACAACGTCGTAGTATAGTACAGTAATGCACCCAGCTGACAGCCACTGTTGGAGTTACTGACACAGCTCCCTGCTTACACACTGAAAGAAAAATGCTGCTTTAAAACATGATTTTACCCAGTATTGAGCCATAGACGGTATAATCTTGCTTTTATTCAATTACAAGGCCAGTGGCACCAATGTTCTTGAATGTAGTGAAATTAGGGCTGAAAGAACTAATCGATTAGTCGATCAAGCAGAGATGCCAAATATTTCGCTTGTTGTAGCTTCTCAAATGTGAAGATTTGCTGATTTTTGCTCCTGTTTTATTCTTGTAGTATTTTCTGACATTTTAGTTGTTTTTTTGCCACTTTGTTTAGGCTCAGTACAAAACTGCAGTTCTCAGATGAACAAGTTGAGACACAGTGGGCAGTTTAGGCCGTTTTAAGGTACAGAAAGGAGCCGAACGGAGCAGGCCAACACATTGAGCGCTGTCTCAGAAGCAAAGGGCCCCTTTGGCTCAACATCACAAAGAGCAAGAGACTATTATAAGGACATTAGAGCGTAGCCCCAATGGGAGAGGGAAAGCCAGTTCCTTGTGATTAGTATCCAGGACAAGCAGGCAGGGAGGAAACTGCAGTGGGTCGGCCATTTTGTGCCTGCTGAAGAGATTTGGGTAATCAGTTGGGTGTTAACAGCCGCAGGGGAACCTGTGTGGCCCTCCATCATACGCTACTTCCATAAATTAGCACTCAGTCATCAAAACGTTGAGAACCCCTCGACTAATGCTTTCTTCCTCTGTGCTGAATTTAGAATCATTAAATCCATGTTGGCTCAGATATAGCCGAGGGTTTTCATGGTTCATATAACATATTGTCTGCTCACTCAGACTCACTCACCCTGAGGGAGATGGCCCGCGGAGGTTTTTGTGGGGTGTCTTCGTGTAGCCGGTCCCCCAATGAGGCAAGGATCCGTTTTCTGTGTCCGATAAGACTGATCTTCAATACCTGAATAGAATATAGAAGACATTAAAGTTAAATTACATGCAGGGTAGTTCATTTGTATTGTGCACAAAAATCATTCAGTAAGGCAGCACTGAAACGACTAGTCGGTCCACAGACAATGAATCAAGTAAAAATTCCAAACATTTACCAGTTCTCACCTCTGAAACGTGAGGATTTGCTGGATTTCTTCAGTTTTATATCATTGTAATCTTAATGTCGTTGAGTTTTGGACAGTTGGTTGGACAAAACAAGCTTTTTAAAGATTTCACCTTAGGCTTAAATATAGTGATTTATTGATTAATTTGCAGCTCTACACTAAGACACAAAAGGAGTCGAGATGTTTGTGTTCTCTGCAAATACACAAGAAATGCTGGGTCAAAAGCCACTGCGCCGGCAAAAAATTATGACTCTCACTGACATTTGCATAATTTAAAATGGCTTTTATAGAGAGTAAACGTTCAAAGGCTTTCAAACTGGATGATAGCACAATTAAATCAGCATTTGCAAAAAAAACAACAAAAAACGGCATCAAACGTAGCAGATTATCACCATCAGGAGCCTCAAATGGAGGATAATACTGCTATTCAGAAAAGGGAAGTGCTAATGACTGCATAATGACATAAAGTACCCCTGAGCATGAGCATATATCATGTTATTATTACATAATGTACATGATGTATTATTACATAACGGAAATGGCTTGGTCGTCTGTGTTAAAGCTGTTAATTGTGCCGTGTATTTAATGTAAAACACACATGCCTACAAGTATAATCTGTCTGTACGAGACTCAAACACACATAAAGAGACGTGGAAATATTTAATTAAGAGGTGCTCCCATAGTAATTTACTTCACTGTTCTTTTCAGTCAAAATACATTAATATCCCTGGACCTGAAGCAGCAAAGTATCAGGATCAATTTGATAGCAAGACTTGGACTTCAGTGAGATTTGAGTACAGAATTGAGGACATGCGACTTGATATTGAGATTTAGAAGCAAAAACCAACCACAAAATTTGAACATTTAACATATTAAATGTATCAGATTTTACACCCCTATATCACAACACAAACCAAAACTGCTGTGAGACGTTCAGGCTCTTTGTGAAGGGCATGTTACTGAGAGCTCCGAGTGTTTGCACCATGAAATGCAAATTCAAAAATATCAGATTGTGGCTAATTTTTAATAGTCGAATGATTTTCCTCAGGCGCTCATTACACAGGCAACAACAGAGACAAAATACACGTGATACACTCTTGGACTCCAATGAAAGCATCTATTCTTTCTCTGGTCACCAGGCGTCCGCTGACTGTGCCAGTTACTGTGTTTTCTAAAGAGACGAGTTGGAACATGGCTGCTTTCTGCAGAGATGTTTGCACTGTTTACACCTTCTGGCACCCATACATACTTCAGTATACAACAAACTGCTGCCTGGTTTTATGGGGCGGCCTCTGGAGGCCTTCAATAAAAGGTATGTGAGAGAATGTGTGTGTGGGATTGTGTGTGTCTTCAGGGCAAAAGGTGGTAATTGGCCTCAATGCGAGGCCTTGCTGCGAGTCTAATGATTCTCCCAACAGTCTTGCTTTGAGTCAGCGCAAATCTCTCACACACACACACACACACACACACACACACACACACACACACACAC
>CALSBV010010187.1:3124286-3174077 GCA_943590825.1 Bovichtus diacanthus
ATCAAACACATTGTTGTTGCAATTTGGTACAAAACTAAATCACTTGAAACCAAAGTCCAAAGTCAAACAAATTCTTTCTACAACATGATCGTAAGGTTCAGCTTGAAGAACGCTCACTGGGAATCGTCGTCCGGCTTCTCTCCTTACGTTATTATGTACACAAGCATGTAGCTTAGATATTTTATCAAAGAACCATGTTGTCTAACGCAGCTGCCCATCTTTTGTAACGATGATTCGACTGGGAGAGGTTGTTTTTTTTCTGGGAGCATTTTGGAGTTTGACACCCATCCTAGCCTTGGAAGTGCTCCAACTGTAAGTCACCCAACATTGTGTTTGTAGGAAGGTAATGGGACCTTCACTTCTGGAACCCACAATAAGGCTTTCTGCTTTGCAACTCTATGTTATTAGTTAATTGCGGAGGGTGTGATATTTTTCTGTTTACCTACAGATGCAGACAAGTTTATACATTTGGCAGAAAATAGCTCAGAGCGCAGGAACTCCCTTTTTATCTGATCCCAATTACTCTTTTGCAATGTTCCTTTAGGCATCATGTACTTCAGAGCAACGTCATCACCAAGCAGGCTTGCGTAATATATGAATACCTGCAGGAGGTTTTTTTTTTTGCCCTAACAACCAAAGAATCTTATCTATTAAACATACATGAAACCTGACTCACTTACGTGTGCTGTTAAAACAATCTATCAACTGAGTACAGGTCACAACTGGGACACACACAAGTACATGTTTGGTGCACTATATTAAACATGCATGTGTTTATGTATGAGAGATATTTGCATGTGTGTCACTGCAAATGTCACATAAATGAAATCCAACCCACAACGTTCGACGTCATTCTGTCTATTTCCGTCTTTTACAAGTCTACTTATGTGATGCTGTAGGAGAAAAAACAAAGATAGTGCATGACTCATCCCTATTGCCTCCTCTCTGAGAAACACTATTAAACAACCATACTATAGATTTCAATTCACTAAATATACCTTTAAGTTTAAATGTGGGAATTCACAAATGCATTTGAATCTCTACACCATCATCTCGGGGTCTATTTAGTAGCTTTTCTGGAGTTTTTGATATTGTCACAAGATCTTCATCACAAGTTTGCCCAGTTGTCATGAAATTGTAAATGTTTTAATATCCATTTTTTCTAAACTCTTTAAGGAATTTTAATCCATGTTGGTTTCATATCGTTAACCTTGGAAACAGCAGATGAAGACGATGTTATCTGATCGAAACACCAACATTACCATGACTTGACCGATGCCTGCCAATCAAATCCAACAGAACTTATAAAAAGACGGAAAATTAGTTGGTAAGGTTCAGTAATTCTCAAGTCCAACAGAATTTACAAAAATGGTCACTTTTGCAAATATCTGCAGGGTAAACCTCTATCAGTAAACATAAAGAGTTAACAAGTGAGGATGTTGATTGTGAAGCAGCAGACCAGCGGCTTCAGCGCCACAGCAGTACTACTGAGCCACAGGTTCAGGGTGCGCTCGGGGGTCACACACATTATCTCCCGATACCTCCCACACTATCTCCAGCACGGTGAGCGCTACAACGGGAAGTGCAAACGCCAAATAAGGCTGCAGGAGAGCGAGATCAGCAGGCAGGGATGGTGAAGTACACTGCAGTCCTGAGGCAAATCCACCCACACCAAAGCTACTACTCACTGCTTTTTTCACACATACTGTACGTGTACTGAATCCTCGCACATTTAAACACGTCGGACACATATGAAAACCTTCAGCACGAATGTGATACAAGTGACAGCTGCAATAACATGCATATCTGTCACATGTAAACACCTTTTGGTGTGAAAACTGAATCTATGGTCGAGTAAACTAACTAAGAGAAGTGTGCGGATGCATGTGTGTGTGTGTAGGTCTTATTGTATGATATATAGGGTTTAATCCTGCAGTGTCTAACGAACGCAGGAGCCATCTGGTGTTGGGATGTGAGACAATCTGTCCATTTGGAGGGGGGACAAAGAAGGTGATAAGCACAGGAACAAGTCTCACACACACACACACACACACATCAAGTATTTGGAAAAAGCAATCCAGTACACACACATGCACACAAACACATTTCATTTATACCAAGTGCACATATCTCTAGTCTCTATGGTAACTAGTAGCCGTCATGGCAACGGAGTACAAGCAGTAGAAGAAAGGCTGAACTCTCATGACTGTCCTCAATTTATTTTGGACCCCTCGTACATTTACACGCACACACACACACACACACACACAGTTAGTCATTTTGAGGTTTTCAGAACACATTCCAGTTTTGAGTGTGAATACCTCTTGAAATGACATGTTGTAGTGGGGAATGCAGGGATAAGTCAGGACCTGTTGGTGAATCACACACACACACACACACACACACACACACACACACACACACACACACACACACACACACACACTAGCAAAGAAGGGCTTGCGAGATGATCGACTACAGAGGGAATACAGTGGTGGAAAGTAACTACTCAAGTACTGCACTTAAGTACAATATTTAGGCTCTTGTACTTTGAGTATTTCTATTTTATGCTACTTTATACTTCCAGTTCACTACATTTGAGAGGGACTGCAGATTTTACTCTACTACATATACCTTTAGTTTTGATACTTTACCTAGATTTTGTTGCTAATGTTCATATACTTTTGAATGCAAACCTTTTACTTATAACTGAGTTTTCACATTGCTACTTTTACCTAAGAAGAAAATCTGAAGACTTCTTCCACCAGTAAGGAAATAGATAGACAGCTATAGAAATGTCCTTAGTTCTTCTCTAGTTATGAATTTAATGATTCGAGTGAAAGAATCCGAGAAGGGAAAGAAATATGAAACCTGTGTCAAGGTGTTGCAAGTAAATACTCTTTACTTTAAACAGACGTGACACAAATAGGCTTGCAACTACTGTATTAGACCGTTGCAGGTACGTTTTCAAATCAATAAGCAGAACTACGTTAAACGTTGATTTGACAAATCTTTAATCTGTTCGACCAAAACAGCAATTTCTATCTATTTATTTTATGTATAAACTGTGTCTTAATTATGACATTTATTTTTCATGTACCATGACATAAAACACTACAGCAGTGTTCACACATCTAGAGCAGCGACCGCTACATGGTGTTGTCAGATTAATCTAGTGGCTCAAAAGATGATTTTTTTTTTAGCGAGTGATATAAGAAGAAACTTAATGAAAAAAATTATGTTAATTGTTCTGACTTTTTTCTAATCTTTGCTTCTTTCTTGCGTAATACTGTAGTTTCTCCTTTTCACACCTCCAAAAGATATTCAAATTAAATAATCTGATCTGGAAAATCCCTCTTTGACTGAGCTGCTCACAAATTATAGACATGCAACCATCACAAAGGGCAGCAAAGAGACGTTGCTTTATATTTAAGGGTCACAGCGACAAAAGGTTGGGAACCGTCCAAAGACACAAGACCAGAAAGACTTCGCTTCATTTAATCTCGGACGGTCAATGAAATGCTTCACATTTACAGCAGCGTACACAGGTAACCAAGGACACACAAAACATACACTCACACGCAAACACACACATTTGACGGCACCCTCGTCCGTGATACCAGGGTCCACTCATCTAGAAAACATTAAGGGAATTGTTCCTTGAGGACCCGAAACTATCTGCACTTCACCGTCGTGAACGTGGCTTTCAAAAACCAAATCCATTTCTAATTGCTTCGCTCTGGGCTCTCTGAGGGCTCACTTGAAATGAGAGCAATTTGCAGCCTTGACGCAGTTGTTTTGTACTTTCTTTGCCTGAAGACAAGGTGTTCTGACTGAACGGAGAGGCAGCAGCACCACCATGTGGATTTATACGCGATGTGTCTGCAGCTCACTGCACTGCAGGGAAATGAATATGTATTCTTAGGGGTCCATCCATCTACTGTTGGATAAAAGAGACGCCGACACCTCAAACATTCACTGTTTTTTTAGGCATTAGAAACATTATCATCTGATAAAGATTCATTTAAACATGAATTTCATGTTCAATCAAAGGTTATTGTCTGGCTAAAGCTACTGTATGTTATAAATTTCCGAGGTTTCACAGATAATTTGATGTTCATGTTGCACGATGAACGATGCACAAAGTTTTTCAAAGTCAACAAAGTCATTCCAGATCCAGCTGAGAAGTTCCCAGCCCTTGTCACAGCCTGGGTTTAGGGCTGAAGCTTTATTAAGCGAAGGTTATGACAGTAAATTATTCTTGCGACAGCTGACAGATTTCACCTGGAGACTTGTGATATTAAAAGCAGGCTGACAAAGTCATAATGTCTCGCCATCATTACATTCTCAAGTACCTGACATAGCCTTCTAAATAAATGTGGGTTCAGGGGGAAATTAAGGGCACAAAGAATCTTAAATAGCAGCTCCCTAAAGACAAAGACGTTTAAACCTGCTGCCACACACAGTACTCCATTTCCAATATTCTGAAATGAAAGAATGCAAGAAAATACTCATTTTGGACAGTAGAACCACCAAATATTTCATACTTTACTCGTTTAAATACTTCAACATTAATTGGTAATGTAAATTGTCACTTATTAATTGGCTGTCAATCAAGGTAGCACTATAGGTGACGGCAAATTGGCTCAGTACATTGTTCAGACTATGATTAGTTCAATGTTAGCATAATGTAAAAAAAAAATTCCAATTATAAGCAGTATGTGCACACTTACAGTACTCATCCATTTTTAATAATGACTTCTTATTAATAATTAATATAAATTGAATAATTTATATTAAAGATAGAAAGTCTCATTTAATGAGTTTTCATTTCAGGTCTTGAGACTTTTAATTCCCACTATATTATAAAATGCATTACATGTTTTTTTTTTTACTGAAATGTCACAACTGTTGCATGAATAATTGTATATACTTTGATTATACTAACTGTATACTCTATGTACTCATTATTCTACTGTGTTTATCTAATGTCAGCATAGTTCCTTTGGCAATACAACAAGATTACAGGATCATTTTTGATTTATTACAAGTCTTATTTTTTAAAGCTTTGGCCATAATTTCTATCAGTAATAATAAAACTGTGCTGAGCAAGTTGAGTCCTGAGATCTGGGAATAAAAGCCATCTGACGGGGCAAGAAACACGATCATACAGGTTTTAGACAAACCACCAGGTGAGCCAGTTCTAAAAAGCCATGGTGAATGACAGTATACAGAACCTTCAAATAAAGCTACGAATTCAGTGATATTTCACCGGAAGATTGTGCACCACACAGTAGAGCAATACTGGAGGTCAAAGTTGAACCGAAATAAGTCACTCTGTGTACGAGCGCATCTGTTCTCTCTCCGACAGGCAGGATTAAAAGGTGTTTTGAGAAGCTCTTCTTATCCCACAGCAGCAGGACTGCACATATGTGCCCAATCAAAGGGCACACACACACACACAGACACACACACACAGAGACTCACACACACACACACACACACACACAGACACACACACAGAGAGACTCACACACACACACACACACGATGCTAAACACTCCTCCCTTGTCTCCCTGGACACCGCAGCATCTGTTGCCCACAGCGATCATCTGGTGATTACATTAAAGTCGCAGACAAATTCTATTTCAAAAGAGACATTGTTCTCTTTTCTCTCTCTCCCCCCTTGTTTCTCTTACATCTATATATATCCCCCCCTCTGTCAGGTACAGCAGTGACCTCTCCAGCACCCCAGAGTCTACTTCAGTGACAGTGTGCTGCTGCAGTGGCACACAAGTCATGGGGACAGCTTGCACAGCAGACGCACACACTCTTTCACACGTACTCCTGCGAGACCGATAAGATCTGCTTCAAATGAATACACTACACGGACAAATGTATGTAGACACCTGCACATTACACATGTGCTTCACAGTCTGTGCTCTAGTTCCTCTCGAAGATGTTGAATGGGGTTGAGATGTGCAGGCCAGTCATGGGTGACTTTAACGGATCCCATGCCTTCCTAATCATTTCCAAGGATGACTCCTGGACATAACTCTGAAATTTAGTGCTACAGTTATTACAGGTCAAATAAAGACAAGGCACTGAGTTATTCGAGTCAGGAAAATTGTGTTGAGTTTATAAGCAGTTTATCTTCCCTTTTGAAATCAATGATCCACTGAAACCCAAGTAAAACGTCCTCCATTAATTCTTTTTTATTGCACTTTATTTTCCATATATGTTGAATTGTATGCTAGGCTGTATACACATGTAAAATGTAGGATGAACTGCTGGGCCCTGACTAAAAGACGAAGCAAAGATAGATGAGGCAGGAGTCTCTTTTTGAAGTAACTTTTGTCAGCACCCCACATCTTTGCTCTTGGTCCTTTAATATTGATGTTATTTTGTATATCTTGCTTGTTTATGTTTCATCAACCTGCCCAGAGACTGCTGATGTAAATTCACCTTCTGGCTAAATGTGAGACATTTACACTGTGTTGATCCTGATAAATAATGTAATAAAGTAAAGAGCATCTCCTGACACAGTGTGTGATCTAAAACATTTTGATTTTATACGTTTCTTAATTTTCTCTTATGCAGTATTTGTAGGCAACCTAGAACATCCAGTAAAGCGATTTTAATATGTGTTTGTTAGAGAAATAGCTCTGCTTTAAGTAAATAAAACCTGCATCTAAGGTTTCCTTTAATATTTGTCTGTAATATGCTGTAGTTTTGATGGGTGGCTCTGGTAGTTAAGTGTCTCATAATCCCTCTGTGTATCTAGGTAATGATCGCAAATTAAATGTAATTCATTCTTTGTAATGTATGGTACTTATTTTAGGGGAAATAACGATGATGTTCAATTAGTACAAAGTCCTTTCCAGGAAACTAAGTTTGCGATTAAATGTCAGTTAATTCTATGAAAATATGGAATGTGAAGTTAAAGGACCCATAAATTGTTACCAAGTCAAGTTCTTCCAAACCAAACACCATTTCTTTATGGACCTGGCTTTGTGAACAGGGTTGAAATGGAGCCTTCACCAAATTGTTACCACAACGTTGGATACATAGTGTTGTCTAAAGAGGTCTTGCCCTGGACAAACCGTCCCAGTACTTAAAAGTATGTGCACAAATACTTTTGTCGTTATCGTGTACTTGTGTAGCCTCTACTGGCGTCACTCTGTACTGCAGTGCAGCTTCACTCATATGTGCATTCATCATATAGACAGATTCCTTATGCTATACTTTTTTTTTTAATTACATGCACACGAAGGTCTAAATGAGAGTACTTCAGGAGAACGTAATATATGTTCCATATGCACATTTTTTTTAAACTTAAGGCTCCTGTGTTCCATAACAGAAAGAGGATGCATTTATATTTGGGTTGTGTTTCAAAAAAGGTACATTTAAAAACACATACATTAACACAAAGCATGTATTAACACTTACTCCATCTTACATATGCATCCAGAAACACATACGCATACACACACTCACACACAAGCGCAGCATGTGGGCGGTATCCCCAGCGCTGTGAAACATCTTGCATCCCACATGCTTATATAACTCCCTCTCCACCTCCTCCAGCTGATCACTTATCACTTTATCCTCCACTGGGAAAGAAAAACACCCCTCCTCTCCTCTCTCTGTCATTGAAATAAGCCAGGCGGGAGCCCTCTGCAATCGAGCATGATTTCGTTACACTCGGAGCATCAAAGGAGCACATCACTCCGATGAGATCTGGCTGCAGTAAATCCCATCTCTACTGAAGGCTTCATGTTGGTAAAAAATGTAATCAGAAACCTGCACTACTTGTGACAACATATAAGCTCAAATGTCAAACCTTGTTATCGTTCACCATTACTGATATTTACAGAAGGAGAGAATTCAATCAAAGGAAAGTAGCTGCAAACTATCTGCTCGCTCTTAATTAATGCAAGTATTAAAGCACAGACTACAGCAAGATGACGAGCTGTTATGACAAGAAATAGAGAATAAGTTCAAAAAGGATGCAGTAATGTTATGATATAACAGCAAAAATGCACCTCCTTCCTGTTCGCATTCTTAGAAAGCATTGCACAATAATGAGAAGAAATGCCTGATGGGCATTCTGCACTCAGTATGGCCTCTGCAGCTTTCCCACAGAGGGAACTTTCATATCGACTTCAGACTTGTTTCAGATAAAAAGCTAAAGGACAAAGCTTGTGCGTCTGCTGATATATAGGGCTCTAGTGCAATTTATTGAGCAGGAGAAACAACTCGACTCTGTCACCCAGGTGAGAGATGAGGACAGAAAACAACAAGCATTCAGCTTCACAAAGCCGCAGCTGTGCCACTGCCCTTCATTACAAAGAAAGACCATCCATCAGAACCCGTCATATAAGCTAAACACTTGTTCTCCACTGCTTAAAGGTGCGGCTAATATCTCAGGGAGAAAGTTGACCTCAAACAATTTTATTTAAAATAAGAGATAATACTGTATGTCGACACGAGACGGATGACGAGTATCAAGATTCAACTTGATTGAAAAAATTGTTTCACGCAACAATCCAGTGAAATAGGTTAAATATCTGTCAGAGATAGTTAGCAGATAAACATCGTTTTAAGAAACATTTATCTGGTGTTATTCTATATTTTTCTTATTGTGAACAAATCCCATGAAAAGACAAAAACTAAGAATGTGTTCGACGGCCCTCAATACCCCGTCTGTGGCTCCAGAACTCCAAAACTATTACTCCCCAATAAAGACATGAAGATTTAACTATTTAGTATTTTACTTCCAGAAATTCAGGGGACTTGAAAGAGACATAAAAAATAAAAGGTACAAATCGAAGCAGCCGAGGCCGGGACATCCTGATGAATTTAAAAACGACTCGAAATAAACAACAAAGGTTGTTGGACAAGAGGAACCAGATTAATCAGGATTTGGATACAAAGACAATACTTTGGTGTTCTCATGAGATTTGTTGGTAATAAGAAACAATTCTCCAAGCTTATCCTTTAAAATTTAAATTTTCAGGACAGAATGGAGAAGTAAAAAGTGAAAAGAACGATGTGACTTACATTGATGAGCTCGATCTCCCAGATCTTCTTTACCAGCTCCATGGAGGTGTAACCGTTGATGAGAAAAGACTTGGTGTAGTCGCCGAGCTCCAACGACTCCAACCACTCTGCCACCGACGTGGGGTTGTTGCCATCGTAGCCGATAGGTCGCACCTTCAGTACAAACAGAAAAGTGATCTTTCAAGTTTTGTACTTTTAACTTTTTATTACTTTTCTGCAGTTCTTTACAAGACTTTGAAACATATCCTGCACTGCTGAGAGTATTCCTTAATATCTTTGCACACTTTCATGACATAACATTTGTTTTCCTCCATGTTCTCATAAATATAGGAGACACTGATGAAATGCTGGATCTGTTTCATTACTTTTCTCCCCATATGGTTCACTACCTTTGATCTGGAGCTTTGTAGCATAGAACAGCTTGTAAGCTCTGTACAAATGCTACATTACAGCCTACATACTTATTTCTTATATAACATTACAGCTGTTTAAATTCTATTTACATTATAGATGATAGCTTCTTTATTCTGCTGCAGCAGCCTAATTTCGACGTGGGGATCCTGAAAGATTTATTCTCTAAAGACCTCCACCAGTACAGCAGGGTAGAGTTAGATATTAGTTAGTTAGAGATAGAGCACAATTTTATCATTTGTGCTGGATTAATGTCTGTATTAACTATGTTCTTCTTATATATTTGTAGAGCAAACAAGTAAACACAAGCCTAACTTTTGAGAAAGGGCAGAATAGAACGCCAGCAGCAGGGGGTTATTGCCTTAAAATACTTTGAGTGTAGCACATGATTCAAGCACTTTCATTTTGACAGTAAAAACAGCTTCAGAGAGTTTATGGTGCTTCAAATAAACATCCCACATCCGTCTGTGCGGGTAGAGAAAAGTTAACGGTTTTCATTTTACAGTGTTTTGAAAAGTTTAGGGGGATGAGAAGAGGAAAGTGCTGACTGGAGATCAACGTTTTCTGGGAGTCTGTATGAAACCTGCTCATCTCTGAGCTCAGTCTCTTTTCTTTCTGTACTCTTTTGCAGACTCCTTTTCCCTGCTCTCACTCCTGTTCCACGCCTTTGATCTGACTTTTACACCCACACACACACAGTGTTTGACTTTACAAACATACAGCAGCAAACTTTCCTCTAAGTCTGCAAGTATTTGTTGTGATATTTGATGTAGTTTGGATACTGTAACGTGATACTGTGATCTCCTGTAACATACAGTAGCATGGTGCATTTTCTTTCCTGAATCTACCAACTCTTTAAAATGTGATGAATTAATGTAACTTTCATGAGACAGACATGAACTAAACCTGAGCTGTCTAATCTGTGTATATTGTAATGTCCGAGATGTTCTTGTTGCAGTGTTTCATTAGCTGCAGTACTGACCCTGGGCAGCAGCCGTATGGCCTGCAGGAGGCGTTGTCTGTGGGCTGAGTTGAGGATCCCAATCTCCAGCAGGTCCTGGTCCTCCACCACATTGCTGCCCTGCAGAATAACAAAACAACAGCTAAGGTTAGGATTCATGCAGCAGTACTTGGCGTTAATGTAAACACTTAAACAGAACGCCAACAACTGCAGTTAGCGTTACAAGGTTTATCATTTATTTTCATTCTGTTCTCCTGTACTAAAGGTTTGTGATATCAGCAGGAATACTTTGTGCACGCTGTACAGTTTAAGATGTTTGGATGCGTTTCCTACCATTCTATGTGGCCATTGTTTTTCCATGTATTACCATAGTGGACGACAATCATGTCACAGACTCTTAAAGCTCACTGAAGGTGTGTATTCCATCACAGTGAACATAGTATGCATTATGTTCAATCATTAGATGGTAATCTACTTGATATGCAGATTGATTTGAAAAGTCTGCACTGCACTACCTCATTGCAATAATGTAACTGATTAAAATGAGTGATGAATTATACAACACATGTAAATTGCAACAGTGTGGTAATGGGTTTCATTTTGTACAGAAATGCTGTGGGGAATGCTGACAAAATAGTTATGGTTTGCAAAATGGTTATTTGTGAGTGTGTGCTATTAAATTTGTTAAAACATGAAAAAACACTGGTATCGTTTTAAGTACCCGCTCCTTTTACATTTGAATTATTGTTACATATAGTATAGTAGAGGACTGTCTAATTAATATCTGAAATAAAGCTGCCCTGGCCTCTATTGCAACTTTTTGACCACAAATGGTCTCACTAAGGTTGTCAAAGTGTGGTCATGTAGAATAAAAAAATAAATGTGTGTGCGCCGCCTGAATATTAATAAAACACCCACATCAGTAAACTCACAACCATAGTGCAAAGTCTCCACTAAATCCACACAGGATTTTGTCTATATAAGTTAGTGCAACAACACTCTACTAACTACACTGGTACTAACAATAAGGCATCAGATACAGCAATTTGTGAGTAAAAATATAATAGAGAACATGACTAAGAAAGCAATGAAACATCCACGATGCAGAGCTACAACCAATAGGAAGGAGTAGACTGCAGGGATTCGATATTTCTATTTAAGACTAACAAACACACAAAGAAGCCTGTGTGGGTATCATACACAATTTCACCTTTAATTAATCCTATGGGAAACATTTAGACCTTTCACTCCCCCCCCCTCCAGAGAGAGTCTTTATGCAGACAGATAATTAGAGGAAAAGTGTGATGCATGGAGGGAAGAGATGCATGTATATGAAGACAGCTGCAGCGTATAGAAAGGCCAACTCAGCCAGAAATATCAGAAAAAAAGAATCGGACAGAAAGTGAGAAGTAAAGCAAGGTAATCACCTCAAGCATGGAAAAGATAATGAAGGAGACGAGAGGGACCGTGTGACCAGCCTGGAGGCAGTCTCAGGACACACACACGCACACGCACACACACACCCACACACACACACACACACAAACACACACACACACGCACAGGTGTAGGATTGAAGGATCTGTCAGTCGTTCCACATCTCAAACTAATAACAGTGATAAACATCCAAGAGACGAGGAAAATAAAGATAGCAGGTATCTGCTTTTTCCTCCCTCCACTTTACTTCTGACCAGAAGCCGACTCTGGAGACCGCAGCACCTTCGAAAAGGACATTTTGCTGCAATGCTGTGACATTTTAATTGTAGGTAAGAGACAGCTTTCTTCAGTTTTCACTGCAATATCCTGAAGAACAATCAACAGAAAAATCTCTGTTCAGGTATCCAGCTTAACCTAGATTATCACTCGATTAATTACCAGATATTTACATTCTAACCAGAGGGCTTTGAACTGGCCCAGTCTAAGCAACTCAAATATTTAACATGGAAGACTACAATTCTAGTAAGCAGAAGTCTTGAATACTTTATTAAAATATGTGTGGGTATATGCCACAAACTCTCTGATCAAACTCTGGAGGAGCCCTTGAGAAAAGCATCTGAGCTGCTCCTCTTTAGGACTGTGGGTGTGTACTGGTGGATCTCCACTGCACACAAAATGAGGACAAAACCCAAGAAAAGCCAATTAGTGAAGTTAGGATGTGGAAATCTGTGCACATGCTGCTAAACCATGCGATACATTTATAGGGTTCCTACAGTTTAAGGCAAATTTAGATTAAGACTTTTTAGATGCCACTTGGAATGAAATTTAAGTGCAATTTTCCCGCTCTCCGAATCAGAGTGATCTTAATATGAAAGTCATTCGATAAATATTTTTTTCTTTTTTAAATAGACGCTGCCAATTATTTTGAGACTTTACAAATCAATGTCAGAAAAAAAATATTCATAAAATCGTACTTTCCATGTCCTAGTATTTTTAAGACTTTTGAAAGATTCATTAAAGACATTTATTATTATTATTATCATTATTTTTAGATCAATGAATTCAATACCTTTTAAGACTTTTTAAGGATCCACGGGAACCCTGGTTTAGCAATGTGTGCTTTTGGATTAATAAGATAATAATCTAATTGTGTGAACAAATTAATTTGCCAGTTTCATACACGGATCGAAGGCTTGTGGCAGGAATGCGCCAAGAAACGTAGCAATAGCAACAAAAGACAAGAAGAAGATGACCGGTAACCAGCCAACATGGACCTAAACAATGTAGGTTTAAAAGCACGGTAAAAGATCGACTTTGTAAATGTTTTAATAGGAACTAAATGCATTCAGCAAGGATACACATGATGCATTTTGGTGAGAAACTCCTATGTAAACATAGATTTGTTTGTTTACAAGGAAAACGTTGGAGGGTACCTTTAAGAGAAACGCTACACTTTCTAAGGAAGGAAAAAACTTAGCTTAGTTTAGCCTGTTGGAACTCTGACCTCACATCACAGTTGGGTGTTAATTGTGACGATACTGGTACTATAGAGCCACGATACCTCACAGAGACACAGGGTATAGAACAAGCATGTTGTTGTCACTAGTAGACACTGCAAGCAAGGTTGCACTTACTCTATAATGGACTGAAAATAAGCAAGTCCCAGCTTTTTACAAAACCTAATTGATTGTTAAAACACAAATCACTACTTTCGCCTAGCCTGCACTTAGTCATTGGCTATAAATTAAGCATTTAAAATCAAATAAGATCAAACAGGACATTAGGACTCGTCTTCTGTGGCTGATTGACCCTCTCTCTCTCTCTCTGTCTCTCTCTTTCTCTCTCTTTCTCTCTGTCTCTCTCTCTCTTTCTCTCGCTCTCTTACGTGCAACATACTGGTCGCATGGCATAAGACAGTCATCTCAGTGTTTTTTTTGACACTGATTATTAATAAATGCTTTTATTTTATTGGGTAGAAACATGAAATACCTAACTGTAGTACCGTAAGACTATCTAACCAACCAACAACTCTTTTATTTTGAAGGTCAACAGTCCATATTGAACATATTACTGTCCCAGTTATTTCTTTACCTCAGTTTATTAATCATGTGCAGGGATGCTAAACCAAACACAGTCTATTAATCCAAGCTGTCATTTTATTGCCACGTCAGTGTTTTTGTTTTATTTTTGGTAACTGTCATCCCCTGGCAGGTTCTCCTAACTCTACCTTGATGAATAAAAGTTTAAAATGTCAACACTCTTTGGACAAAACGGCCCTTAAAGTGAGCTATGTTGCTGCAGGCTTTTTAGCATAACTTTGTCTCCAGGGCTCCACCAGTCTATCCCTGCACTCTGAAACCTGGGGCAGCATCTGATCCTGCAGCATCCTGTGGCTAAACCTATTCCTTCCACATTCTCCTCACCAACCTGTACACCGGGGCCTCTTTGAACACTGCAGTTCATAGATCAGCTCCCAAGCGGATTAATAGAGCCCAGAGCAAAGGCTGCGTTGGATTTACCATGCAACAACTTCACAGCAGAGTAATGACTCTCAAAGTCAGCGCAGGGTAGACTGTGGGGGGATTCAAAGGCAGGAATAATTGCTCCCTGTTGGGATCCTGATATAAAGAGATAGAATTCCTGAATGTTTGTTTTTTTTTATCTCCAAATGTATCTAGCCCTGTTTCACGTTCTGTCTTCACATTATGATGGTCCCATATCTGCCATTTTAAAGTGCACATGATGGATCAGAGAATTAATACACAGATACTTTAGAGTCAAGTAATATTACTTAGTAAGGATAAATGAGAAAGAAACGACAAAAAAACTGTTTTCTAGGCTCATCTTTCCCTCATAATGCTGCGTTGTTTGTTTTGTATTGTATAAGTAAGCAGCTATTCTATCTTACATATTATATATGATTTAATTCCTAAACACCTGGTATGCAGAACTGGTATGAACACCAACAATCTATTTTGCCGGTGCTGAAAGCTGCTAAGCATCCTCAGTGTTGATACAAAACTGCCATGGCCTGTGGTTAGCTTGTGATATCGCAGCACTTAAAAACATCGCCGCAGTGGGTCACAAACGCTCTGAACGCAGGAATTAAAATTCATGCAAAGCGGCAGGAGGTTGAGGCAAGACTAAAGATGGAGCAAAAATTGATATTCAGAGATGGTAGTGGAGGCCATTATCTGCGCCAACAGGCTTAGTGGAGTACTACAAATCATGCTCGGCCTACTGTATCTTTTGCTCTCTCTGTTCCGTTCCTTTCATGCCTGTGTTCGTCCCTCGCCTTCTCTTTAACATGTTTGCTGCTCCCCATGGCGCTGCTTTCAAAAGAACCTGTCCTCTTTTCTCATTCTTTTGTTGCCTCTCTCTTACTTACTATTCAAACCATCTGTTCTCTGTCCTCACCAATTTTGGTTTCTTTACAAACTTGGTGTTACGTTTATCTTTATTTCATACGTGTAAAAACCGTGACTTAAGTTTATCCAGCTTAGTGGCAGTTTGATATTCATAATAACTTATCTTCCAGAATAATAAACTCCTTTATGAGGAGGATAAGAGGTGCCACCTTTGAACGAAATATGCATATTGACAATATTTCATTTCAAATATTGTTGTTTCCTCCTTCTGAGAAATTAATTTCTACAGCCTCGCAGCTGCTCTAATCAACTCCAGTTTCTTCAGCACACACAGCACGACATCATGCTTTATCTCTTCATTTCTGCCATCTATGTAGTACTGCGGCACCGCTCATTTTTGTAATTCCATGTAAAACCTAACCCCTCTAATTTTGTCTCCATCAACTGGCTTTTATATATTTCTTCATTCATTTTGCTGCCTGAAACCAAGTTAAAAGGCATCCTGATAAAGGAGCTTTTACATGAAATTCTTTCAGTATTTGTTTGTCTCAGGGCCTCCACAATCAACAAAGCAACAGTGAATGCGACGCTCAAGAGAGTTTCTCTCTCAAGTGAGCGATAACGAACCGTGCTTTGTCTTATCATTTACACTATCAACCTCGGTCCCTTTCTTCCTTCCACTTCTATATTCTGGTCACATTCCGAAGCGTCTATACTGCCATGTTTAGTGAGGCGTGTGCGTATGTTTGATGGTAATGATACTGTAAGTGTTAACAGGGACAGTGTGACTGCAGTCAGACGACTAAGCAAGGTGAACTGGGTCTTAGCTGCAGACTAGTCTCATAAAAATGCCTAAGATCCACCGTTAAGTGGCTCTGAACATGCATTAACTTGAAACACTGCTTTTTTTTCTGATTGGATGCATTTGGAGGAACACGTAACGCCAGACCTTCCAATGAAAACCGTTTGAAAATCAAAAATTCCAACTGAAATAACAATTAGTCATCCCTTCACTGCTTCGGTTCAGTGTCACTGCTCCATTAGCATCATGTCCAGACCCTGCAGGCAGCTAATAAACAGATAAGCTGAGACAGCAAAGTTAGCGATGAAGTGGTGGCATTTAGCAACTAAAAGAGTCAGATATACCTGAAGAGTTGATGAGATCAAAACAGCTAATATAGAGTGAATATTGGGCTAACATTCGCCAGACGGCCCAAAACATGACGGACAAATAACTAGAATTTCGCTCTTTAAAGTTGCAATAATTAATGTTTTTATATGAAGAATGGGTAAAACTATGTAATGTGACAAACCATACAGTAAACGGACTTTACACTTTAGGACAGCTCCCTAGTACTAAGTCTGTGTGATGTCCGATTGAGTCCATGTGTGAAAAGAGCCGCTCGTAGTTTGGGGCAACGGCGTCATGTTAATGGCGTTTCCATGTCGCTGCCGCAAAAATCCTTCATCCGCGAGTGAAGAAGAGGGGTCATTTACAAACACGTCTAACTGGAGAGATGACGAGAGTCGGGAATTTCTGTGGGTAAACTGCTCAAATCGTCAGACAAATTCAAGAACGCCAAGAGACTCTGTTTATGCTACGTGAGCAGTGTAATCCATGTGATGTCGTGCCTCCTGCACGCCCCACCCAGGCACCAGCCCTCGCAGAAACCAATAAGAGTATTTCCAGTAAGTGAGAACGCTTCTGACACAGACAATCTCCTGTTGTGTGGTACACATGTGAAAGGGAAGCTCTGATGCTGCAGACATTATCAAGAGTTAATATGAAACAAACGGCTTTACTGACTAGCGGGTTAACATAGTGAAGCTTTTAGCAGCTAAAGAGCTAGATATTTGCTTTTGGCATTGGTAGAAACCAAAACAGAAAAGGAGAGTAAATATTGGACTTTTAGTTATTGGCTGTCCAAAAACACAACTCTAAATGAATGATAATGTTGCTGTGTCTGCTGGATATATAAATACAACTTCTCCAAATCAACTTTTTGATAGCATTATGTTATTGATGTGTTTACAGCTTGTTGCGTTGCCCCCAGGTGGCCAAGAAAATCAATTAATGTAATAAAGTTAATTGTTTTTTTATTGAAAAGAAGAAAAATTATATCAGAAATGCTCTTTAATTTCTGACCAAGTAGATCTCTAATGTCAGAAAACTGCCATTAGGAGGCACTTTTCTCTGCTAGCCTTTTCAGGGAGCCAAAGTGCAAGACAAGACACTTTGTTTGAATCTTGACTGACATTAGGAAGAAAGCTAATGTGGGCTGTGGGTCAACGTGCATGGCTCAATTTGTGCTGTGATGCAGTTCTGTGTTTAGTCGGTGTCACTTCAGCTGGTCTTAAAGTATACACTCTGAACGCCCACAATAAAATCTCTCTATACGAGTCCACTTTCTTTGTTCAGCTCCACTGCATGTCTTCATATGTTCCTGTACAGTACACGTTGCCTTTTCACTACCACACACTGATACAGATCAGAAACGAGGTCAAATTCATTTGCAAACAAATCAATTCTATAGATGAACTTGAACTTTCTAATGCACTTTGACTGGTTTCAGTTTGAATCTGCCATTTAAGTTGATTTCCCCATACTGAGTACTCCATATGCGCTGCGGAAATAAATTTGATCCAAACCTCTCCTTGAAGAATCCACAGCCAACGATGAGAAGGAGCGCTGCAAATACCAATGTAGTCCCTGAAGCCCGCGCCCCAACTGCATTAATAACAACTTGGGGTAGAGTTTTTTTCTCCTAAGGTCGGAAAACATTAACTGTTTTACGGTTTAATCACGAACAACAAAAGAAACTTTCAACAGAGATCGACCCGGAGAGAGGCCCAGTCACAAAAGGACTTTGAAGTCACCATGATGTTTGTAAGACTGTTTCATCTTCAGCTCTTTTCAATATTAATTGCATCCAAAGGCATTACAGAGGAGATGACTGAACTATTGAGAAACATTTTAAGACAAGAGGGGTGAGGCCAGAAGAGCAGAAAATCCCCAAGTCTCTTAGAAGTACTGCCAAAAACTCTAGGCGACTACAAACTAGGTGCTAATGAGAGTAAAATATGTTTGCGCACTGATATGATGGCATGTGGGCCTATGCGTGTAAGAGGAAGGGGTGTAAATGATAGGAGGGTTTACCTGGGGACATTACTAATGGAAAAATAACATTTTAAGCTAAAAAGATACTGGTTATGTTAACGGTTGTCTGGACAATCACACAGCTGCAGCAATGATTCCTACGTCGACTCATTCATGAATACAAAGCAAAAGACAAAAAAAGACTACTTCCCAAAAATATGTTTTAAATTAAATGTGAAGCAGGCAACATTTGGAAGAAGTGATCTATGCTAATACTTAGAGAGGTTGTATGGATGTGAATATGTGAATTGTAGCTGCACTAATCTGTTATAATATTAACACTGGTTCGTTTATGAGTAATTTGAAAGGCCAAACTCAGACTATCCAGCAGTTTCTGTCGGCTCAACAGAGCGTTTTAGCTCTTTCAGCTCATTGTTTTGGTTTTACTGTTGTTGTTTTCAGATTTTTGAAAATAGCTCTGAAAAACCTTTTCTATGCTACCTGCCCAGCACCAGACAGACTAATTCACTGACTAGCTGATAAACATGGTGAGAGGCAGATATTTTCCTATAAATACAATCAATTTTGGCTGTTTTATGTTTTGATTACCTCTGCCAAAGAGGTTATGTTTTAGGCTTGTTTCGTCTGTTTGGAAGCAGGGTTACGGAAAAACCATCCCGAGTTTCATGGAACATGTTGGAAGGGTGTAGCATGAGCCGAGGAAGAACCCACTACATGTTGGAGTGGATCAGCATCACAGGGCTGATACTGTATTAGGATTCATTTTTGTTAACATTGTGAGATGGTGAGGAGATGAGGGTATTTGTGCTGCATTCATGTGATGTTGGAATAATTGGAAAAATTAGTACCCAAACGGGAAAATAGATTTTTACGATTCAGTGTATTTTTCTTCTCACTTTCATGTTACAGTAACTAGTGGTTTGACTCCACTTGCTGTAAATATCACTACTTTGTAATGCATTCATTTCATGTATGTTTGTTGTTTGACAATGTTTAAATGTAGTCGAGCAAAACATGAGCAGCAAGAGTGTCCTCTCCTACACACACAAACACATGCTACACACAATTAATGTCAACTTTCCATCTGCCCCAAAACCAATAATCAGTATAAAAATTCTTAATCATGCTTGTAAAGTGTGGCCAAAAACATACGGATACACACTGACCACGTGAGGGAGAAACACACAAAGACAGAAACAGGTTCTGTGATTTCATCCTGTTGCCAGGGTAACCAATGGAAAGAGATGCAGGTCACACTGAGTGGAGGACCAGAACACACACACATAGATAAATACATATACAAATGTCTTGTAAGTTGACCTCATGTCAGGAAAGAACATTTAACTGAGTCAAATTGGTATAATTAATAAATAAGTCGTCTTTTTTAGTCTTATCTAAAAGAAAACACCTATTTCTCGTCTGTGGTATAATACTCTAATAATATTTGCACTTTGCTTTTAAAACCCTTTGGCTAAACCGCAAAACATTTTTCTGTTTGATCCTGAAAAGTTGCTATTTTCCCCAACAGCGTCTATCTGCAACTCCAGATGAACTCCTCCAGTCAGCATCTCTCTGCCTCTACTGCCGTTTCTCTCCATTTGACTTCATCGCCTCTCTTTGCTTTCCCTCTTAAACCTCATTTCCTACTTCATCGTTCACTAACCCTCTCTACCTATGGATATAAGTCTTACTAAAACATGCGCGCGCACACACACGCACACACACACACACACACGCAAATCAACATCAAAAGAGTTTCTGAATGTGAAATGACCCAGCAAGTTTCTCTTTCTACGTCACTGTAAATGAAGGGACCCATCAGATAAAACTAAGTTGCATCCTGATCTGCAGGCTACAGGTGGATGCTTTATATGCACGTTCATAAACAAGTGCATGCAAAAACCATGAAACAGGCATGGGTTTTTGACATGCATTTTTAATGTAGTAGGCTCATGTATATCTGCAGCTTGATGCTGGAGATGTGGCGTAGGATTTCTGTGCGTAGGAGGACCTCACATGGCATCAGTGGGGAGAGGCAGCAATGATGTGAAAGGAAGATTGAGAGAGAGGATGATACAAAGAAGAGGAAATCCAATAAACGAAAGAGCTCAGAGAAGGAAAAAAATAATTGTCACTGCAAAGAAAATGATGGTAGATGATGAGCTACACCTAAGGGAGCAGAGAGAGCTTAGAGGGAGGTGGGACAAACAGAAAGAGGAGATTACATTAATCGCACAAAAACTGAGCAAACAGACAAAGAAAAGACAAAAAAGAACAACAAGGGAAGAGAAATGTAAGAAGATATATCCCATCCTAAACTCCCAGCAGCAAGATATCTCCTGCCTCCGTTTTCCCCCCAAACACTCACCATGAACTGGACGTTGTCAAATCCATTTGCCAGCAGGTGGTTCTCGTACTGGACCAGGCCAATGGAGTCAAGCCACTGGCCCACGGACTGCAGCGGGCAGCGGGGACCTATAAGGGGGTGGAGGGGCAAACGCTTCAGTAAGGAGTAGCCGTCCACGCGGTAGCAGCGGCAGTCCGGCTGAGACAGCTGGCACTGCCACATCATGTTGTGGCGGGCAAAGTGGCTGTCGAAGGAGCCCGCCATGCTTTGAGGAGTCTTTTGGCAAGGCAGCAGGAGGAGGAGAATAAAGGGGAGGGAGGTAGAGGGGTGGGGAAAGGTGAAGAAAGAAGGAGGAGGAAAAAGAGGAAGGGGAGGCTAGGCTAGAGGCATGGTGAGGATGGAGGGGGTCAGCATGCAAGGGTGCAAGTGGGTAAAGGGTATGTTAAGGCGTCCAGATGCTGCCTTCTCTGAATCCAGCTAGAGGGCGGATGAGGAGGGAGTGAAGGCTGAAGTTGTATCCAGAAAACAGCGAGCGTCCTGGAGTAAATCCTGCCAGAGATGTGTTTTGGATAAGACTGGAGGTATAGATCCGCAAGAAAAAGCCGCTTTCTTTTTCAGCTGTTGCGCTCACTTGGCTGCTCCCTTCAGCGTGTGTGTGTATGCAATTGTGTGAGTTTGTGTGTAAGAGAGAGAGAGAGAAAGAGCGAGAGCTGCCTGCGCTGTGGATTTCTCTTTATCAAGTACTCCCACTCTCATCTGTATGCTTCTGCAGCCTCCTCTCTCTCTCTCTCCTCTCTCTGAGCGCTGCTTTCCTCCCTCATTCCCTCACACACTCTCTCTCTCTCTCTCTTGCTCACTTTGGTCTGTCTACCTCCTGTGTCTATCTTCTCTCACGGTGTCGATCGTCACCCAGCCGCTCTCCATATATCTGGCTCGCTCTGCTGATAATAGCCATCACAACAGCTTCTTCTTTGTCTGCAAGAAGCCGAGCACCCTCCCACTCAGACACACGCATCATGCTGAGTGTATGTATGCAGCTGCATCTATATGTGCGCGTTTGTCTGTGTGTGTTGTGTGCTGTGTTGTGGTTTAGCTATATGTGTGTTGGTGTGATGGGGTGGTGGGGGGCTGGTGTAGCACAAACAGGATTTCTCCCTGTGGTAACCATGGTTAGCAGAGGCTTTGCATTCATCGATGAAAAGAGAGAAGGAGAGAGGAAAAAGGGAGGGGATGTGGAGGGGGAGGATGGGAGTTAAAACAGGGAGAGGGGGATGAACGCAGTAAATAGATGATGAGAAACGGAGGATTCAAGGTAAGAAGGTGAAATAAATTGCCTAAAATGGGGATTTGATGTGCACAAAAGCATCACAAAGCAGAATCAACCACATGCTTATATATATTAAAGGATAATTCGGATTTATTTCAATTCGGGTCTTATTTTTGTAGTTTTGGCCATCAGTCCTTTTGGTTCAAATTAATTAAGCTTTTATGGCAAATTGTGCAGGGAGACAATTATCATTGGTCCTTTCTCTGTGAGTCCACCCCTCAGTTATTAGTCAATGACCTGAACATGATCTGTTTGCAGGTTTCCTGTCAACCAATGAGAATCAAGGATGTTTCGTAACTTTAATGTCATTGCAGTCTATGCCACTTCGCCCCCCCACATCCCAGAGCCAACGGGTTGACTATCTGTAGCTCCCTAGGACAGACGTTCCTAACCTTTTTGGCTTGTGACCCCTTAAAATGAAGCAGTTGCTGCTTGCGAGCCATCGTCAACAGTTGCATGTTAGTGAAAAGTTAACTAAAAAAGTATAAATTTTTAGAAGCCTAAAAGGGTATTATATCTATTCATTCATAGAAAAAAAGCTAAGATGATAAAATCGTCTGAATTATTTCTAATTCAAATTTATTTTTTCTGTTTTTCTATCCTCTATCCTACATTTTCAATACCCTAAGATTTATTGCATGAAAATCGGGCAGCAGTTTTCCTGTAAACCTGCTGACAAACCAAAAACATAACCTCATTGGTGGAGGGAATAAATTCTTAGTTGTAATAAACCTGAATTATCCTCCAAGTCAGATTTACTCACATGCTCACACATACATACTTGGGTGTATTTTACCTGAGGTGTCCTCCTTTATATCCAATCCACTGCCTATTCCTGCCCCAATAGAGCTCATAATCTTGTCGATCTGAAGAGAGAGAGAGAGAGAGAGAGAGAGAGAGAACCAGAGTTAGAGAGATGTACAACATGTTCAAGGGAAAGTAATTTCCCAATAATAAGGCTTACTCCCATTTCTGGATTCAAGTGTCACATAACATGATCATTACGCCAGCCAGCTTGCTGAATGTCACTCATTCCCTGTGACTTGAAAAAACATAGAGGAGCAGAGTGGGAGAAAGATGTGTTTGCAGGAAACGTAAAGACAGAGTAGAGATGAAGAAAGAGGAAGACTGATTGGAGGGAGCTTCCGTAGCTTCATTAGTGTCTGGCTGCTAGCTGTCTGTCAACTGGCCATCCCCGACCCTGGACCTGCTGCTAACTACTGAACTATGCAACCTGCACATCCATCCACCTGTCAGGACCACTGGCTCACCACAGGTCAGAGAAAACCAGCCTTGCTGCAACTGTTCCGAGACGAGTGTTTAAAGGGCCAGGTCTGACAGATGCAAACTGTGTTAACAAGCTGGCGGACTATGACAGTGACCTTATCTAAGTAGCTGGATAAACAGTTAGGAATTTGGGCATATGCCACTGCACATACAGAAAATCGGGCCAGGGGTATAAAGTGGGGGGCCAATGGCCCCTTTGCCCCCCTTGCTCAGACCACACCCAACTTTAAACTCAACCTTCATTTGGATCTCAACCACAAACTTCATTTCAAGTTTTGTGACTGCATCTTTCACTGTTGCGACGAGGGATCTTCCAATCCCATCTCAAAGATCAGGTTTTGGGCCTATCGAGGCATTTTTTAACTGATCCGTATTGGTTATATTGAGCTATTGAGACCGATCGGATCCTTTGTTTCACCTCAGCTGTCACAAAGGTGTTTTAATTCACCAAACTTTCATGCACAGCAATGCAACGAGTGCAGCCGCCGTCAACTCTACGTTGTCTGGTCTCCTCCATTCCACTGACCTACGTGTGTGTCAGAGCTCCGCAGAACACCACACACCATAAACAACAGCAAAATGCAGTACGAGACTGTTTATATATGCAATTTACCTAATTTATGTGCAAGTGTTTAATTTCAGCTCAATGTGGGAGTCTCTCGTTTTGCTGTTATCTATGGTGGGGTGTTTCACTGCGGGCGGAGCTAAGCCCCTGCTCGGAGGAGACCGTACTCACCACGCCTCTGCAAGGGCAATAAAAGTTCCCCGCAAGCAAAAAGCCAATAAGAGTAATTAATTAATGTAATCCACCGGAATTACCCTTTAACGGATCCACCATCGCTGTGGTTTTCTAGATTAAAACACAGTGTACCAGCATTTCACTGCAGGCTGCTAATTACCATCCAAATAACCACAAACAATCCAACATCAGCGATTTTCAAGGTGAAGCCAGATTAAGCACACATTTGTAACATACAGAAACTACCTTATTAGTGCATGTAGCACTAATGAGGTAGTATATCTTCAGATCATTGAGTGTTGGGAGATCCCTCGTGACTTGTCTTGCTAATAAAGCATCTCTTTCCTGAACATGTGCTGCAAATAGAGCAACTTTGTTATTTTTGCCTGTGAAATTCCCATACATCTTTCCACAATTTCCCTGAAGCCATCCTATCACAGGTTCCCTTACCATGCAATTAAACAGGAAAGGTCACCTCAATTGCTGAGGATTATGGGAAATTCCATATAGTAATACATCACCATCAGCAAGTTATGAGCGGTATTGAGGAACTAATGAACATGTACATGCAAATGTGGACAGGCACGCAAAAATGTACTTTCACTCACATGCATGAGCATTATTTTAAAAATAGAAAGACATTTCTATTATTTCTGATTATTATCATTCTGATTAATATAAAATAAAATGGTTTGAGATTCATAGTTTTTAGGTTTGTAAAACTGTGTGTTGTCTATGGTGTGAATGATGATCAGTGAGCAGAAGCTAATGTGTCTGTGACCCAAAGTGTTTATAAAGGAATCCATCAGTGGCGGCTAGTCAGTGAATCACATCTGTGTCAGACCCGTTAATACAGAGGAAGCCCCAGGCACAAGCACATCCAGACAAAAACACAGAGCACCCTCAACCTCCGCTCTCTAACCTCTATAACAGAAACTGCTTTCTCTCTTATATCTGGTCTTCCCTGCAGCTCCAGCGCTGGTTTCAGAAGGTAATCAATGTGTAATCAATGTTAAATGAGCACTAGGGCTCCTTCTGCACTGTAGTAGACCAGTGAATTTCAAAGGGAGGAAAAACTGAAGCAACTCAGTGGGTGCAGAGGTTTCGACTGCCCCCAGCAGAAATGCTTCACTTAGAAAAACATTAATTTTACATCGGAAATACATGTTGTGTCACAGTAAAAGGAAGAGATTAACCTGAGTGACGGAAAGAAAGTTTCTTTCTGTATTCTGTAAAATGGGTCACTTTCCTCCTATATTTTAATTGATCCCAAACATCTAGTAACAAGCTTTACATGTCAGAAAACCTTGTCTGACCTCTTCCCACTCTGCAGTGAAGGAGGGCGTCCTCTCCAGTCTTCCCCCTGGGCTGGCAGCCTCTCCTGGGCTGGGACTTCCAGGCCCCTGCCCACGAGATCCAGACCCCCAGCCGTGCTCCTCCTGGACAAGGCAACAACCAGCAATTTGTTTTAGCATAGACTACAGACAATGAGATGCAAAGTTTGCCAAATATTTTAACCTTATGGAATATGGACAACTGAGCACTAAGAATTCTTGAGAATAACCAAGTGCTTTCAGTGCTCATCAAAGTTTCATCTATAATGGAGCATTTTTCATCAAACAGACTATGTATTTAGCTTATGATTTATTTACAATGAATTAAAGTAGAAGTTTCATAAAATGTGCCGCACAGCAGGGGGGACTGTGGCCCAGATTAGTGAGTTATCTAATTGGTTGCAGTGGTTTCTGTCCTACTTCCAAAGTCAATCTGCGCGATACAGCAAAATGCAAAGATCTCTACAGCTTTAATTTATACATCTGAATATTTACAATAAATACATTTGCTCTCATTGCTAACTGAGATCGTGGTGCTGACTTAAACTTTTAGAAAAAGAGAAAATTTTTATAACTTTTCATAAAATAAACTTTTATGTTAAACTTGCACATTTACATAATGTCTCAAAGAGAGAAAAGTCTTAATGCAACATAAATGCTGGGGTCTATATTATAAATCATGCTCTGATTAACGCTTGAATTGCACTTTAAAACATTAAAGTCAATACAAGTTAGCAACACTTTACCTGTATGGGAGATACAGCTACCAGGTTGGAATCAGACTTGGACAGAGACTTGGACAACTGCAGGTCTAACACACTGCGGGGCATGGACCTCATTCTCCCCAGGGTATAAGCCCTTTCTTCGTAGCCAGCACCCAATGAACTGCCCTTGGGCACGCCGCCTGTCTGGATCCCCCGTAACTCTGGAACGTCCCCGTTTTGCCCAGAGGAGGAGTAGGAGGGTGGGTGGCCCAGGCTTGACCAGCCACAAGGTGGACCAACCTGCTCTAAATTCTTGGGTCGGGCCTGGTCCTGGTTGACCCTAGTGTGGAAGATAGTCCGGTACACCACCTGTGGCTTCTGGGGATCGTTGGCAGTCTTCTGAGGCGACGATTCGCCCCCGGTCCTGGAGAAGTTCTGAGTGGGTCCTCCTCCGATCACGATGCTGAACTCCGGGGTCTGCAGTAGGCTGCTCTGGACGTCCGTAGAGGCATATTTTCGGGGTTTGGGGCTGTAAAGATGGTAAGGCGTATCAGGGGTTTCACATGCCGGGGAAGATCCATGAAGAAGGCCCGCAAACTCCTCTGGGATGTGGCTCTTCCTGCGATCCTCCAATAGGGTGTTGGATGTGGAGGAAGAGCAGAGAGGTGGAGAAGGAGGCGGGTCTTGCTGGTACGGCCCGTCTTGCTGGTACGGCCCGTCGTCTACACAGATGATACACAGACAAAACAATCGACTGATTAGGATTAAATCATCAAGATTTGCATAAAATGGTCCTGTCACAACTCAGATACACACTCATGAAAAGAAAAACAAGACAGATCAGACATTTACACTCAAAGCATACAATAATAAAACAAATAGGAAGATAAGAACAAGTTAATACATCTTCTTCTTCCCCTGTTGTTCCTCCAAGGAAGAACTCCTGACTTGGATTTTACACCTCTGCTCCTTCACTGCCTGGGTGAAAAACTGTGGGTTTGGGTGTCTGAACTTGTGCATGTATGCATGTACTTATTGGGGCAGACGTTCTTGCACCATTGACTGGCTTTTATTTTTTGAGCCGATGCTTTCAGAGGCCCACTCACTGTCTGTGTGCAGTGGGGTGAAAGAGAAGCCGCTGAAAGCTTCTTTTGATTCTCCGTGTATAAGTGTTTAAGGGTCATAAATGCACGTCTGTGTGTGTGTGTGTGTGTCTCTGCTTGACTACTCGCCTGTCAGTTTGTGTACGCTTATGGTCACATCTGCATGCACGTTACACCTGAGGTCACGCCAATTGTTTTGCATGTTTAAAAGATGTACTCCTCATGATACAAGATGCAAAATATGAGGTGCATTATTTATTCTTATTCGACCATGATTATTTTTTAGTAGTGACGCCATGCTCACACTCATAATGATAAATTTACATACACGTCTGTAGCACAAGCATAACATAATGTTCCAGTGAGATTCAGTTTGTAACTCAGCCCTGCTCTTATTTATTTAGAATTTCACAAATAAAAAATGTGACACACTGTGAATAAAACTAAATGCCAAATTCATGGAGTTAGAATGATTAGTAGAGGTGTTAGCATGAGAGGCAGAAAGTCAGGTAAGCAGGTGGAAGAAACCATACAGAATGAATCAGAGGAAGGTAATGAAAGAGTGAAGCACAGATGGTGCTTCACTAATCATCACTTCTATATTACTAATAGGGGAAATGACTACGAATAATGTGAAATGGGGTATTAGTAGTGATGAATCCACAGAGAATTATCCCCTAACTCTGCAGTTCCACTCAGCTCTACAAAGCTTTTTTAGCTTCTTTCAGCTTATTGTTTTGGTTCAGTCTCACAGCTCATCAGCATCTTCCCAGCACAAAATTACAGTAGGAGACCAAAAGAGAGCTACAAGGAAAGGGAATATTGGATTTGCACTGCCCAAGTAAACAGAAACATGACTGCAAATGAATGCTAATGTTGCTTTATGCCTGTTAACTGTTTGCTAAAACATATCAATGTCAGTATAATTGTTGCACTGCCCTGGCCCGAAGAAAAAACTAAATCAATTAATGAAACATGTACACTGTTCCAGGCAGCCATTGGTTAATTTCCATTTTCTGTTATCAATTAGTAAAATATTGCAACATTTCTCAAGTTAAAATGATCATTGCAAGATGATGCAGTTTATGAGAAGACTGAATCAAAAAGCCTGCACTGCATTACCTTGTATAATGTAATAATGCAGACACTGTGTACGGACTACACAACATGAGTGTACTCATATTTTCATCCTTAACAAGAACGAATGGAAACAAATTAATGTGTGGAACAGCATAAAAATGACATTCATACATAAAACACAACAACATGGTTAGCACTAATAATACTTCGTAATGTAGCTATATGAATTAGTTGTGGCTAGAACAGGCAGAACAGCTGGTATGGTCTTTAATGTCATGCATGGTAATCTATCAGCAGGTAAAAAAGGCATCTCCCTGATCTGCGCACAAACACACCTGAGGCTTCTCAGGATTTGATTTTGTTTTCCAGTCATCTGCTTAATAAACTATAATACAACATAATATTCTGCTTTGTCGCTTTGCATTCTATAAAAAGCTGAAAAGAAAAATGTCTGTGTGTGAGTCGAGCCCAGATCGCTCTTTGTCTGTTCCCTGTCACTGTGTGTTAATGTTGTGTACCAGGCCATGTAAACAATCTCAACACTGATAAATCACACACACAGACACACAGACACAGACACACACACACACACACACACTTTTAGCTAGCATTTCATGACTGTCGGCACATCCAGCCACATATTAATATATTCATATTCCATATGAAACTTGGAATAACAATGTGAAACGAGACAGAAATGATGATAAAAAGTCACTTGGCTGCTTTTTCTGAGAAAACCCCACAAAAGTGATTACCTAGAATCATTCACGATAATTCTAACAGGAGATGCTCAAACTCATCGCGGGAGAATTAAAGTGGGAAAAAGTGCAAAAATATTAACATGAGTCCTCGAACGGAGAGCAATTTCATATAATTTTGAATATGAATGTTCCATTTCACTGCACCTCAACTGTACCATCTGCTGCGCTTAAAAGTATGAAACACCCATTAACGGTCTTCAGGTAATGACTCATTCTTTAGCGTTACACAGACTGAAATTATCATTATTTCCTAAACAAGCTGAAAGCTCTTTAGTTATGACTAATCCTCAGCATGTTTCAGGATAAACAGGAGTAAAAACTAAAGATCAGCATAAATGCACAGTGAGGCGACCTTTGTCTTCAGAGCTTCACTCCTCTTCTTCGCCTGCATCGTCTTCTAGGTGATCGGTACAGTTTGAGCATCAACAACATGTCAGTGAATCCATCTTTGTGATTCTTTAACTGGTAAGACAACAGTTGGTATACAATTTTAAATGATGTTACTTACTATGTAAAACTTATTTTTGGGTGAGATTATTACTCAATTAGCATTTTTGGATATAATCGAAACAATGTAACATTGGTAGGTTAACAAACAATTCCTGCATAATGAAGGCATCAGAAAGTGACAAAACATTCTTCATTTGCAAGCTGTTTTTTCTGTATGTGCTTCTCAGCCCTGCTGTGCATTTATTTAGCAATTCTCTGTACTTCTACTTTTTTTAAAGATGAGAACCGTTGGCAACAGGTGAGCCTGTTTGGTCGCTATGGCAACAGAGAGCCTGAGCGCCAGCATCACTCCCAGTGTTTTTGGGTGGCTGAGTGTCTTCGGCCTTCAGGAGAGAGAGGGAAAAGTGAACGGCTGATAAACACAGCAATCAAATCAGCAGGTTTGTCTAGACGGCTGATATAAACGTAAAGGTTTGAGGAAAAGGCAGAAGGACATTTACATGTCAGATTTTTTTAGGTTATATGGAAACAATGTATTTTGGGGAAATAAAACTAACATCAGAGCTGGTGAGAATATTGAAGTACTGACAAACTTTTAGGAAGGATAACTGCAGAAGCATAATTTGGCTCCTCAGGCAGGAAGCTCTTCTTCTTCCCCTATAAACAATCATTAGTCTTCCTCTGTATGTTGTTTTAACCTTGCTTACATACATTACTTATCCATTCCTGAGCCTACAGATCCCTCTGCTCCGCCTCTGTGTGAGTGTGTGTGTTTCTTACCTGGGCATCCAAAGCAATAGGAGCTCAAACTAAGAAACCATCATACTGTATCTGCTGTACAAATACATAGTAACTCATCACCCTGCTTCTGCTGAAATGGAGCGAATGTCTAAGAATCGGGCGGCGAAACAGCAGCTGCATAACTTTATTGCAAAACTAGTACGTAAACACACGCACAAACAAGTTGTGGCATGCAGCAGCTCAGCCCAGAAACTGATTGGTATTTGGATAACTTGTGTGCACCTCAAGACAAACAACCACAGTAATGTATGTGTGTGTGCTACACACGGAGACAAGTGTGTCTCGATATTACTCAGTACAGAATGACCTCCTAAAGGATCGATCAGCATCCGTCTTTGTCATCATTATCACCAAATTGTAACTGATACCTGATCTATCACTTCAGTGTATTGATTGACTGACTGATGCAATGATGTGTGACGTCATCACTTTTAAGTGAAAGCTGAGAGGCAGAACCTTCAGCTGTGTACATCCTCCCAACACCCACCTATCAGTGGAGCACAGGCAGAGAAGAAGAGAGTGAGTGGGAGAGAAATAGATCGGAATCTGAGCTTTTATTCAATGTAACTAAACAAAATATCTATTTATAAAAAAAGAATATTTGAAATGCATCTCCCCTGGGGTGTCCAGTGGTCTGAGATGCATGCAGTAGCTGTGTCCCATTTCCACACTACACACTAATTCTAAGCAGGATTAGCAAGTAAGTAGTGCTCTGTTGCGGGACACTGCAGTATTGTCGCACAATGCACTTCCCTAAGGAAATGGATGAGCTGCTCACAGCTGCAAAGCATTAGATGCATTAATTGCAGATGATGAGACAGCTGCAGGAAAAAGATCGGAGAATATATTTGTTATAAAATAGGTATTTCAAACCAACATTAAGCACAGAAATAGAAATATCAAAAATAAGTATTACATCTGTGAAAGTACATTTTCCTTTATCTTGGTGCAGTTTAATTGGCAGTGGTAATTCCAAAGTCACAAATAAATTGGCACACGTAAACGGTACAATAGGAACATTTTACACTGTCCTCCCAAGAAGAACGACAGCATCAGTCGTTTCATGAGAGCCCCAAAATAGCATGTTTACGTTCTAGTAACTAAGCCCTCTAGTGGCCGTAGAAATTATGACGCAAGCAAAGGAAAAAGTATTTTTTGTGCCAAAACCTCACCAAACATTAACCTTCTCTTTGTCATGTCATGTTTATTTTTCAACAGTGATTTGTAACAGTTTTGGAAGGCAAAACCCTTTGTTGCAGCTCTACTGTGCAGTCTAAAAGCACATCCTTTTAAAAGTGACAACTAAAATGAATAACTCATATCGAAGCATACTGCATACAGTGTAAAACATGTACTATATTATATAGTTTTTTCAGTTAAGAAGAAGATATCAATGTACTTTACCTTTGTTACGAACAGGGAATGATGTCATAAACGTTTTTCACATCCGATATTTTAACTCGTCAAGGCAGGATAAACACAGGTGTAACTTCTAACATTAACGAGGGCTCTGTTCCATTCAGGGACCCTGGTAAACCACGACAGTGAGGCTGCAGTCACAACATCAAAGGACTGGACCACGTACACCTTAATGGTATGCAGCCCAATTAGCGTTATTAGTTGCACCTGTGCTATATGTCAGAATGCCATGAAAAAAGATTACATGTACACAAACAAACAGTCATCCAACTAGGACTTTGGAATACCACTGCTAATTAAATTCACAAAGAAAAAGCTAAATGTATTCTTCGAAGATTCAATAACTTTTATGTTTGTTTTTTTTCCTGGAGCTATCCCAACACCATCTGCATCAAAGTATTGGGAGCAGCTCCCCCATTTCCTTTGTGCATTGTAAGCGTTTGTTTAGTGCACATTTTGAGGATACTTGATTTGTCACTTTTCCACTGTGAAAAGAAAAAGAAACTTAACTGCCAAGAATTGCTTTCGTACTGAAAGAATGTAAGATGTGTGTAGTTGCTCGTTAATATTTGTTCGCTGCTTAACACCGCCGGTTTCTTGCCCAGCTATCAGGATGGACAGGAAGAAAACAGAGGAAGAAGAGGGAGGGAGGGAGGAAGAAGAGTAAAGGGGGAGGTGGTTGAAAAGGTGAATGTTGAAATACAGGGAGTGGGCAACAGAGTGAGGGGGAAAATAAAGACAGAGACTGAGAGTGTGGAGGGAAAATGAGTTATGAGAGGCAAACAGCATAACTGAAGAGCTAAAGAAGAATTAAGAAATAGCAGCGAGGCTGAGGGAAAGTGAGGAGGCGGGCAGGGAGCATATAACAGTGAATGACAGGCAGAGAGAGACACAGAAGCGAAACAGAGCTCGGGAAAGTGGCTAGAGAAATAAGAGAGTGGCAGAATGAAGGACTGAATGACAGAAGGGGCAGGAGGGAGAGAAATGAAGTGAGTATACAGAGGTTATATGTCAAAATAGGAGGGAAAGTAAACTGGGGTCAGGCTTGATCTGTTGTAGTAAAGCCAATCAACCCTGACAGTAGCACAGCAGCTCACTACAAGTTTATAGTTGTATCTAATAAAACCTCAGTTATTATTGATTTTCACACTGACTGAAGGTCATGAAATAATTTCAAATCCAATTAAAATACATATGGCAGTCACAAACACTATTAAACGACAGTAAAAACAAACTTCTGTGAAATGAAAGATGCAACAAGTTGTCTCTGCATCTCTATCCCGAGCAGATCTGAGTTAAAGTAAATACTTTTTGGTTCAGTCCGAGATGATTCACTCTGACACACAGCAGCCTTGGCGACACATAAACGAAACATCATAGCCTCCATCTCCTAATTCCTCCTCCCTTCACTCTCCCGTCTCTCCTGCCTCACCCTTTTTGTGATTCACTGATAAAATTAGAAGCACTGGTTAATGCTAGCAATAAATTCTCCCCACGTCGTCTGCCTCCACCCCAACCAATCACATTATGTAACGCCAACCATGCTGATATCGAAGACGCCAAAAAGACTGAACAGCCGGCAACGTCACCAAAAGTTTGCCTCATCCGTCTCCCCCCCATCTCCCCTCTTAGGGACATCTCTAACCAACCATAATCAGAGATTAAGGAACTGGATGTGATGTTAATGGAAATCTACATTGCCGCATATCGAATCGCTGCTATTCAAATCAACATCAAGAAAATCTGCCTGGCATCAGTCAATGATTGGATGTGCCAAAATATCCTCCGGTTAAACAAAGATAAAAACATAAAAAATGTCTTTGGCGCCAAAGAAGAATGATTAAAAGTCACTGACGAGCTTCAGTCGCTTACACGAAGGACAAAAAAACAGGATGCAATCTTGTCTAGTCATGAAATCAGACCAACATTACATTTCAACAGATAGATATGGATAGATACTTTATTGATCCCGAGGGAAACATTCACATTAAGGCAGCTAAAATAATCAGCATTCTATCACCTTAAGAATAAAAATGAAGTTTGTCTCAGCAGGATTTAGAAAAACTTCCATGTGTTTATCTTCATTACCGCTGCCCTTACTTGACAGGTCACTCTAAACAGTCCATCAGGCATCACAGTGATGCTGCTAGAATCATTACTAGGACCAGATCACGTCACTCCAGCGCTCAGATCTTTCCACTGGCCTCCTGTGTGTCAAGTAATGGATTCTACTACTACTGCTGGTTTATAAAGCAATGAATGGTTTACGGCCAAAATACATTCAGTTTTAAACTCACAGAAATCTTGAGATCTGCTCCAACTGTCAGTAAGTTAACTTACTTTCCTGTTAGCTTCAGCATTTTATTAAGTTAAAATGGGACTTGGGACTATTCATAACTCGCACTGCACTGTAGCTGCTCTGCAATTTCTAATCTACTGTTGATGGATCTTATTCTATTTTTGCTCATTTTCATCTTTTCTATTTTGTTTAACACTTCTCAAACTTGGATTTTTTTATATCTATTTTTTTTTTATAGTTGCCTTATATATTTTCTAAATGGCTTTCTGTCTCATGTAATGCACTTTGAATTACCTTGTTTTTGAAAGGTGCTGTACAGATAAATGTATATAGTTTCCCTCATTTTTGGGATAAATGACTGTGAATGCAGATAGACACTATAAATACTACAAACACTGTCTCTCATACACTGGGATGTTTTCCTGTGTGTGTGTGTGTGTGTGTGTGTGTGTGTGTGTGCGTGTGTGTGTTTAGTGTATTTGTGTGGTAGCAGGAGGGACTGGGAGATGATCCAAACATCTGATAGCGCTGTGTTCATTGCTCAGTCTCTCGTAGGACCGCCCTGACTGTTATTAAAAACTACAGAGTAATATCTGAGCCGTCAGTCATCCCAGAGATTTAAGACTGAACTTTATTTCCTAAGCGCCACCGGCCTGGAAAGATCATTACGCACTCCCTGAGCCTAAGGCGCTAAGCTAGCGCTAGGTTAATGCAGCACTATGCTTATAAATCATCACGATGCTACTCAAAGGACTCTGATGGGACGCTACTTGGATTCATAATGACGGGAAATTATTAAGTCTGAATCGTTGGTTTGAGAAAGTGTTAAGGCAACAGGAAGTTCAATGAATTACATGCGAGAGCCGTAGAAGTGCTGCCTTCAAGTGCCGCTGGAAATGTCACAATAATTAGCTACAGGCATAAAAGCACTCTTAAGTAGCACTGGGGAAAGGGAGTTTCAATTATACTAAAGGTGTGATGTTTAACCCTTATCAGTCCCAGTGACTATTCACATCAATCGGGTGCATTTGCAAATAGCACTGATTATTCTGGAGGGAAAAAAGTGCAATTCTAAATGTTTCAAACTTTCAGAGGCTGATAAACAAACACTTAATTTGTAGTCTAGGACAGAAAAGGGGCAGCAAACATGAACATCAGCTTGTTAGTAAATGTGATTTATTAACATGTATTATGAACTGTGGACTCTAAACCCTGACAGTAGGTTTTGCTTTGAACAAATGAATTATTCATCAATTACTGTTTAATCACGGAGATATATATATACGTATAATCCCTGAATCTGCAGCTCATGGAATTTTTTTTACTCAGCATTAAAAATACATTTAATTAAAGATTACATTTATTTTAATGCTGAGTCAAAATTTCCCATGCTGATCATGTTCTAGGATTAAAATGATGAGGAACAGATTTACCTATCTTCATCTTTTTTTTTATTTGTGATTGCATGCTGAAACTCAGTGTGTAACATTAGCTCTGGCACACTTACAGGTCAGTCTTAATCCGCCCCCCCCCTCCCTCTCCCGTGGGAGGCAGAGAGATGAGACTCCCTGCTGAGAGCATTACTTCATGTCTGATAGCCTGTATGTATCTAAACCAGCCTTAAGGTGCCAGGGGCCATGCAGTCTGTACATATTGAATTCACACTTTCATTCCTGATTCGAGTACGTCAAGTTTATTGCCACGGCAACTGGCTCGTCTCCAGCTGTAACCTATTTTCAAGTCTTCTGAAGTCGGGAGTGATGGCAGTGTCTCACTAGCGTCATTGAAATTCCATTTGTGTGTGTATGTGTGAGACAGAGAGGGACAGTGAGAGTTAACTGTGATACGATGTTGCCACTGATCAACTGTGTGTGTGTGTGTGTGTAAACATATGTGCATGCAGCAGTAGTATTATTGCAGCCTTGAATCAGCTCAAAGCGTGTTGTCATGTATACGAGTTCCTGCATGTGTTGTCATTTTGCTTATGACAACATATAATATTTTTATGAAATGCAACATATTAGACTGTCAGGGACCGAATGTCTTGAAGTCATTTTCCTCATTCTCACAGGTAGCATGACAAACACACCACTACAGGGCGTTTGTTGTTAGCTTACCTGAGGAACTGCGACTAGAAAATTCACTGTGCTCTTTTAAATCATCTCTGAAGAGATTTGCCTTGTTCTTGATTATTTTATCTGTTCCTTTATATTATATCTTTGAGATGTTTGTTGTCTGTGATTTTGTATTTGATTGTTCTCCTGCTCTTTTATTTGTGCTTGTTTTTTAAGCTCTTTGTAATTGTAGTTTTGCAAGGTGCCATTTAGATAAAGCTATACATATTATTTATACTATTACATGAGAATAAAGTGCAGCATTTTAAAGCTGTAAAGTCTCTGCTCTTTAAAGCTGCACTATTCTGTCCAATCAGGTCCTATAGTCTCCTCGTCACTGCCGCTGATTATTATCAAAAACAGGATGAGTTCCTTTGTTATTTTGAACCGAGTGTGTGCATCTGCTGTGAACCTAGTCTGTGTGCAGAGCTTCCAAACATGACTCACCATCACCTACAGCCTTGCTGTGCCTAAGTAAGTAGTAGGTGTGCTAACATGTTCATGTTATACTTTTTTTATAATAATTTATCATGTACACCATCGTAGTTTAGCACTAAATAGAAAATACAGTTCAGGCTGATGGGATAGTCTTTAGTTTTGCAGGTATGTCTCGTTAGCACAATTGCCTGAGGTGAAAACTAAACGATACACGCAGACAGTATCTGTGATCAAAACGTTCCCGCTCATTAATGAAACTTAATTAGAGCTACATCTCTGAGGGCGGCAGTTTGGAGAGGACCTTCTACCACAAAGACTGGCAATGTCCGAAGGCGCAAGACTGTGAACCCACGCTGTATCAGAGGGTTGTTGAACCAGCTCTGTAGTCATTTTTACATACATGAGGACAGAATATCAGAAACACCAGTCAATGACTCAACACCACTGACTATGGCCTCAAAACCTAGATACCTAGAGTTGAATCAGCACTTCTCTAAATAAAAACTAAACGTTAGAAGATTCACAAAGACCGGGTATATTGCAAATAGAGTCCTCAACTAAAGAAATTCATAGTTGACAAGCACTCATAAGATTTTGTCGACCGATGGATTTGTTGATTTTATCGAAAGATCTGTAAAACTGAGTTTCTCCACAGAGAATCATTCAAAAGCAACGCTTTAAATCTTGTGTTAACTAGAGATGTGCTCATAAGTGGCACACATTCAGAAAATTCAACTTGGGTAGACCAGCAGGGGAGTTTCGTGTCATTTTATGTAAGAGAAATCTACAAATAGCACGGCTGCTTTTTTGCAAAAAGAAGAAATCTGAACGATATGTGGATGTTTGTTTCTGTTAAGCCGTGATTATAACTAAATATGGATAATATCAGTGGCCACAAATAGCAGGTTTATTTTCGTTAAGCTTCCTGCTGTGCTGGCACGGACGCATACAAAGGAAAGGGCTTCAAATGTGATGATGTATAACAAAGGGGAAAGGACAAAACCAAGGTGTCAACTGGATTGAAAATCAAGAAGAAAACGTGTGTAGGTGCATGTTTGTGTGCATGAGTATCACATTAATGCTGCAAACAAAGGCACTGCTGACTGAATGACTTAATGATCAAGCACAGCAGGCTGCCAGACCCATTGTGCATTCGTGCAGAAGAGTGTGCCTGCAGTTGTGAGTTGACGTCAAGGTACAAGTGGAGCGTGTGATATTTGAGAACAAAGGACTGAATCAAGCACCCGGAGGTTTAATGAACTTAACTCTTTCAAGTAAACACACAGCCAGTTCTCTCCCGCCCCCCCCCCTCTCACTCTGCCATTTACGGCTCATTAACTATAGGAGCTCATCGATCATTCAGCTTGTGTGTGTGGTCATTTGCATTATGAAGAGAGTATGAAGTCAGGTTTTTTCAGATGGCCGTTTTTCACAAATGACCAGGACAACGCTAGAGAATAAAACATTTTTATTGTCATTAAAGAAGCAAGAGTCTAGAAACTGGCTTACATGGGAAATAGAGCATTTTATATAGGTAGATCCATATTTGTGTGACTGAGTGTGTTAGTCAGAGAGAACGAGGGTTTTCCTTTCCGCACCTTGCTGACGTAGATATTTGGGAAACGTGGACTAGAATGATGTTGATCGACCGAAACTAAAGCTTGTGTGTGTGCTATAGAAGTAGCAGCAAACGTGGGAAAGACTACGGCTGGGGCTGATGTGCCTGTTTACACATCGAGCAGACACGGACATTAGCATAAATTTGGAGTAGTGTTTCTGGTCACATGACAAAAATAATATTCACTCTCCTTTTAGCTTTGTTTTGATGTCTGCCAACTTCTAAGGGAAATATTTGGCTCTTCAGCTGCTAAATGCATTTTCACTGAAACCAGCTGCTTTTAGAAACAATGCTATCAAAGTGGAGAGAACGCACCAAAACAGTGAAGTTTCAGTCTGTTAAACCAAAACTAAGAGCCTAAAAAAGCTCAAAAGCTACGTAAGTAAGGTGACTCTTTGGGTTTATCGCTACGAGCAACCGCTGTCACATTACACATACTGACCCATTGCTTATATAAAAACTAATGTTAGTGCAGCTTCAAATGTTATCTAGACCAATAGGCATAATAGACACAAACATGAGAATAAGCCCCATGTTGTATTAGGATGGTGTGAATAAGAAGCTGTGAAGTATTCCAGCAATTTAAAAGCTTCCTGATAGATAAACACAGACCTGCAGATTTGTGCCATTTGTTACCGACTTGTCGCAGGGGGCACTGCATAATTCATGGAGGAAAACTGCATCTACACTTGCTTGCTTTTGCATAACACTGCATTGCACTTGGCACTCTGCACCGAGGGCACTGAGTGAATATCTTCTTCAGCAAATGTCCAACATTAAGTAAACCGTAGTTCTGTAGCATCAACAGCAGCACCAGTGATGGATCGGGTTATAAATAGGCCTCCTTTTTATCCAACTGCCAACGCAGGTGGCTGACACCTGCATACTCTGCTGCAGGGCCGGAGATTTAGTGTATAAAATGTTTGGTTGGTGCCGAAGAGCAGTTCAGAATTTTTAGGACGAAAATGAGAGAAATAAGAAGAGAGAGACAAATGTTGAGAGGAAGGAAGAAAAGACCTTTTATGGTGTATAGGCAAGTGTTCCCTTCACTTTCTTGTCCTCATTTCTCCATCCAACCCCCTGAAATCTCACATTTCATTCTCTCTATTTTCCTGATTCTGTTCATCACCCCCCACCCTCTCCTCCTCCTCCCCCTGCAACGTTAGACTCTCATTCTCTCTGCCTCACCCACTCTCTTTTTCACTGGCATCCTTTGAATTCTGTGACTCTTTGCCTTCTGTACCCACATACATATATACTCCCTCTTTTTTTCATTCTCTCTCTCTCCATCTCTCTCTGTAAGCCACTTGTTACCATGGCAACCCCACAAAGGACCTTATAACGCTAATAAGTAGCGAGAGCAGGAGCGATGAGCAGACTAGCAGAAGAAGAAGAAGGAGGGGGGGGGGGGAATTGAGAAAAATTAAATGGAGAGTGAGGGAGAGAAACAAATAGATATAAATATCATTACGAGTGCGTTATCATTTCTTGACGTAAATGTACTTTTTACCCGTTTTGGCAGTACTGTTACAGTAAATCATTCGACAGCAGAGATTCAAACTGAATTGTAAAAAAGTCGTTTGTAAGCGTTGTGTGACTAAGTTATGGAAGAGAGAACAAGTAGACTAACAGTAGAAAAAGAAATGAAACACAATGCATGTGAGTAACAGTTGCTGTGTGTAAAGGTAATAATGGGACAATATGAAGACAATACAGTTTACATTGTCATTGTTGGAGCAGAGCACCTCCTGTGCACTGAATCACCAGCATCAGTACTAATGATACTGAATCTTCTTCCAAGTCAAGAAATTCTTATGTATCCACAACTTAACAGAACTAAAACTTGCTTTAATATACCGTAAATTAAGCCAATGTGTTGAAAGTAAAAACTTTTCAATACTATGATCAATAACTGCTAGAAGACATCAGTCACAAATCAGCATCAGGCCCAAATCTCATTATGCGTTTCCAAGAGGGAAATAACAGACTCTTGTTACATAACTGCCAAGGCAGAGCTTCAATGAGAATAGTAGATGTCTCATTCAGTTTTGTGTGTGTGTGTGTGTGTGTGTATGCACCTGTGGATTGATGATAGATGTGTTTTTTTTCATTCGATGCCCTACACAGATCAAAGTCCCTCTGAACTGCTCTTGGGAGAAACGCATGCATACACACACACACACACACACACACAATCGACCCGGACAGAGTGACGTCACTTGCTTTCCCAGGAGTGTATGAGAATAAATAATAATATTCACGGAGCGACGGTCACAGCAATGGACCACGGCCGCTGATAATGTGATGATGTGAGGGATGACAGCATGGAGCAGGGAGCATCTGACTCGGCACCTTAATGTGTAACACAGATATCCCTTGCCTTTTTTTTTTTTTTTTTTTACATGAAATGTAGCGCAATATTTATTGTGTTTTGGTTAAAATTTTATGTTAAAAGTATCTTATTTTGCAAATTAACAACAAATATTGTTGAATTGATATGGAAATGTACATTGTTGATTGTATTTGATAGACGTAGGGGTAGTCTAAAGGACTATTAGCCATTATGAGGTTCAAACTTTTGCTGGGAGGAAATTTGAATAACTGGACCCGTTTCAATTTTAATTGAATACCATGCAATATACAATCAAGTCAACAAGTGCATATGTATAATACATGTGTCCATTATTCAGTATTTACAGTGTATATTCCTTTTTATTATATGAACATGAATAAGAATACTGAAACATGCGTATGTGAAGATTTAAGACTGCCCTCATTATGAGATTCATATGAGAAAGCACCTTATTCATTACATGGAATATTCCTTTTGGAGGAGAAACTTTCAAACTCAGCTGGGGATGTTTTTAGACAAACCCAGTGTTTCATCTGTTCAGTGGGACTAAAAGAGCATCTTTTGCTGATGTCTTGGAGCATAGTTTTTAAGATATCCGGTAGAGTTTTCCCCTGAAAGTGTTTGTTTGCATCCTAATTTCCAGTAAAACACACTTGAAACTAATATACAAATTAAGAAAAGGTTGCACCTCTAAAAACCTTTGAAATATTCCTTTTGCAAAGCAATAGGACATTTTGTATTTAATAGTAATAATAGTATATTTTTGTTAAAAAAATCTATTAATTTAAATTAAATCACTGCTATCATATGGAAAAACAGACCATTAGCAACGTAGCTAACTTGAAGTGCTATTGTGAGTGATAATAATAATAATATAATAGTGCAATAGTACGTTCCACAGTACTACAGTAGTTCAACTAGCCTTAAGTAAGTAGGTACTATGTCACTTATTACCCATCACATATTTATATGAACTTTGCTTTGGCACTTTCTGGAGTTACAAGGTTTTTACTGAACACTGGCATTGTGTTTATGGCCTGAAACAACTTAGCAAACACCCCAGAAGGAATATCATTAATAAGTCATGTTGTGCGGCCATAAATTTGTCCTGCCCACATGACTTTATCTAAAGGTCAAAGCCCTGTGTATTATTGCTTACACATGCAGCGCTGAAGGCTCAAATCACAAAAGAAAACTGCTAAATTGACAAAAAATTCCAAATTATTTCTGGAACTAGTATATTTTTGGTCAATTTCAGCATATTGTGAATCATATCTTTAATTCCCCAGAGACAGAAATGTTTCAGTGGTAATGGTGTCCCCTCCGCTCCTCCCATAGTCCGACTGAGTCTTGCAGTCTTTTTAAAACATCTGTTGTTAGCCTCGAAGGTGTTTGCCTCTTGGCTCTGGTCTCAAGTATGTCAGGAGTAGAAATATGATTTCAATTTCCAGTGACCCAAGGCCAGAGGGTTTAAGTTTCATTTGGTTTCCAGGCTGAAAGAGTTTAAACAACACCTGCACTGAGGCGAAACAGACTAAATGAAAGAGCAGCGTTATAACAGTCAGCTAAAAAGCTTAGAAAGGAGCGCTCCGCAAGGCCAAAAGTCACAGAGGTAATATACAGACATTCCATATTGACCTTCAGAGTCAATGTGTGCCCTATGCATTATTGATGCCATAACTGAATAAGGATGAAATAAACAAACCACTCACTCCAGCTGGCTAATATACATGACAGATGTGAGATATTCAACAGATTGTTTATGTTTCCATTCATTCCAACTACATTGCACTCCCTGCCCATAGATACTCCATAGAGAGTATGACCATTTTAAGCTACAGAATACGACTACCACATTCCAAAGAACTAGAAAATACAGTGTGTATATTCTCAGCCTTACAAGTCTGACAAGAGTTTTCATATTCCCCTTGAGGAGGTATTTGTGTTTCTGCTGATCCTCCTCCACAGGGAGATGAGTGGTCAGGCTAGAGTGTTATTTAAGCAGTTCATACACACAGCCTTAAACACTAAATCGCTCTCCCACCGTCCTGCTCGTTTCATGAGTCTTACCTGTGAGCTGACAGTCGTCGTTGGAGCCTGCAGAGTCCTCCTGGTTGGGACTGAGCGGAGGGCTTGCAGGGGGGCTTGTGCTGAAGCTGGCGTAGCCCAGGGACGAGCTAACTTCGCTGGGCTCGCAGCTGTGGTTGACCGGCCTCTGGACGTCCAGGGACGAAGACAGAGAGGTGCGCTGCTTGGGCTGGAAATAAGACAGGAAGAAGAGCAGGACAACAGTCAACAACAGAAAACTTTTGGATGGTTTTTCGATTTCTTATATATAAACTACACTACTATAGTCTCTCTTATGTCACTGACTGTATTTATCCATTTCTGCTCTTTGATTATTCCTTTTATGTGACTAACTTTAATTTTTGCACATTAAAATAAATTGTTTTTGTGCCTGCCAATTAAATGCTTCCTGTGAAAAATGATGGTGCCAGCTCTTTCTACCTTTTTACATGCGTAGTGCCATTTAAACGTAATGTTGCTGTAATGTATTTAATATTTCTATTCTTTTATGGTGAATGCTCATTATTGTCTTCAAATGACCAATGTAGAGACTCATCCTCTACATTCAGACAAATTCATTCCGACACCTGAACGTGTGAGACGTAATAAGATATGTGGACAACACAATTTATGTGACTTTACATAAATGACATTCCAAGTCTGAAGAACAGAGAAAGGGACATAGGTAAATGAAGAGAGAGAGATGGATAGAGAGAGAGAGAGAGAGAGAGAGAGAGAGAGAGAGAGAGAGAGAGACATAATGATTGCTTTCCTTACTGCAAGTGAAAGAGTAAGACAGAGTGAGAGAGAACGCGAGGCAGAGGACAACCAAACTGTAGACTGACATCTGGTAAACACATCTTACATAATGAAGCATTTGCAGTTCCAAACAACCTGCTGCTATGCTTCACAACAGCTCAGGCAGTCAAAACCCTGCCGGTGTGTCTGTGTGTGTGCGCGCAAGTTAGAGGATGCAGGCAAAGTGAATCAATACAGTGAACCTTAAAGGCAAAACATCCTGAAATGTTGAGTCAGACACATGACAGGACAACCTTCATGAGAGCTTCACTGTCTTGTATGTCACTCAAGGCACAACAACGGAACCTTGAGAGAGAAAGAAAGGGGGGAAAGGTTATGAAAGGAAATAAAAGCAGAGGAGGAGAGAACGCTCTTCTTTTCATGCACGCTGCATACAAAATGGGCTTTGAAGAGTCTTCAGAGCGACTGAACTTAACTGAGATGAAAAACAAAAGCAAAACAAGAGCAGGGAAATAGGTTGAGCAAGAGAAGGGCATGAACAACAAAACAGAATTGGAAAGGGAGAAATGAAGAACAGTGGGTGGAAAAATGGAAAGAAACAATGAGGGAAAATGGAAGCACTGAAGAAAAGGAACAAAGAACAGAAGGTAGATATGGTCATAATATAAAATAAATGGAAGAAAGTCAGAAGGGAAACAGAATTTAGGCTGGAAGGGGAAGGGAGGAGGGGAAAGGACAAGAAGGTGAGCAGTACAACAAAGGAAGGAATGTGTTTCTTCTTATAGTAGTAGTATATAGTATTATATACAACCTTCAAACTGTTGCTAAATTTATTGCTTTATTGCTGAGAGTTAGAAGAGAAGAGTTATACCACACTTGTGTCTGCATGATAAATATGCAGCTACCATCAGCTGACGGCTAACTTAGCTTTGCACAAAGACTGGAAAGCGCTAACCTGGGGCAGTCACTGCTTCCTGCCAAGAACAGTGAGCTTTACCCTCTAAAGCGTAGGCGCATTTAGTTACCTTTGGACAGAAACATCCACACAAAATGCTCTACTCTATAGCCACTTTACATTACTGCCAAGGTCACTTAGTTCCACTGTGTGCTTTTTTCGTGTGAATGCATGGCTGAACTATGACATTTCCCCCCACAGTTTGGTATCTGTCAATCACAGAGTATTTCTGGACTCAGCAATATCGACACACATGAAGAGATTCTCTTTATGTGGACAGTTGGTCTGCGGGGAATAACACCGTAGCAGCAGCGTCCCATAGAGACCAGGGATGTTTAAAGGACCAATGCATCAACCAAACAAGTTCACAACAGCCCAGAAAGGCAACAGGAAATTGAAGATGATGTATGAGCCCAACAGGGAGTCACCCTGACTGTGCACGGGGAGGGAACATTACACAATCTTGCCATCAAAAACATGTATATTGTCCTTTCTTTCTTTTTTTTGTACTTCAAGTTACAAAAGAAATACCAAATACTTATGTTTTATGGTAAAGAAACCAATGAAAAGAAAATATTAATATTAAACCACTTCACGTATGTGCCCGCATGGAAACAGAACCTGTAGTGTTTACTTTGCCGCAGGCTTAACAACTAACAAAAAAGTTCTCAAAATAAATGAGATGAAACAGCAGTCAACCCAGAATGATGGAACTGCATTAATGTGACTCGGTGGTGTGGTCTGTAGGAGGTTCAGGCTGTTTTTGTTTAGTCTTATTTTGCGAGTCATCTAATGTCTAATGAGTTTAATGGCATCTTCAACTTCTTCTAATTCAAGCATCTCTTTATTCAAACTCTTATCTCCGCCTTGTCTCTGTGCATTTGGCTTCTTTCTAACTACTAAAGGCGTCTTCTCTCTGGACTTGGCTTATTAAGAGCTCGCAAATGAACACACACCCACGACAAAACATACACACATACTGTAGTTCTGGCTGAGACTTAGCGTTAACAATGCAAACGGGCAGCAGGCTAATTAACATGTCATGGCCGATTGGAAGGGGATCACGGACGCACACACACACGGACGCACACACACACAGACACACACAGGTCTTCCATGCCTGACTAAACAACAGCAAAAATATATTTTCCCTGCTGCAACAGCATCCCTGGGGGGGAACATGCCGTTCCACCCGTCACTGTGAGTATTTGTGCACTAATAAGTGCTTTGCAGTCTATATTTGCTTGCACGCATTGAAAAGGGCTAATTTCTGCGTGGAGCTGAGGAACTGTGTGCTAAATTATTAATAACAGAATAATCAATTATCATAAAATGATCATGATTAAAAGATCAGACACGGTAGAGTTGGGGAATGGGGGTATTCACTGTTGAATGAAACTTGGAGAAGCAAATTTACTGCGTAAACTGTGGGAGCGATGCAAAAAATTGTTTTGCTATTTCCATTAAATCTCTTTACTGGCTGACTCATTTAGTAATTTAACATGAGCAGGGGATTGAAAGGCAATTATTATAATGTGTTTCATTTATATTTTCTGTTGTTGGAGCAACTCTTGTGTTAGCAGTGGCCCCGAGTTAATGATGCTGTGTGTGGACCAATGCCTACGTCTTTTGCTTTTATTTATTATAATTTTTTCTCTTTGTCCTCATTTTGGTGGCTTCGCACAGTCACAGAAAGATGTTAACACACACTCGACAACAAAAAGCTGAGAAGAGCGGAGCAGATGACACATCAACAGCAGAGAGTTTAAAGAGAATAGAAAATAAAAGTAAACATCCAAACCCCTTTTACCCCCCCCAACACCAAACTTTTAACTTCATCTTATCTTCAGCTCTTGATCTTATATTCCCACTTTCTTACACATTTTGACTTTTCATTGGATGATCAAGCTTCTTTTTTTTATTATTCTCCTCGACAAACATTTTTAGAAAGTTTTACTCAGGTGAGCCTCTCAGGTACTGACACACTTTGAGACAATTTCAGTGACATTAACATATATAGTGCCCCCCTACAGGCTCAAACATGGCTCATGCAGTAGTGTGTGTGACTGTGCCTTTCCAGACAGACGCTCTGTCGACTGAAGCACTGTAGAGTTACTTGGTGCTCTCTTATCTCTCTACTTTTATCCGGAAAGCTGCTGTTAACGGAAAGAAATGCTGGTTTAAAGAGCTTCTTTTTACAGCGGTTTTAGCATCTTTCACTGCAATTCTTTACATTTCAGTCAGGTTATTACTTATGTGTCATGTAACTGTGGGTTTACTGTTGGAATACTGAAATAATATCTATTAAAAGGGTCAGGTAGCCTTCTAAATCGAAACCACTGACTCAAACGGAACTAGAAGTAATTCACCTGCTGTCTGTTATCTAATCTAAAGTATGGAAGCTGCAAATCTATAGTGGCACACAATTCAAAATGCAGCGCAAAGGGCAGTAGAAGGTAGCAGCCTTCTTGGCTCGCAACTAATGAGGTAAATGAACCGCATGATTTATTGAGATCATCAAAATGTTACGTACAAATCCTTTTAATACAGGTGGCAAACACCAGGAAATAGCTTAGATGTGCAACTCCCACTGGTGAGCTTTCAGCATTACCTTGAGTCCGTTCAATTAGCGGTTTGTGACCCCCGTCTATCCTCTGGGGCCACAGGCATCCTTGCTGGTTGGGAAAGAAAACCCCTTGAACAACCACACACTCTTACACACGCAAGTCTCTTTGTTGTCCCGGCAACTTTGAGGTGGATTGCCCTAAACTGCCAGCTATGATGAGAGGAATGAGCTGACCCAGGTATGTGAAAGTAAATCCTTTTCGTCCTACTCTGTTATCACGGTTTGCTTTCTGCTCCCCTCCGTCTCTTAACAGCTGCCATGACTACTTAAACTGTTAATGTGTTGCATGTGCGTGTGTATTTGTACATGTTTGTACAGCCTACAATACGGGCTTGATAATTAGCTGGCACAGATGCGTATTCATAGAACTGTGCGGTGCAGACATGTTCTGCAATTACGTACAGATCAGAGTGAATTTGCTGGAAGATTAACTGACTGGAGCAACATTGTCAGAGAAGGATCATCAAGTGACTGTGTGTAATCAGCACAAACACAACCGTGGACAGATTAATGAGCTCAAACTGACAAAGTGATTAGTGATCTTTAATACGACAGACGTTTGCGTGTTGCATCAAGCAATGTGGAGATTTTCAGACAGGAAAGCAGGTTTAATATAATATATAATAATATATATCCTCAAATGGAAATATAGGGAAATAATGATGAAATGAACGGTTATTTACCAGAAAACAGCTTGACAAGTTTTTCACAATTAATTAACCAGAGAATGTTTTGAATTTTTGCCTGATAAGTAACTTAACTTAAATAACTGTCAATCAACTACATTATTAATCAAATTGTTTCAGCATTACTTGATATATAGAATAGCACTTTCTGTATAGGGCTAACATATTAGCAAACTTCCCACTGGAGTGTTTTATATATAAGTATATAAATATTATTTCAGCCCAGGTTTAGTCCACCGATTCCCATAAAAATAAAATAATAGTGATATGGGCATGTTTAGCTTGCAGATGTTTAACTTTCTTAACCAACAGCTTTATTATTTGTTCATTACCTATTTTGTGCTAGCAGGTAGCCTATAATTAGCCTGTGTGAGCTTGTGAGTTGCAGAACGAGTGGGATTGGTAGTACTAGCAAGTCTATCACATTAGTTTCACACGAGTCATTTGATTTAATGTTAATATCAACAATAATTTTGATATTGTTGACATTTTCCAGACGTTTCTATTTGAACTGATATCAGCACCCTTTTACTGTTTTGAGCCTTTAACAGATTGATTAACAATGAGATCTTGCCCAGCAGTTACAAAAGTACAGTATATCTTTTAACTGGTAGAGCCTGGCAGCCTATTTTGTGATCGTCTTGTTTGTCAACTATAATTATGCTGTCATCTAAAAATGACTCTCGGCTGATGTTAAAATTACTCAAATCATCTTTAAGTTCAAAACATATGTGTTGGTCAAAACAAACCACCTCTACTTCAAAAACTAAAAACACAAAACCTTTTTTCATTGAGGCGAGATTAATTGAGGATAATGCTTTCTAAAGACTTTGCTCAAGAGCAGTCATTTGGGGAGTTCAGCGAATATGTCACGTAGTTTCCTCAAGCAGATCCTGCTAACTGGCTGCTATTCTGCACTCTTATAGGTGAAAGCTGTGTCCTATTCTGGACATTTACCATCAAGTGCTTTGTCTGTGTCTCTCTGCATCCTCTGTATGGGGAACATATCTACCATCTCCACTCCTCCATAAAGCATCAGAAAGCAGTTCACCTGCCTTATCTGCACTCCACTGTGAGTGTGTGTCTGTGGTTAGGAAAGCTATCTGCTTTACCAGATTGTCACTGTGTACATGCTTGTATGTGTTCACACATATGTAGCAATGTGTGGCAGTAGATCTGGAAGTGTGCAATGCATACTATAGATCTACATTCATATGTGAGTGTGTGCTATGACATGCAGTCACACATGGAAAGTAACAACAAACAGAAGCTATTCGCCATTACTTCTCACCACACACACACGCACGCAGCAATGCATTCCTTTTAACTTAAATGATAAGTCTCGAAGTGGTGGAAAAAGTACAAAAGTATTCTGGTCAAAATATACTTAAAGTACAAAAAGTAAAATGACTAATTACCGTATGCAGAATAGCTCATTTCAGAATGATATATATATTATATTACTGGGTTATGATTATTGATGCATTAATGTGTTCATCTCTTAGTAGTCATCAAATAATGTATTGGAGTAAAAAGTACAATATTGTCTTCCAAAATGTAGTGGAGTAGAAGTAAAAAGTAGCACAAAATGAAAATACTCAAGTACAAATACCTGAAAGTTGTACTTAAGTACATGACTTGAGTACATATCATAAGTTACATTCTACCACAGACGTCTAGTGATACTCTATACGTTCAAAAAATACACAATTTACTCCTGTTTGAGTAAGATTTGTTGAATAGTGCTGATTTACAACAACCCTGGAATACATTTTACCGTCAGGGAGGTTATAATTTTCATCTTTGTTTAAATAGTTTGAGAGGTTTATAGTCATTTTGGAGGTGCTGTTGAATTGTATTGTGTTGTACTGAGAGGTGTTTCTAATGTTCTGTCCATTCATGAAGGCACACTAAAGATTTGAAATAAAAATCAGTCCTCACAAAAATTAAAGAACATCAAGTGTGTGAGCGCAAAGTCTGATTGTGACCATGTGATTGTCTGGAATATCAGCTTCAGCCTTGGCGGGTGAAAACACGAGTTCTATCATGTGTTGACTGTTACCAGGAATCTCTCGTAGGCAAGTAATGGTTATTACTGAACACACACACACAGACACAGACACACACACACACACACACACACACACACACACACACACACACACA
>CALSBV010010187.1:3186495-3228321 GCA_943590825.1 Bovichtus diacanthus
GGGGGGGGGGTTGGTGGGGAAGGAGAGGGGTGTCACTAGCAAGGCAGTTCCCATGGCAACATACAGGTGACTCACCAGCCGGTGATGCAGTTGCCGTGACAACCTGCAGTGTGTAGCATCGCTATGGGAGCCGAGTGAAAGGGAAGAGCACATTGTGGGTGTTTGTTGTCGTGGGTGTCGGAGTAGACCGAACAACTGACAAGACACAGAAAACAGAATTGACTGAAAGGTCCGAGGCTCACACCGAATCCTAAACTGACAACAGCTTTGAAGACAGTGCGGATATGTGGGAAAGTGAACGGAATCAAGAATAAAGTGAAGAGCTGGGTGTTCAAATATTTTCATCCGGTTGTCTGTAGCTAAACTCGTCATTCTGAATGTATATATGCCACTGTCGAACTACAGAAGGCGCTTTGTAATAAAGTGGAATATTATATGTATATATATATATATAATATTACATTATTCAACATTTTTATATCAAAATTGATCATATGCTTATGTGTAATGTGAAAGGTGTTGCTCATGGTGATGGTGACTCTATGGAGCATCTGGCGTCTTTCAGCTCAACGCTTTGGTTTTACTGTTGAGACAATCAGCGTCAGGCGGCCATGTTAAGCACACACACAAACAATGATAATCACGCTGTATGCTACCTGCCCAGCATCAAACTAAAGACTGTTTGACCAGCTACAGTAGTCGGTGATTAGCTGCTGAACATAGTGGAGCACGTTGAATAGAATGACTTTATTGCTGTTGCACATCATACAATGGAATTAGCTGTGCAGCTCCTGAAACAGTACATTGTTTGGTGGAGTTCAGTTCAAAGATTGCCCTTGGGAAGTAGCTGTTTTTGAGTCTGGAATTGCAGGCCTTTAACACCCTGTAACGCCTTCCAGATAGCAGCAGAGAGAAAAGATGGTGAGCTGAATGCTGGCTCTGCTGAGGCAGTGTGATCTGAAGATGTTCTCTCATGAGGGCAGGGGAAGACTAATTATTTTCTGAGCTGTGTTTAGGGTTATCTGGAAAGCTCGTTTGTGTGCTGCTGAACAGTTGACATCCCATACTGTAATACATGAGGTCAATACACCCTATAGAGCAATGCTACACTATGGTTCAGTGTCCATCGGACGTTATTGATAATATGTCAACGTTGTGTTTACAGCTTGTTGCCTCCAATGGCAAAACAAAAGTATTCTTGTGTCTGCCTTACAGGAGTACACCACACACACTGCACTTCTGTAACAGTGTCAGGCTCACAGTGGACAGTTAAAAAACATTTTTTAAATCAACACAACCGATATTCTTTTTTACTCCATGCATTCTACTATACATTACCCACAATGCTACTTGACTGGCGACGTTTAGGTTGGAGATTAAGGTGCGTTATGCTAGTAGATGCTGAGTCAAGTGACGTTACTCGAGGCAATTTGTTAGTCTTCATGCAGCAAAGGACTAACATTTGATCTGTGTGTGCAATATTAAAAATCACCCAACATCCCCAAAGCACAGAAATCTCATCCAAACTGTGTTAAAAGGCATAAACTCAACAATGTATCCCACACACTGTTGCTCTCACTCTCACCCACATTTTCCACACCTAATGTTGAATAAACAATACGCTTAGCATACAGGTGGTTCAAGTCTTCCACTGAAGGTGTGATCATCACAAAGCGGGATCTTCATATGGATTCTCGCTTGTGACCACAGTAAACATGATCACACTAGAAGCCAAGTTTCACTGTCAATTTTTGAGCAAACTTTTTCAAAAGGACCAAAAACAAAAGTGTGTACAAAGATCCACAAAGACATAAATACTGTAAAAAGAAAAAGAGAGAGTGGGTCATGATAATCGCTGCCAGTGATCTCAAGCACTCAGAACACAGCAGTAACCTTGCTCAGGGAGGTTAGGGAGGAATAAGAGAATTTGATGTACTTCAGATCCTTTATGCAAAAAAATTCTAATACAGATTCTTTACTGATGTTAGCAATCGCTTTGTAAGAGAAAAAAATATAATTTCACTACAAATTGATAGAATATTTCAATGGATTAAGGCTCCGCTGACAGTTGATTGAGAAATAAAGTAAATCTCACTGTGCAGAAAAGTCACTACTGCCGGAAATAATTCACTTGGTTAGAAAAGATGAGGACGGCCTCATTTGTGTTTTGGGAATTGAAACTGCAGGTGACACACACCGACTGCAAAATAAACGGTTGCCCTACCATTGCGTGGACAGGCGTTGAGCCGGTGGTTGATATCGAGCGAGCAGGGTTTGCGTGTCACGGCTGTGGTCACGGACTCGTACGGGTTGTCCTCGTCCTCTGGCAGGAAAACATCCAGAGATGGAGAGGCGACAAGCTCTGCTGAACGCTTTGAATCCTGGGAGAGAGAGAGAGAGAGAGAACGAGAAATATGAGGGCAATTTGTGCACAAGTGTACAATTTGATGGCAAAAGGGGTTCAAAATCATGACTTCAGCAGGAACTATCAGCAGTTTTACTTTCATTGAGCAAAACACAAACACACCACTAATTGCATTATTAATTATGTACTACAGCCATACTGGCCTATTATCCCTTCCAACAGACCCATATATGATGTATTATGTTGATAAATAGTGTTTGGCAAGCAAAGTGAAGAGATTTTATGATCTGTAAGCAAAAGAAAAAACAGAAAGCAGATGTTCAAAGTGGATTTTCAAATGTGTGGACAAAGGTGTTCATCTTTTTGTTCATGTTTGCCTGGAGTGCATCACGAGAAACACAGAGAAAACAACCAAACACATCAAAATCAGTAATCTCTCAGTTCAGCTCAACGCTATCATTCAAGTCCAACCACATTCACACAGTTGGGTTACCATGAAAGATTTAGGCCAATGTTCAAAGCAAACACTGAAAATAAAGGCTTCTAAAAGTTTTGAACCTTTCTTCTTTTCAGTTGTGGGGAGTTTAGTAGTTTCTCAACGCTCCCTTCAGCACTTTTGGGTTTTGTCTCTGTGATAACTGATCAACAAAGGGCAAGTTCTCAACATTCCTCTGGTATAGAATTGTTGAGACTGTCAAAGATTAGGGATAAATCAGTCCATCATTTTTAGATTGAAGGGTTTTATGTGATAATCTAGCAAGAAAATGTCTACACTGCAAAAAGATTTTTTATAATCTAGAATGTGAAATATAGGATGAATCAATTTATTTACTCTCTAACTGATGAAAGAAGTGGCTGTCGTTAAATCTATCTTGTGTCAGTGCAATGCCTCCAGGGTCTCATCACATGCTGTGAATTAATTATTTATAAAAACATCAAAACAACGGATGAGAAAAAGGGCATAGAATTCCCTCAAACACAACAACAACAGAGTTAAAAAAAGTACAAAATCCAGTAAAACAGCATCTATTTTGTCTCAAAATGCAGAACTAAAACAAAGAATTCTACTTTTTTCTGTAACATAAAAAGGTATGTGCTATTACTCATTTATGTTAAGCCAATATGGGGATAAAGTCGAAAACTTGTTTATTATGTTCTCTCGACATCCTTATTGGCTCAGAAGAGAAAACAAGTGTGCTTCTCCTGCACTGTTGACACAAAAGAAAGGATCACTGGCAATCTTAGTCTCTGTGTATCTTTTTGTTATAAAATCTGCATCATCCACCATTAACCTCAGTGTGATCTGCTACAACAGCCCACGCAGCAGCCGCCAACTGATCCTGCAGGTTTTCTACATCCTCTGTGGGGTCAGACGCAGCAGCTTCACCAACAAGTCTACACAACTGCAGCTCCAGGCTCCTCACATCTACAGGCCGGACTGCTTAAAGTCCCGCATCCTGCCCAGTCTCTCTCTTAACGGTCTTGTAAAGGCAAAATGAGAATACATAATCTGTAATGACTCAATCATAAATATTCTTAAATTAAAAAAAAAGGGAAAAAGAACTATCAATTTCATGACACAGCTCTCACCGAAAGTCTTTTAAATCCCAACACACACACTAGAAAAAAAGCATTTGTCGTCATTCTCGATAAGATGTTATTAGACTGTTAATAAGGATGTTCTTGCTTTACTTTTCTTAATTAACGCCGTTTGTGAGGCTTATTGTAATACTCTCTGAATAGAGTATCTTCCAAATGCCTCAATTGTAATCTGTATACTAAATGAAATACATCAATGATTTTAACCAAAAGCGATTTACAGCATTTTGAAAGGAACTCTTCAGCTGGAGGTGATTAAGTCTGAGAAACATGTAAAGAAATGTTGCTTTGTCCCTTTTATATGACAGTGTTCTCTTTGGGTATTCGAGTAGAATTTCGGACTGCATTTTGTTGCAGCATTAGTGAAAAGGTTGAGCCCCAAAGGCCTCAGAGAGAGCGAGAGAGAGCTGAGGACCAAAAGGTCCCTTATCTCTGAGGCCGATGTGTACCCAGAGAGAATGAAAAACAAGAGTGAGTGAAGCAGGGGAAAAGGTTACAGGGGCGAGCGTCATTTCAGCAAAGAGAGACAAAACATTTGGTTCCAGCGATGCATTCTCTCGATGTCAGCCTTTACCCTATAAAGCAACACTGCATCATCATTTCTGAAGTGCCATTGGCATCCTGCCCCTGGTTATACCCTTCCTAATGGGATCAGTGGTAAACTTGTCACCATGGCGATAATTTGTGGTTTACGACTGTGCACCGCATACATCTTTCAATCCTCTTTCTCTTTCTTCTCCTCCCTCTCCCAGCATCCTTTCCTCATTCAACAGCCATTATTCTTCCTTTCATCGTCGGCTACTACATTACCCAGACTGCAACAGGTCATCAATCACACACTGAGCGCACTCAAAACGGTTTAATCATTCTGGCTGACAGAGCAATCAGTTCCTTGATGATTTCTCTCACTCACGCTCTGTGCACTCAATCTGAGACTTATTTCACACTGCATTTTTATTAAGAGGCCTACAAACTAACCCCCTCCCCCCCTTCTATCTCCATCAGCACTCAATTAGAATGCCATTACCATCTAATGGAGACACAGTCAGTCTTTTAGGCCTCAACTCTGCAGGTGGCTGGTCTCAGCTGATACTGATTTGACGTGACAACCTGGTTAGCTGCAGACTTCACTCACAGAGCTGAAGGAGAGGCTGAGAGCGCCCTGATGGAGCCGCAGCTACTTCACTGCTCCTACATAAAAACTCAGCTGACATCTCACATTAAAGGTGCACTTAATCATATTTCATTGGGAGAGTTTAGCCAAATTGTGATTTAAAAAGCAAAGGGTAGCCTTAACATTAACACCTTACTGCATCCCAGTGTGTTTACATACACTTAGGCCACCTAGTTGTCTAGCAGTATCCGGGTTTGTTCACGTAAACCAGAAACAAGCTTTCGGTAATTGGGGTAGCTGAGCAGAGACACCTGATTTCCCCAGTTAGATTTCTCCTGGAGAAAGCCATGTATACTGTACACATTACTGGATTTCTAATCAACCTTCTACCCACATGTGCACAATGGCAAAAAAAATTCTGTACCGCTGCTAGTTGTGTATAAGTCGCAGGACAGTGGAGTGCATATACTAGGCAACAAGTACTTCAAGTATAAGGTTAAGGAAATTGTGGTTTGGGTTTAATGTTGACATCGTCCTGCCTGTTGATAGGCACTCTTTACTTTTTTTTTAATATTAAGCCAACACCAAACATTCCCTAACCTTAAAAAAAAAAGTGTTTAAATATAACCACCACTTAAAAAAAACCTGCTCTAGTTGCTGTGGGCAGATATTGTAGATAGAATTGAATAAAAAAGCAGTCAGTGAACATTTTGCAGAAACATTCATTATCATCATTCTCCAACTTGGCAGATACAATAATCTTGGCGGCATTAAGATTCATACAAAACATATGTCTTTGCAAATGAGTTGCATGTAATTAGAATTTGTAGGAGAAAGGGTTTGCTATGACAGCAACACGTATATATAACATACTCTTAATCAAAATAATTACATCTAAAGTCTGACTAAGGCTGACACCATCACAAAGTGGGCTTTGGAAATGCAAGTGTTTCAATTCCTTACAATTTAAACACATAAGCTGTCCTCTCACTGTCCCCTTCAACGCAACACACACATATTGCATCACTACAACAGTTAATGTCAAATTAATTCTTCCAAGATAAGGGTAGAGTATGGACGAAACCTGATTAGTGACTGCTGCATGCAAACACAGATTCACAGTAAATGTAATTTCCTGCTTAATCTGATTTCTAACATAGCTACTTGTATGGATTGAATGTACGATGGTGTGTGTCAGCAGCAAAAAATGCATTAGATTGCATTATGGTACGAAGCTGGAAGAGACCGTTTCTAGAACTGAAAGTAGTTTCAAATCCAAACAGAAACGAGGGAAACCATTGTGTTTGCAACAGGAAGTGACAGGATAAATGAGACGTGCATTTCTGATATGAAAACACAACACAAGCTCTAATTTTTCTGATGAAAGAGAGCGGTGAGAGTGAGGCTATCAAACATCTCAACCGTGGTCTCATTTGTTTACAGTAATTACCAAGATGTCCCCATGTATTAACAATGACATACGGAAGTTTTAAAATGCCACAGGTGGAGTAGCATCATTAAAAGGATGCACTGAGGAAAGCACATGAGACAAGCTCCAAGACAGAGTGAGCTCAGGAAAGAGATTCCTCTGTAGCGTCTGGAGGGAGAATTAAAAGAAAAGGACAGAGGGAAAAGAGATTAAAAAAGCAGGAAATGATTGAGAAATGTGAGGAATTATCTTTAAAAAGGACAAAGACATGAGTAATCATCCATAATGTGTACTGAATTCATTCGCCTCTTATCTCTCTCTTTCACCTCTACATCATCTCTCATTATTCCCGTTACTCTAAATCTCCAACAGAAAGAGAAAGAGAGAGGCCAAAGCTGACAGGCATAACAAAACCCATCGACCAGGGTAAAGGCAGAGAGAGACGTAAACACAGGTAGATCAAAGGACGGCAGGATCCAACTCAACACTTACTTTGACGTCTTCGTCTGTGAATCCCAAGGAGACGAGAAAGAGACAGAGAGTCAGAAGAGGAAAATGAGTTTGTACTGGGGAAGGGAAGCAGAGGAAGTGCCAGTGCAGGGAGTTTGGAGCAGGGATTTCCTCACATACAAAGATAGAAAAGACACAGAAATGCAAGTCAAGTACAGACGACTTGTTTGATTTCTCATACGCGACAGCGAGACAGAAGTGGCAAAATATCCAATTCAGCCGCATCAATGTGAGCAACGAGCTTAAAGTTTGAGCTATTCTATCGCAAGCGGAAAACTACTTTAAATCTACAAGAGGACACTCACTGGAAGGAAATCTCTCACGCTCAAGTCCACAGTGAAGCCTGGGAGCAATCGAAACTCTGGAGTTGAAATTAATCCGGCAGCGTGACAACAGGTTGAGCTACCTGATATGTTGATGTATCTCACCTCTCCCGCTCAGCCCTGGCGGGGTCGGACGGACTTGAAAAGTGGGAGAAAAAGCTTCACGCGGTTCGATACGAGCAGTCCCTCCAACAAACAAACACACTCGGTCTTCATTCATTTCCCTCCCTCCACCCTCCCTCTTTATCTTTCAGGGCAGAGATAGGACACAGAGAAACTTGTGTCTGCGCTGAACAGGAAGAGAGCAGACAAACAGAGGCCTCCTCTGGCCACTAATTAGCAGGTCGTATGCAGCTCCCGTCCAACTGCAGAGGCCAGATTAAACGTTTAAAAGTCTGTGTGTGTGTATTTGTGTGTGTGACCAAAAGATTGCATGTAACGGTGTGATTATATCTGTATAAAAAGGCAGTGTGGTGTTTGTCTGCCTGCAGCATGTGTGATCATGTGAGAGCTTATGTGCGTACTTAGAGTGCATGTCTCTGTGTATGTATAATTGAGTCTGCTTGTATTGTATATAGTGTGTGTGTGTGTGTGTGTTTGAATGTGTGCAGAGCTGATAACTGAAATAAGGAAATGTGCTGCTGATTTGGTCACGTCCAAGGAACTTCTATCTCTCGGCCTGAAATCCTGTGACTCTTACTTCCTTTCTCCGTCTCTGTTTAAACCTTTACTGCAGCAGTCACAACCCAACCCTCATACTGTACGCTGCGCTGAGTTCATAGGCCATCAGATATGAATAGATGCTATAATTTGCTGGCATTTCCTCACGGAGGCTATTTGATTAGAGAGAAAAAGAGGGGTGGACACCAGAGAGGACAATGGAGCCTCTGAGGGCCTCAGTGAGGGGAGAGACGGACTGAGAGTTGGGCAGTCATGAGAGTGCGGCACTGGAGAGACACACTGACCAAAGAACAGAGATGGAAAATGAAGAAAGATTGCAGCATTTAAAAAAAATGAAAGGAGTCAAAAGACAGCCCATTCCTTGACTCAAGCTGATACGCAAGCAAATACACTTTCTTTCTGATAGCGATCTGAACAGATTAATATGAAAGTTAGCCTGCCTTAGCGTGTAGACTAGAAGCAGCAGTGCTTTGAGCTAAATGCTGACATTCGCAATAACAACGCCAACATGCTGATGTTACGCAGGTCTCATGTTTACCATGCTGCTGTCTTAGTTTAGCATGTTAGCCTGCTAATTACAACTAAACACAGTACAGTAAATCTGATGGAAACATCATTCGTTTTGCAGCTTTTTCTTGACAATCGACAGTTAACCAATACTTCTGTGCAGATATAGCGCTGGTTTTCTGATTTGGTTGTGAGCATACATATAATATTTATTTCTCAACTTTTGAGGTGATGGTAGGTGTATTTCTTTGAAGAGAATCCATTTTCCCTTGGTTATTTGAAATAAAGCGAATACATTTATTTCCAGAAATGTTGAGGAGAACTCAGAAATGGAGAGATAAAAAGGTCAATAAAAAAAAGGAGATGAGGCATACAGTGGTGGAAAGGATGAGATAGGAGAGATACATAGAGAGCAGGTGTTGACCTTCATGAGAAGGAAGCGAAGACGGAGGTGCAGGTTGGTCACAGCAGCAAGCAGGGATTGCCTTGTAGAATTGGATTTTCCTCCATGGCTGGCTAATCCCACAGAAATCAGCTAGCTGAGCCACCCACGGGACACAGACAGTCACTCCTCAGAAAATAACACCCTTTACATTCCCCATGATGGCTGCTGTGCTGAGCGAAGCTCAAACTGTGGTTTCCCCTGGCTCCACACTTACTCCCACAGACACAGCAACCAGCCAGAGCAAGAGGCCGCTGACAGAGAGCCACCGCGGTGTGACCGAACTGCAACTGTGTGGAACTGCAAGCTGGACAACTTTGGAGGAAGTTTCAGGTATTTAGTGCTGCAGTGTGAACAGTTTGTTGTTCTACATACAGCAAAAAAGGTTTAATGAGTAAATACAATAAATACGTGGACCAATAGGCTGAGATAAACAATGGCAGAGCTCTATTTTGTTTTAGAATGCTTTATTCTTAATAGTTTGTTTCAGTAGATGCACATTTATTTATGTACTTGCAAGACCAAACATTAATGTGGAGTGTTTAGTTTTAGCAAGATGCCTGACAAAGCCACTGGTGCGTTATCTGCTGTCAAAGTTAAAACACTGGAACTACATACTGTTTGGACCCCGATTTTTGGAATATAGGTTTTTTTTAATTAGATTTGTACTTCTTTCCATAAAACTGAATAAAAGCAATGAAATAAAGAGGCACTCAGTGACACTTGTTTTGCTGAAATGAGTTTTCCTTGTTCTTTGTGTACCAGGCAATACATTTAGTGGCTCAGAATACTAAAAATTACTTCCTATTTATTACTTTCATAGGTGCCTTTTATATATCTCTAGTCATGATACAGGGAATTGTTTTAGAGGAGGCTTACTGCACCCTTCAGACTCACAGCATCCTTGAACAAACAAGCACCTTGCATATGTGCAGCAGTTCTGCCCTCGTTTTTTTCGATGGACTTTGTTTTGCAGGTAGTGAAATATTGTATGCGGTGTGTTGGGGCTCCCAAAAGCACATCTTTGGGTTTTTTTTGTTTTTTTTTACAGGAGGTGGGTTCTGTAATTTTAATCACTAAACATCTACAATGTATATGACATATATTCAAAAATTTAGAGCATATCTTTCCTTATAAAATCAAACAGTTCTCCGGTGGTTTAGCACATATCTTTAAGGACGCCATGAATCGCCCATAGATGTTCAATTCAGCCAGAGAGAGAAATAATGACTCAGATTGGTAAAAGAAAAATGACAAGTATGGTGAAGAAAGAAAGGTCAGATAGACGAGAAGAAAAAGGAACATTAGACATCAAATGATCCGTCACAAAGCACCACTTAATAAGAATAAGTGGTAAAGTGATAAATAAGTCTGAAAAAAACAATGTCTCTGGCATTAAACTGCAGCTCTGCAACACAACTAGTGATTCATGGAACTTCCTGTGAATTATTAAATGTCTCAATTTATACCAGCGGAAGTCTCAATATATGGTATGCAAGGAATAGTTTGACATTTTTGGAAAAAGCACTTTTTTGTTGCTTTGCCATTTGTGTCCATTACATATGACAGCGTTTCCCAACCAGGGCTACTTGTACCCTCGGGGCAAAATTCTGTAGTTATAAGGTGCATGGAAATATATGGGTGTAGCTTAACTCATTAAATACAAATGTAATCAAGTAATGGACAAATGTCTGAAAGAGTTGTAAAGACTGTAAAAGTTGTATCGTCTCATTTGGATTATACAAATGAAAAACACGTGGTGTTGGTGAGCTCTAGAGGTAAAGGCAGATTTTAAGCCTTGTTAGCAGCTTTCTTGCTGGCTAAGCAAGAAAGCAAAATATCATATGCCCCTAGAATACCGACTAGATTAAATTAAACTTTATTGAATCCCTGTCGGGTAACACTACATCACACTGCTGCTGCCATAGTATGTCTCCACAAACATACTGTATGAACAAATCACTCAAAATGACAAATACCTATAGAAATGAAGCTTTTTCCTTTTGGTGGTCTTTCTTAATTGGAGCTCCTCTTTCTCCAATCGTTTCTCCTTTTTCCTGTTTACCTCAAGGACAACGAGATTGCTGAACTCCAGCAGGAAGTCTCTCTCTCACACACGCACGCAGCATATCTGTGTGTATGCCAATCTATTTCAGTAAAAAGTATTTGACAGCAGCTACAGGAGAGTGTGTGTGTGTGTGTGTGTGTGTGTGTGTGTGTGTGTGTTGAAGGTTGGGTTGACAGGAAGACAGTCTATAGCTGCAGAGTCTGGAGGGCATAAAGCCATTAACAAGTACTAAGTGTAAGCACAGGGCTGCATCGCGTCCCGCAGAAAGCAGCAGACAGAGAAAAGGAGGAGGAAATAACAGTAAGAGGGGGAAAAAGAAAGAAAGAAGGTTACATGAATTGAATAATTAACTGATGATATAATTAAAATCCACAGAACAAAGACAGATCCTTGATTCATAATAAAAAATAATTAAAAACAGGCTCATTCACATTTCTACCCCAATAAATACTCTCGTCACCACACAAACATTTCACACTTTCATGAAGACTGCTCCTGTACCGGGTTACAGCTCATCAAAGTGTTGCTTCAAATTATTTTACAGTCAAACTCTCCACAGCATTGAACTAGAAAACGTATGATCCCAAAACGTTTACGTGATATTGAAAACCTGATCCAATCTCCCACAGACCGCATTCTGTCTTCTAAAGCTCTCCACATAATCTCTGCCCTCTCAGAAACACCTGCCTTTGATGTTCCTTAACATCTCCAAGAGTCCTCGTACGTTTCTGATCTCAACCTCTGCCAGTTCGACACAGACCTGCCCTCCCCAACTCCTTAAAACTCCCCGGGCTGAGAACATTAAAAGGTCAGCAGCCACCCACTCACTAGAGGAAAACTGGAGAAAGAGAAATCTAACGGGTAAGTCTGAGTGAGAGTAGAGGAAGAAAGAGATGGAGGGAGAAAAGCAGGAAGGACGTGGTAAAGGTGGTGCAAAGAGGAGTGAGGCTCAGAGACAGTCAGGAAACGCTGACGTGCAGCGCTCTGACATCCCTGTGCTGATGGTGACTGAGTTTTGTCAATGGTAGACATCCCACGCCTTATTTCTTATGAATTTCTGTGTTGCCTGGCAACCCTGCCGACCTCTCTCTTTCTGAATATTTTTCTTGCATTTGTTCGTTATCCTTCTCTATTTTCCGCTTTCAACGTTTCAACAAGTGAGGTCTGAACTTCTTTGCTAAACGTCGCAGAGGAAACCTCCTCCACACACTTTGGCGTCAGTATGGCGATGGTGGGAGGAAACCTGGGGCTGGCAACGAAAAATCACAACATGGGAAACGTCCTTATGCAGGCACGTATGCCCCCACACACACGCACAAAGGCAAAGCCGGCTCTGACAGGTGTACTGTGTATACACACACTAAACAGTAATAATCATATTCATATTATGGGTGCATGCAGCTGCTTGGGGTTGTGCACAAAATACACAATACGAATACAGAAACACTCACTCGATTACCAGTCAATTAGATACACCTAGCTAAAATGAATGCAGGCTAATACGATATTCCTGCCATAAAGATTACCGTCAGGAAGGTTATGGAACAGAGGTGTCTCTTCAACTGCATTATACAAGTATTTATTATAAAAACATTAAATATTCTTGACTAAACAAGCAATATAAGTAAACAAAACATCTATAGTTAATAACAGATGCACTCTGAAGGTTAACTGTTTCAAGACTGCAAGTGGGATTTTATTTCAGATTTCTTTTTTTCAGTGGTTTTTCCTTGACGAACAAAAAAACCACAACAATCTTCTGACTCGGATACTTCTAATGCCAAAGACATTTTTGCAAGATTTTGCCCAAAAGAGACCAAGCTACGTCAACCAGTGAGAAGAACACAGACAAAACAAAACCTCTCATGTTAAATAACTGAAATTGTTCTAATTGTTTTGCAGATATGTATGTAGGATGCCATCACCTGCAGCTGATTGAAAACATTTACAGTTCGGGAGCCTTTAAGAGGTTCTTTACATTTCTTACTGAAATGGAAGGAGTCTCCGTCTGTACTGTATGTATGTCTGTCCTTTTCTCGACAACCGCTCATCCGATCGACTTCACACTTGCTGTGTGTATTGCTGAGGACCCAAGGAAGTGTTTTGGTGAGTGTGAAGTTGTTCGGACGAGTGCTTTCTTGAGAAAGCTGCCAGCAGCATTACCACAAAGCAATCGGCCCGTTCCACACAGGTACGTTTTGAATGAGCACGACATTAGTTAAACTAAAGTTTAGTTTGCTAAAAGGTTTTTAGTGCAGGGATCTTTTCTGTAAGACTTGTTCGACACGTTTAGCATTCTGACAGTTATGAGTGACAGCTGGACATTTAGAAAACTCTCGTGCTCAGACAATCAATACAAAGGTTAACACACTTCTGCTGAAATATAAAGTAAAAATAGATGAGTCAGAGAGAGGGAAAGAGAGAGAGAGAGAACAAGGGATGGAGAGGAAAACAAGCTAAAAAACAATTAGGTTGACAGATCTCACGTGGGATAATAACAAGAAAGGCTGCAGCATGAAAATGTTTCTGTTCATCCTAAGAGGCATGTTAACTCTGTTTATTCATAATTACACAGGGCAAATTAGCACGGTGCTAACTTAATTATGTGATAACAACTCGACAACTTTTTCTTCCTCACTCACTCTGTTCCTTTCCTTTTCTTCTATAAAATACACACACACACAAACCCACCCACACAAATTCAAAATGAAGCCATGCCAAATTCACACACGCACGCACATGCCACCAAATATGCTCTATATAACCACATTCAAACTAACATGCATTTATTTCTTTCTACCCACCAACAAATTAGCACACGCAAACACATATAGACACACACAAACACACACACACTTATGCAGGTGCAAACCTCTCCAGGCAGTGTGCCAGTCCTGCAGGCAGGCTGCCAGTGTACAAGACAGAGGGTCTGTTGTGTTGTAAATGTCAGATGTCCTGCTGTTTGAGCCAGCACGCATCCCACCATTAAACAATCTCCTCTGCACTTAACCACACTTATATACGCTGGACGAATGGCTAAGGCAGGAGGGAGGAAGGAAGGAAGGAAAAAGAAAAAGATGGAGCAGGAATAAAGGAAGTGGAATAGAATTTGGATGAATCTTGTTTTTTGGTTTAAAAAAAAAAGGTATAACAGGATATTTCACACACTGGCATTAAGAGACAAGATTAAGATGACAATTAAAGACCACAGTAAGACTAAAACACTAGAAAATAAAAGATAAAAATATCTGAGTGACTACAGAAACAAATATATGATAAAAATCGAGAAAAAAACTGAATATGTCCACAATGTAAACACACATCTGCCATGTGAGCAAAGAGGTCAATACACTTGCTGTGCAGAAAAAGGCCTCATTTTTGATTTGTCCCTTTTTGTGGGTTAATTGACCACACTTAACACTAATATTTCATTTGGGCAAGGTGTATGTATGAAGTCTACACCAGCGGGGCTAGGAGACATTGCTGCCTCACTTTGTGATTCAGGCTCATAAAATTATTAGATTTGAAATAAAAATCCATTCCAGAGCCACTTACTGTAGCTGTGGGCCTTGAGCTCATAAATATGTTTGAAAGGTGTGTACACTTCTCCATCTTTTTTCTCAGTGCCATTATGAATTGTTGATCGGAGATATGAGATGCCAGATATCAACCCTCTATATAGTGTGCACATAAACCTGTCTCACATGAGGTTTCTGACAGAAAAATCAATACTGGCTTTGGTCCTCTAAGAAATATGATATCAGTCAAACGCTAAAAGTCATTTATACTTTACTGTGTATTTCTTTGCTGCTGCAATATTCACATTTCCCCCGAGGGGATGATTAACCTTTTATGTGATCCCATGTATCAGATATTTCAGATGAATATTACCCACTCAGAGTTCATGAACCAAATCCGACTCATAAAAAGTCAAAAGCTTAAAAACTGACGTGATAAGGAGATTTTTTGGGATGTACTGATATCTAGAGAGAAAATGAAGATGAAAGACAGAACAAGCATGAGATACTGAACAGGGAATCCAGAGCTGCCAGGAGAGCCAGTCTCTCTGGTGGCGGCTTATTCGCTGCGTTCCCAAGGTAACCAGTAAAAGTATTCACCCAGAACAATGGCGATATCACTAGCACTGTAGTAAAGCAGTGTGTGTGTGTGTATGCTGCATTATTTTACACCATGTGACACATTTGGAAGCAATACGATTATTTTGTACAAGTGCCATTATGTGCACACCGTAAAATACAAAATAATGCAAATGAAAATATTCGCTGTAATTTAAGTGAGAGTCATCCAGTTAGAGTAGGCCAATACAGGCTCTCTCTACGTGTGTGTGTGTGTGTGTGTGTGTACCTGTGAAAGGCTGGAAAAGCCCAGGTTGCGGCAGCCGTTGCAGGGCGTCAGGGCCTCCCAGAATCCAGTGGGGCCGCAGCCCTTTTCTGCCTCGTCCTCTTCCAGGGCCATAGCAAGAGGCGGGGTTGGCCGCTGTGAACACAAATATAAAAACGTTTTTTTTTTAAGCGGCAACACAACAAGTAACCAATAATAAGGAACTCAAAAGGTCAGAAGAAGCCCTGAGAAGGTTAATCTGCTGTTGCAGTATCTAAGAGCGAAGATCTTGAGATGGCAGTTTATTCATATAGTGGAAAGAGGGAAGTTATTTCTAAAGCTGCAGTATAATCAATATCTTTACATTAACAATGGATCAAATTAAAACCTGTGATGTTAAAGTGGTAAAAACACTGTCGTTCTCAGGGGTCTTCCAGTCCATTGTTTTGGGATGCAGCACATTTGTAGAACCATGTTATTAGAACAGTGGACAAACATTCATGTATACAAAAGAGTACATTTCACTTCACATTGAGGTTTAGGTTATTATTTTCTATACCTAAGAAAAACTAAAACTCAGGTTGGGAGAGGTAACTAATCACATCCTCAATGCAAATCAAGAGTTTTTAGGATTTCACTGAAACCAGAGTTTCCTTTTCTGAACTTTCTTTCTTGTATTCTGCCTCAATCTCCTTTTTGTGTTTTAGAAATTCTTGAAAAAGTTGACATATTTAAATTGGAAATGCATTTGCATTGCTGCTCTCGGTGCCACAATGAGTTAACCAGAAAGGAGAAAGGTGCAGGAGCAGCAGAACAACTTTATCACACTCACAGTGTCCTTTCCTGGGGCTCTTTGGCTCCCAGGAGGCAGGTGTGTGGCTGAGCTCTGTGGCATGAGGTGTCAGAGGGCAGACACAGCACACCTGATATCTCAGTGAACCATATGATGCAGCAGAGGACGCAGCTTACACCAAATTACACAGACGGATACCACCGCAGTGTCTGATATTTAGCTTTTCAAAGAGGCAAAAGGAGACAAAAGAGAGGGACAGAGGGAGAGAGCCGAGGGAGGTCTGATGACGAGAGAAGAAGAAAAATCCTATTTAGAACGGAGGTCTAAAAAAAAAAAAAGCAGGAGGGCAAAGAAATCAAGGTAAAGAGGGAGAGGATTAAGAGAGGAACTTGGAGGACATGTTAAAGACAAAATAAGAAGAAAATGGTGAGGAATGAAAGTGAGAGAAGATACAGAGGAAGGGGAGGACAGATGGGAACCGCAGTCAGACTGGAGACGGAGGCAGAAAATGAGGCTGAAACCAAAAGGTCACCAATCGCTCCAGATTGCAAAGGGCCCTCTGCAACACTGGAATATTGATTGATGTAAACGAACAGCAGTGCTCACATACACACACACACACACACACACACACAGCAGAGAGAAATGTCGTTTCACTACAGTAAAAATATGATAACCAGTGATCAATAAAAAGGACACTAATTCATTATTCATTACTGAGGACTGCATAACTGATCAAAATTAAATTACTGTGTCTCTGTGTGTGTGTGTGTGTGTGTGTGTGTGTGTGTGTGTGTGTGTGTGTGTGTGTGTGCGCGCGCATGCGGTCTTAGGGTATTGCATGTTTTATTCATGTGTAACAGAAATATTGAATCATATACTAATGGCTCCGGCCACACGTACAGACAGTAGCCTGGGGGCACATAAACACACACACACACACACACACACACACACACAACTGTGAATGTCAGTAATAGAATACAAATTGGTACTTATCGAGAGGGGGGACACATGATGGATTGAGATAATTACAGCCTAAGTGAGCGGAGGTGTGTATGTTCAACGTACATGCGCGTGTGTGTGTGAGCCTCGGCAGGTTTGAGCGCCTGCTGCACTGTACGTAAACATTCCTCGGCTTGCTTTCATATTGAACCTTTTACAGAAATGGAGAAGATGATGAGCTATTGCTCAGTGTCAAAATATTCCCTCACTGAGGTTTGTGTTGCTGTAGGTGAGCGAGAAAGAGAGAAATCGAAAGGAAAATGGAAACAGACACGGCGTAATAAACAAGCGAGATGCACAGACAATCGCATTTCTTTGGATGCTTCTCTTTGTGTGTGTGTGTGTGTGTGTGTGTGTGTGTGTGGTCTAAAGGCTCAGGTGGGGGGTCAGTGTGATAGATGAACTCTGTGTCCTGCGGTGCGTCTGACTTCATGGGCAGAGGAATTGAAAAAGCTCAGAGTCTCTTTGTTATGCTGCGCTGGCGGTTAGAAATAAACTGCAGTTGTGATTCTCTGGTCAGCTAATACTGATGAAATTCAGCTATTTTATTCCCAAACTGGAATTCGAACTAATAAGGTCCAATCGATTCCCCTGTGTGTGTGACAGAGAGTGTGGAGAGGGAGTAAGCAAGGAAAGAAGATACTCCTAACAATATTTCAGTATAAAAAGGCACCTAATTAGAAGAAGCGAGGTCAATAAAAACAATGTCTTCTGGCTGTGAACAGCTGTCTGAACACAAATAGTAATTACAATTCTTAACTAATTCAGGCTATCAACAAACAGAAGCTGTTGTGTTTCAGCAACAACAAGTGAATACTCAATTGGACAAGCCAGTTCAGTAGCATCAGTCTACAAACTCAATCTGATACTGCCCTCTGTTGTCAAAAAGACAAAGTGCAGGCATCTATTTCAGCAAAGAACATCCCCTTCCACACATACAGTACCTACCATCTGGCCCTTTGTGGTGTCATTAAACACAAACACATAGATGCAGAGGTGATAGACTTATATAGGTAAATGATTTGAATCTAACAGAACAGGCTTGCTTGTATGTGCATCAGTGCGGTTCATCTGTCTACAAAGTATCAGATGAGAGTATAAATGCAGCAGCTATACATTGCACTGATATCATACCAGAGGAGCAACTATGTTGCGCTTTGCGCCATATCATCTTGATAATTAATTTTATAAAATAGTACCTGTATTTTTATAATCCGTCATGAAGTGGTGTTCAAAATATTGTTCCTTGAACACACAAGTAGCACAGAAGTATAACTATGGCTGCAACAAATAATTATTTTAACTGAAAATGTATGTCAATTATTTTATATATATATATATTGCTGCAATAGTTAGGCCAGAGCCATGCATCAGTGTGTGGAGGGTAAAGCGCTAAATAAATGCGTCAACTAATTTTGTGTAGACATATTTTGTGCCACTAAAATATAACAACCACCAACATAATGTTACTCATGTTGGATCCAATTTGTTGTTATTTGATAGGAACATGTGACAAAGTTGTGATTTCTTAACTGACTCTACGACAGGAGCACAACCTGTGCGAAATAATCCACAATGGTTTATTTCTTCAACAGACCTAACTCCTTCAAATGCACCAAACCTGTCTTAACGCTGCGCCGTACCTTGACTCGTGTCAGGGTGCCGTTGGGTCGATCTGGGCGCTCCTCGTCAGAAAGCCGCCCGCTGCCAAAGCTGTCCATGGAGTGGGAGGAGATGGTGTGGCAGAGCTCCTCGAAGGAGTAGTCTCTGTCCCGGCACTTTTTGATCTCGTGGAGCAGCTTGGACAGCTCACTTGTCACAGCATCATCTGGGGAGAGGAGGAAGAGAGCAGGGAGGAAGAGCAGGGGCGAAGTAAGAACTACACCCAAAGTTCCATAAATCCTCAGAATGAAGACAGTCCCCATCACTAAAGTGGTGAAGAAAAGTCCTTTTATAACTGACACCACCACCAAAACAGTACACAAGAAAGTATAAGATATTAATTTACACAATCCTGTTATTACCACCAGACAGAAATAATGTTTGTTTCTAAAACAGCAGCTTGTTGCAATGTTCCCTTCCTAACACAGAGGGCAGCGCTGGACAGGGGAAATGATGATGTTCAGAGCAGCAGTAACTTTCTTTCTCCACCAAAGGAGCTGCTCTCCATGGCTGGATTCATATTGTATTGTTTGCCTAGATTGCAAAAATAAATGATACTTCGAATCAAGTTTAGAGGTAAATGTTTACAACGCAAAAAAAAAAACATAAATCTAAAAAGGAATCTACTTTAAATATATGTTGGATGAAAAAATAATTATTCCTCTGGGCTTCAGTGTATCTCCTTTACATATATGAATACATTTTTAATGCTGATTATTTCTGAGATGTTAAGGCATATTTTAAAACATATCCTGAACCTCATGCAAAATGTATTTTTTTCCAGTATGTGTGATTATGATCTTTTTTCTACCACCTCTTTTTTTTTTGGATCGAAAAGAATTAAAAAAACATTTCTTTTTTGAGCACCGTCAATCTCAGTGTAAAACCCACTCATTGTGTGAGTGGCTTCACTCACTCTTGTGTCTGAGGGAGGGGGAGGCAGAGGGCGAGGGGACAGAGGTTCGAGGTGCAGGGATGGGACACTTGCGAACTGGCTCCTCCACGATACTCCTCTCCATCTCGTCCATCATATATTCTACAGAGAAAAGGAGACAAGAGGGGAGAAGGTAAAAAGATGGAAGGTCAGACAATGAAAGAGAAGAAAGAGGGGAAAAACAGAAATATGTAGGGAAAACAGGAAGAAAGAAGAGAAAGAGAAAAGGGCTGGAAGATGAGTTTCCAGGAGAATGTGATGGTTTGGAAGGGTGTGGAGGAAAAGCATTTTAGAGACATTTCACTGGATCAATATAATAGCACGACCATCAGCATGGTAAACAGCTTGTGCTGCATTCAATTCACACTTTTCACCGCACCGCAAATTCACTTCACAGCTGCTAATAGAGCACTCTGCTGTTCATAAAAGCAAAAGAGACGAATTACGTGGGAAAGGGAAAAGAGGGGGAGGGAGGAAGGAAGAGAGAAAGCACTTTCAGGTGTGGGGGCAGAAAATAAGTTGAAGACTGGATAAACTTGCTTAAGTGCAGCATTGGAAGCCGAAAACACACAAACACGTTTAAACGGTGAGAGAAGTGCGAATAAGGAATCCTATTAATGTCAGGAAAGTGGAAGTGTGTGTATTTTAGTACTATGAATCTTGTCATTCAGCTCAATAAGTATCATGCAGAACCATATTTGCATACAATAATACTGAGTAGGGGGAAGTGTGTCAGAGTCAGAAAGGAAGGATTAATATGCTTTGACATACTCATACTTCTGTAGATTTTTCATAAACTTGTGAAGGTATAAAGCCTTGTGTTAGAGCGTAACTACTGCACTGTAAGTATATACAGTAACAAGTTGCTGCAGGGCAGTAAAAACTGAACTGTTAATGAATTCCAACAGTAAGATGAGTCATTCGCTGTGAATCCAATGAGAATCTTCTCATAACGAGCTGTCTGTGGCAACCAGAAAGCCTCAGCTGGTACAATTGAGTAAATGAGAGCTCTTTTGCTCTTTGTGTGTGTGTGTGTGTGTTGTGTGTGTCCTTCTCCATCTCCTCTCCAACAGGAAATGGCATGCAGCTGATCTTTTCACCAAGTCACAGCTGTGTCCTTTATCTCGCTCTCTTTTTTCCTGGCTCTCACACACACATCCAGTCTTCTATTTTTGCTGAAGTCCAAATCTCTCTGTTTCCAACGCTGGTTTACTGAGATTGGATTTTGACGGCTGCTTCTCCTGAGCAATATCTACTATAGTATAGTCTTTTAGTTTTATAAGCGCCGTTGGCTGCATATTCACAGTCACAAAAAGGTACAGTGTTTTTATTATTTATTGCCAGTGCTCAGGATTTTAGCAGCAGAAGTCAAAGAATGCTGGATAAAGTCCAAGTAAAAAAGACATGTAACAGCTGCCTTAACCTGTAACTGTGGACCAGAGGTCAGTCAGTACAACCTCATCCTGTGAAGTCACGCTTTCTTGAAACTCACTAAACCATACTTTACATTCGAGTGGAGATCCAAAAGTTTCCAAAGATACCAAACATGTTTCCAAACATGTTTGGTATCTTTGTACAAAATCGTATGCAAGGCATCTAGAATGTTTACATTCATTTATGTGGTAAAGCCCTAAAAATAGATATGCATACATAATGTAGCTTCAATGACGAAGCTGGAACAAGCAAATACAAAATATACTGTGTTTAAATACTGTGTTGACGAAGAATATTTTTCACAACAGCAACTATTGATTTTCTGGGCCACTTGGGGGCAACAGAACAAGCTGTACACTTGTTGTGGCTAACGTGTTAGGAAACAGTTGTCTATTTACATATCCGGCAGACATGGAGCAACATTAGCATGCATTTGGAGCCACCTGATGAATTTAAATCCAATACTCTCCTTTTCTGTTTTTCTCTCCACCAACTCCTGAGGAAATATCTGCCTCTATCGCTGCTCAATGCTCTGTTGTATGTAGGGCTGAAAACAGCTGCCTGCTACCACTGGAAACAAGGTTGAGGAGAACCGTAAGACTGAACCAAAACAATTAAGTTGTTGGCGGTAAAAACCAAAAAAATTAGCTGAAATCTATTTTATTTTGTATATGTCAGATTCTTTGAGAGTTGTTCATGAAATGGGAAGCTGAAATTCCCAATTACAACTCATTGTTGACCTCTGTTTTTCTTGTACTGGTAAAATGTCAGCTTTATGTCAATTTTTTTTTTCCCTCACTGTGGCCAATTTGACAAATAACATTCCTGGGATTTCCGTGTTCCCCTTTTCATATTTGCCTCCCAGTTAAGACGCTGTTAATTTAGGCTCCCACACATTCTCCTCATCCCTCTATCTCTGTCTGCCATTATCTCACCCTCTTTAAATCATCCGCATCTGTGTGCCTTACATACACCAACCAATTGCACAAGGACAGATAGTGAAGGCCTCCAGGCCACAGATTACAGTGTTCATATGGAGCCTCATGATCACCTCAGGACAACACTGTCTTTAGAAGTTGCAATCTGGAGAATCTATGGTTCCTATGGGGACTGTGGAGTAAACTCACACTGACAATCACCGGTCACACACAAAACACACACTGCAGTAAACACGAAGGCACAAACCGGCTTTTTAATGGCAGGTGTAAGACCAAGATGAGGGAGACTGAAAAAAGAAAGTGAAAAACTGACAATGATACTTATTTTTCTTTTGCTGAAAAAGACTGACAGGGTGCATCTGTAATGGAAAAGTGCTGTTTTGGTTTTGTGACTTCACTGTTTAAGTCAAGTTTAATTATGAGGCAGACGTTTGAGTAGCGCAAATTCACAATAGCTGCGGTCCCGTACGTACATTGTGATTACATTCTGACTAATGGTTGGACAAAACAAGGAAAAATCTCAACACCTGTTAGTGTTCTTTCTCTAAACTGTACATGAAAACGTGTAAATGTCTAAAACTGAATACTGCATCTTTATTATTTGCTTGGTTGTACTATATTTACTGTACGTAAGTATTCCATTTGTTGCTCAATTTCTCAAGTGATATTCATCTCAAGCGTGCGTGCATGTGTCTTACCTTGGATAAGAGCAGTGATCTGCTGGGATTTTGGTGCAGGATGTTCTCTCAGGATCTCCAGAGCTGTTCTCCCCTGGCAGTCTCTCAGATTGGTGTCGATCTCTGAAACACAAACACACAAAAATACAAAATAAGCATCAATGCATATGAACAGTCGGGCAAAGGTCATTCCACAACACCCGTATCTTTGTCGAACAAGAAAAACCTCATACTGTCTCAAAGACACTGAACTAGACACAACAATACAGCACACTCACATACACTACACACATGTACAGGCACAGACTGAGACGCAAGATCTGCTCACACACCCACTCAGTCGCAAAACTCCAGTCAGCAAAAGATGAATGAGTTGCAGTCACCAGAGGACAGTGTGTGGGATTTTATTAATTCATGAGGAGTTTTTACAAACAGCAAAAGTGCTTTTCATCAAATTTTAGACCAGAGTTTTCCCTGGACAAAGGTGCAGACCATGGTAAATCACGGACAATGACACATACATGAATAGACAAATGTGTCTCTTTTTCACTATAAATTATTATAGATTATTATTATTATTATTATAGATTATATATTATTATAAACTATTAGCCTTTTCAATCCCTTCCTGTGCCCATAGGTCCAATTCCACTGGAAAATTAATAAAAACTGAGAGAAAGCACATTTGATGTAATGCTCCAGTTTTCTGGAGCATTACATCAATATGTTTTTTTTCCACTTGCGTTTTATGCATTTATTGTAAATTCTAAAACAGAATCAATTGATTGAATACTTAATAAATAAAGTTTGATGCTTAATTTTGTTAGATGAGGAGATTAATGTCACTCATGTCTGTATAGTAAATATAAAGCTACCACCATCAGCTGGTTAGCTTAGTTTAGCAAAGACTGGAAAACAGGGGGAAACAGCTACCCAGGCTTCGTCCAAAGGTAAAAATTAAATAAAACCCACCAACTAGCACATTCAAAGATCAGTAATTAAGTTAAGTTACTCGTCCAGAATGTAATCTTAAAGTATACATATTTGTTGCACTGACTAATTAATGATAGACAATGAAAGGCTGGCTGCCCATCCAGCATTACTACAACTACCCCACCTCCCATCTCCCACACATACACACAATGTTTAAAGGGTTATTTAAGTTTAGTGAACCAGGCCAGCGCAGCCTTGTGTTGATCCAGGATGTGAATAAAATTGAGGCCAAAAGAACATGGCCACCCACAGGAAGTCCTGTGGGAAACAGGAAGTACAAAAGGGAAGTGGGTGGGTGGGAGGTGGCAGCCGTATCAAAGGACAACAGTGTCCACTATGCTCTGAAAATAAGGAGTGTAATTTAATGTTCATTTTCCTGCCATTTTTACATGAAATTTTAATATTTTGCTCTTTTTACATGTGTTAATACTTTTACAATACAAATACAATTAAATTTTTTTAAATGTTTTAATTTGTAAAAAAAAAATATTGCACTTTATTTCCCTGTGTAAATGATTAATACGACAGGAGCTGGGAGCTGAACACCCTCAGGGACTTGATTTTGTTCCTACTTATCACCATGACCTTTGACCTTGATATCAAGTCGGGTGACACCATCAAAAAGGAGGCACTACAACTCATATTCTGTTGAGTTTTAGTACCTCCTTCGGATACGACAAATTAGCAAAACAATAATAAAACTGAAAGTATTCAGTATTCACAGTAAGACAGAATGCAGCAGGCAGATGTCTGGAGTTCACCTGAGGGCAAATTCAACCTACAATCTGGAGAAAAAGAAACATGTGGAGCATTTAGCCCGAGGTCCAAATAAAAAGAGAAGGCAAGGGAGACACACTCACATAGTTTTGTTTTTTTTCCAAAACATATTTATAGACCCACCTGAGTCGAGCAGAAGGCGGACCACATCCATCTTCCCAAAGAGAGTTGCCTCATGGAGGGCACTGCCATTCTCGGTCTAAGAGAGAGACAGTGTGTTAATATTCCATCACTTTCACAATAGAACACAGACAAAAATAGAGATCAAAAGCAGAAGTGGATTGGGAGGTGCAATGCAAGAAAACAATATTTTGATTTGATACAATGCCCGTTTCTCTCTGGCAGTTAAATGAAAGAGATTCAGCAAAATAAAAATAAATATCACATTCCCTCTTCTGGAAACAGCGTGAGGCCACACTGATTTCAAACCATTACACAAGCAGCAGGAGACTATGTGGAAACATCCGTATTTCCTCACCATACGGCCTCCAGTATTCTAATATGGGGATATTACAGATATGATGCAACACATGGAAACTAGCGAGGGGAGGGCGCTGGTACAGTAAGTACCTCATATTGGATCAGCAGTGATGAGAGAGACATTTAATATGACAAGCCCACTTTTATCAGAGCACCACTCAGGAGCCACAGTACGAAAAAAAACAGATGTTTATAATCACCCTGCGTGGGAGGAATAAGAACAAACATTTAAAGCCACCAGGTGTTGAGCTTTACAATGATCTTGTTTTTGTTTGCAAAAAAATGAAACGGGAGGGTAGTGGTTAGTAAGTCTACCCTCATTCTAACGGTATAAATAAATATTGACACACATATATATTATATATATACATATACATACATATACATTCTTGAACCATTCAAAAGGTAATAAAGTGCAAGTAAGAAATAAAACTGGGTAATCTTATGTATTTTCAAGTAACAATTGAGGAGAAAAAAATCAAATGGAAGTAATTAATATTCATGTAGACTATATGCAGACATGGTCTACAGAAACTCCTCATTGTAACCAAAAGTTTCTTGCAACGTCCATTTTGTTGTTGTTGCAAGGAACAGCAGCAAAACTCTTCAGAGAGAAGAGAGGAGGACGAGCTATGTGGGCACTGCTGCGGTGTGAGTGTCGGAGAGAAGGGAGACCGACAGCGCAGCTGGTACCGGTGTATCGATTATTAGTATTAAAACAGTTTCAAATATTCAGAATCGTATCAGTAAAAAAATGATATTTTAATAACACTACATACTAGTCGGCTATTTAGTCAATAATGATACAAAATAAGATTTCCTGTGATTTCAAGGTCAAAGGTCATAACTAAGAAATACAGTTCAAAGGGACATAAATGATAATAAATGTTCTTGCCACCAATGTACTGATGCTTCTGCTTGTCATGCTTTGTGGGACATTATGTTTCTATGTCTCAACAACATACTGCCCTGTGCAGCTTGCGTGAATCTAAAATACCCACCAGGGACACTACACACACACACACACACACACACACACACACACACACACACACACACACACACACACACGTCAACATAGATATGCCAAATCCGTTGCATCCTTCACGGTTGGCTTCCTGACAACACAGATGAAAACCTGGGCTGAACCAAACTTCCAGCCCTAATGAAGACAAATGATCTGGACGACAGCCAGGTCTGCTGATACATGGCGGGTAAATTCAACTCAACGCGACACTGCACCAGATCAACGCGCTCGTCCTCTGCGGGGGATACAAAAAAAAAACTTACTGTAGCCGCTCCGTTTCCTCTGCAACAAAAAAGTGTCATCGGACAACATGCAGTCACTTCTATGTCCTCAAAAGGTCAAGGGCCGATCATCCAGCTCTTTTAGGTGGAGAATGTTGTAGGTGTAAATCCCAATGGTAAACACATGAGTGGCCACAGTTTCATTGACTGTATCAAACTGTGGAAGACAATCTTTCACCCACATGCGGTGAGAGGAGGTGGGAGCGCAGGGAATTATCCACCCCCCTTTTCCTCACACACACACACACCACTTGCCCTGCTAACCTCCCCCCCTCTACGGTCATCTCTATACCACTTCCTGTCCCGTTTCCCATGACGATCATGGAGTGATGTCATGAGGAAACGAGGTAGGCGATTCTCACTCTAAGAGTTTCCGGGAATTGAAAGACAGATTACTTTCTGTTTCTGAGCTGCTGGCAGAAATAAGGCAGTCACTGTTGAATTTGGGTTGAATAAATGTGTAAATGCTCAAGTCCACTTAGAAGTGGCCGTCTAGTGTGTTAATGAGTGTATGTGTGAGAGTGTGTGGTTATACTAAACTTTTGCCCTGTGTTGTTGGCTACCTGCCCGCCCAGCAGCAGGTTCCTCCATAGGGATTTCCCCTCATTATTATGGAAAGATGCAGAGAAGGAAGAGAGAGTCTAGCAACACAGAGTGAAAAGAGAGAGAGAGGGACTTTGCTGCTTCTATAAATAATGAATTCACACTCAAACAGACCTATATGGCTTGACTCCAATTACTGACCTATACTATCGTTCTCCCTCTCACATACATACACACACACAAAGTGCTTTCCACTCGTGACAATCTACAAGGTGGCCATCTGTGAGTCGCCCACAGCATCCACTTTGTACTGTCAACAGTATAGCTGTAACACTGCCTTGCAGAGCAATACTACAAAGAGGAAGAGAGCGTAAAGAGTCTTCATACTAATGTGAGTTGTAAGCCTTATTCTCGTGGGGACGAGGGGAACAATATAGTTTGTTTCAGACTTTCATTTCAGCATACAAACCATCATTACATGGCTTATCCTAATATCTTTTGTTTTACTGATCAACCACTACATCACTGGATCTGAACACATTGCAGAGAACGATGAGAAACATGCGTCTCATCGTTTCTATCAGAGTAGTCCAGCTACCAGAGTAATTAAGTTACTTGTGTAATGTATTGTGTTGTATAAGACACTAACATATGACAGCCTATCAGGTCCATTGTAGGTAAAAAACTAAACATTACGGAGCCGGATGAGTGGGGTAATATTCAGGGGGAAAAATCGGAGATTTATCGGAGGTTAAAAAAAACATATTACATATTAGCCAGAAAAACATTTTTATATTCTCTGAAATAATAGTCATACATTTGTGGGAAAAACCCAAGAAATTCTCTAAGATTGAAGTCACAAATATAGAAGGGAAAAAAATCAGAACCCGGGTTCATAAAGCCAGGATGGCATGTGTCATCTCGTTTAAATTTAATGTAATTTCATGTAATGTGTGTTAGGCCTTACTGTGTCTTAAAGAGGTGATGGAGAAAAAGGTAAGATTGTGGTCGTTTCTAAACTTTATTTTCAGCCAAAAGGATATGAAGCAGAATGAGAGAGCCAAGGTTGAATAGAGAAGGTTTGAGGAATCAAAGGCTTGCAATGCTCATTATCCCCAGAGTAGAGGGACACAAAAGAGAGAGACACACAGACAGAGAGAGGAGACAGACAGACAGACAGAGAGAGAGAAAGAGGAGACACAGAGAGAGAGAGAGAGAGAGAGAGAGAGAGAGAGAGAGAGAGAGAGATTTACAGCCGTGTGTATAGTGGAGGACGAAGCAAATCAAAGGCGTGTTGTGTTCATCTTCACTAGACACATGGAGCCCGAGGCCAAATCCCTGCAGAGAAACACAGCCCGCCTCTCTTCAGATCATGCACACACGCACAAACACACACACACACACACTGCACCAAGGACAGGAGGCAGAGAAGATGGGCACGATGCCGCTGAGTCATGCATCTCCTTGCTGTGGGAGCACCAGAACGATTCCCATATCAAACAGGTCAAGATGTTCCCATCTTTCCAGAGACGAAGTACACACAAATGTCCATAACCACCTAATTCTCCAAACTGCAGTTGCTATGTTTGTGACAGATTTGAACATATTCTGGAGGGCAGGGGCACAATGTGACACCGTATTGTCCTAAACAGATTGGTTTTCTTGCCTTCACAAACCCTCCTCAGCTTTTAACTGCACAGCAGAAAGCCATTTTACATGCATCACATACTGTATATAAACTGTACTTACACAGCCAGGGAGAGGAATAACACAGCATCTGTTATGCCATATGTTTTTGTAGCAAATGAACATTGATTCAGATTTTGACAGCAGTAGAAGTGAACTACAGTAACAACTATACATTCAGGTTGTTAAAAACTTTCAGGGTAAGAACATTATTTCTTTTTAAAGGCTTTGTAGGATTTGTTTATTCTCATGTTTGTTTGCAAACTCTGACATTAATTGCTCCCTGCTGCTGTGGCTCCTCAGTTTCTGAACTTTCTTGTTCTGACTCAGCAGCTTCCTGAAGCTTTGAGTCTGAAGTAGAAGTGAAACCCTTGAAGCTGGTTTTCCTTCAATCCTTCATGATCATCTAACAGCACTGACTGGAGTAAAGAATCTCAGTGGGAAACCCCCCCACGGACATTCAAGTGTATTCAAGTAAATATGTGGATTCATAACAAAGCACCCCATCATAGGTGCACATTACTACATGCATTGCAGAGTGAGGTTTGTGTTGGTTGAAATACACATATATTACGTCTGTAAAGACTGAGATTCAAATGAATAACAAACTGAAACCTAGTGCAGACTACACAGCTTTTCCCACAGTTTGTGAGTTTGGCACACTTCACAATGATCTGTCGCAGATAGAATGGACAGTTTTCAAACATCGTAGCCAAAAGCTAGATGCACTTGCAGTTGGAGTGCCTCAGAGACGAGAGTAAGAGAACACATGTCTTGTAATGTGACTAATCAGAAAGGACTCAATTCAAATAGTCTTAAAATACTGATAAATACAGCATAGGGCTGTTTTTCAACACGTAACATTTAAGACAAGTGAGCAAAGTCAAATAGTTTAGTTTGCCAGAGGAAATAGTCTCAAGAGAAAGAAAAATTGTGTTGAAGAAAGCAGCAAAGCGTGGCAGTATTTTGACAAGGCCTCACAGAAACAAATGGCCCTGAAAGAGTCGTGACAAAGCTGCGTTTGAATCGTCCAGAGAACGCAGAATACACAATACAATGGAAGTGAACGAGGGGAAGAGCAGATCAAAGGGCATGATAGAAAGTGTGCAGTAATGAAGCACCATAGACTGTAAGTGACTCTGCATTTCCATAGTGTGTGTACAGAGGAGAGAGGCGACAGTGAACCCTGGGGACCTCTCAGGAACACCCTGTCCTCTTCCTCTTCCTCTTCCTCCTGCTCACTCAATCAATTATTCATCTCTCTCCACCATCACACCATAGGAGGCATGCACCGCATATACATGCTCTCTGAGGCACGCACACACGCACACACACAAAAGGAGAATCTGCCAAGGATTTATGCCTGTGGTGGATTACAGTCACACAAAACAAAACCATACTCTCCATCATTAAAAACACAAGACTGCAGCTTTTAAAATATTCACATACAGCAGAGATGAGAGAAGGAAGGAGATTCAGTCACAGAGATTTTGAAAAATGTACTCTGGCAAAAGGACACAGAGTAACCTTCTCTACTCGCAGCCGCATCAGATAATACGAATAAAGTCGATTTTATTATACACCTACCGAACAAAAATGTTAAACTTGTTCCATATCTGTATAGTAAATGTGTTCATATTTGAAAGAAACATTTCTTAATGTGAATATTTGACCTGAGAACTACTTTCTTCTTAAGTACACCTTCCAGCTGTCCAATTTAAAAAGAAACAGACAACAACAGGCTGTGGATTAGTTTAGGTAACCATGTCATTCCTGTTTTTCAAATCCAATTTTGTCAAAAGGAACATGGTTTGCCCTAAGCCAAAAACCAAAAATGAAAAAGCAATATTCTTTCTATTTCATTATCTTTTTTGTCTGTAAGGCTGCTATAATCTGTGCCAGAAATCTGTTTAATCCGTGGATGCTGATATAGGACAGTAACAGCTAAAAGCTATTAATTTTTTCTTACCACACAGTTGATATCCATGCCGGCCTCGAGCAGGGTCTGGACGGTGCTGTGGTGTCCGTTGCGTGCAGCCAGATGAAGGGGAGTGTGTCGGCGAGTGTGGCTGGTCATGAGATTGGGGTGAGCGCTCACCAACATGCACACCACCTGCGCACAAACACACAGCCACATGTCAGGGACAGAACAGCAACGTTTGAACAAACCGGGGCCACCAGTCACCCCTTTTTGTAACTTTTTTTTCCAGAAGTTTTTTCAGAGGAACAGTAAATGTTTTGTTGTCAGCCCCTGAGAATGAAAGAGAAGCACTGTAAAGTAATCACACACAGAAGTAAATTAAAGCAGCTACTGTCACAATGACAGAAGCATTACTAGTCCATAATGCATTTAAATTTCCCCCAGCAACTCAATAATAACGCATTAGAAAGGAGCTCAAGTGTAGAAGGATTAACTGAAGACATTAATGTCCTGAGCGAAGAGTTTGGAGGATGGCGCCTGTTTTCAGCCTCATAAAACCATAAATACATGCGGAAAAGTGTGTGTGTATGTTAATTAAACAAATATTTGTCTGCTATAACCTAAGCTGCAAACTTTAGAATGAGCAGCTCACGAGCCTACTGTTACAAAATCAACATTAAAAAGTTAGCCGGCACAGAGTTAGCGGTAGCACAGAGTTAGCGGTAGCACAGAGTTAGCATTGATTACCTCGTTAGCTCGCTGCTACAGGTACTTACTTACAGTCACTTCAGCCTCCAACATTGACAGTCATTGGCTACAAATGAGAAGTCTACTACTTTTCTTCCCTTCTGTGTGAAATCAATATCCATTGTATGAAAATATATAAATATAAATATTCCACTATTATCATTGTAAATTGTGTCAGGCTAAAATGAAAAAGCTTGACAAGCAGAGCAACCGTAACTAAGGTGGTCAGGCTTAGCTCAGTGGGGTTTTTTCAATCGATAATAAACAGAAATATACTGTAGGTCTGTTTGTTTCTTTTCTTTTGTAGAGTACGTCCTTGAATTAAAAGACCTGTCAATCAATTTGAGCGTAGTAGGAGGCTGTGTAGTGGAAACACCCTTTTGTTTGATCACGGATGATCATCACGCACTTCTCTCGAAAGCTCCCTCCTTTAATGTGTGTCTCTTTGTGTGTACTGTACGTGTGTATACACTAAACTTTTGCCCTGTGTTAGTTACATCTCAGCAGCAGTAGTTTCCACCATAGGGATTTCCCTTCATTATAATGCAGAGAGTGAGAGCGAGAGAGAAATACCGCTGCCTTTATAAATTATTCATTCACACTCAGACAAACCTGTACGGCTTGACTGCAATTACTCACTACCTTAGCAGAGAGAAAGTGCGATTGCATTTGAAGATCAGCCTCAGCTTGTGGTGTACGCCTTTCACTGTGAAAGTGCGTTTGTGTGTGTACCTTTTGTCACATTTTAGACAAAAGAGTGAAGTCACAGTTCTAAATGTGCACCTGTCTGCCTGTCTAGCACAGTAAGTATTTGAGGAAGTTTTTTTCTTCATTATATATCCACCATATTTAAAATAACGACTTGCAGCTTAGAACAGCTCATTCCCATGCACTGTGGTCCTCGTCACTGCCAACACCCACGGGTGTCCTGGGGAAGGTACAGATTGAGTCACCAGCTGCTTCCTTTCCTCTGCCAGTGAAGATACATAACGCATGTAGAGGTTGACATATGCCTCCCAAAGATCCCACCCTCTCACCCAGTATAAGTAGCTGTTGCAACAACAAGAACATGATCCCTCAACAGCTTCCCACCCTGTAAACACTGCCAGTTTGTTTTGATGGAGCCAAGTGACAAGCACTGCAAACTAGTTCAATCCCCATTGTGCCACCTTATTTTTTTTTTTTTTTAGGAGTTGCAATTAATTTTTTATTGCAAGTTAAATGTTATTAGGGGTACGCTGCCCTTGTAGCAACCGATAGCGGACGCTTGTATGACATTCTCATTAATTTAAAAGGCTTGAATCATTCTGGAGGGAACTCTACATCCTCTATATGGAGATCTGAGCGTCTCCCCTCTGGACATATTGAAAGGTCAAGTGCAACAGGGTGAGATATTACTTTATCTCTCCAACTATCAATTGTTGCCAGCTGAGGATGAGGTTTCCAGGTAAAAACTAAATAGTTAAGTGATGGCTGGCTGTACTCCAGTTTTAACGTCTGAGATGATACACTTTATGTATGTTGTATTTTATGTGAGCCTATGAGTTATTGGTTTTGAACATGTGTTTAAAATATTTTTTTTTAGCAAAAGTTCAAGTCTCAATGTTCTTTATTTCCCTTGACTGCAAAACAAATGTAAAGTTATGGTTGAAATTTATCTGGATAATATTTTCATGTTAAGTATTTTAACGACATACAACAACAAAACTTAACAATACTTTTTACTCTTTCCATCCTTTTGCAACAGATTAACAAAAATATGATAGTGCCAAATTCTACAGACCTTGTCCTTAATATGTTATATTAATACCATGAAAATTTTTTTAATTGAATTGATCATAAAAGCTGAGAAATTCCAACTCAAAACAAACTGCACCTAACTTCTGGCTTTTGTATTGTAAAATATACACCTTCTGCTATTTTTTGTCCTCCATAGAACTGGTATATAGATCATTGTCACTAACCTGCAGCCGTCCATACAGCGCTGCCAGGTCCAGGGGTGTCTCCTGTTTGCTGTTTCTCATGGTGGGGTCAGTCAGCTCCTGAAGCAGCACTGACACCACCTCAGAGTGCCCGTACTGGGCCGCACAGTGAAGCGCCGTTTCCCTCTCATGGTTCTGTGGAAGGATGAAAGGAAAGGATTGACAAGAGGGAAAGGTGAAGAGAAAGACAGATGAGAGAAAAAGTGGGAGTGGATGCAGGAATTATAGGATTAATGAAGAGTGGGCAGGGGGCGATAAAGTGTGGAGAGCAAGAAAGGGGACAAACATGACAGAAGAAGGATGAAGGGATGCAGTGAGGCGGCAGAGAGCGTGAAAGGAAAAGAAGAAGGGTCGGGGATGGAAGCAATGACAGAATTAGAGAGGTAAGTGGTAAAGGATGGGAAAAAGGTGATGGAAGTAGGTTCAAGGATAAAAGAGAGAAATACGAGTTGGTGGTGATTAATGGTATGGAAAATAAGAAGGTGGTGAGTTAGAAGTGTGGGTGAGAGGATAGAGATACATGGGGAGGGGAGGAGGAAAAAGCAGTTTGTTTTATTTATCGGAGCACAAAGACAAGGTGAAGTTCAAGACGGAAAGCTACATTCTGTGCAGACGTTTCTGCTACACATATGAAGCACGTCTCGGTCAGTATATCATTCTGCATGCAAAATTCAAAAAGCGTGTCAGGTTTGTGAGAGCTGTCAGAGGAAATCTATAGTTTCCTGTCCGTGAAATAGGAGAGATGGCCGAAAGCAAAATGTTTTCCTCAAACCCTCTGTGCCCTTTGGGTCCAACATTTACCAGATAGAGCCTGTCAGCTTCCACTCAGCTGGCCAATCAACATATTCATAAACTACTATTTACCTACGAGTGTGTGCTACATTTCAATCGTCAATTCATATTTCAAAAGGTGTGCACCATGTTGTTTTATTGATTTCTTTAAATTAACTTCTCAAGTTACTTTCCAAACTGCTGATTAATTTGTTTGAATTCAGTTTACATATACCCCAGATATAAGGACTTTTTAGTGTCTCAATAATGTACAGTATCTGGCATATTTTATATATATTACACTTATGTTTTACTATATTGTGCTTAGTTATCTTGATACACCAGCATGCCCTTATGGGTGCACACAGAAAGAGTTAGTTGTGGATGAATTAATAAACACTTATATCTGCTTACAAGTACATTACAGTGGGTTATAAAACATTTATTAAATGTTTACATACTGCTTATGAATGCTAAATAGGACTTAAAGTAAAGTGTTATCTCTGCATTCTTAATCATGAGAAAAAAAACAGAGCTGCCATTCAGTCTAACTATCAATCTAATTGATCAAAGTCACGAGACCTTGATAATGACAAAGGTTGCAGGCAGGCCCAAAATGTTTCAGAGACAAGTGTGTGTGATATTTTGCTCTTAAGAGGCTTTCATGTTTAGAGGAACCATGGCCATTTTCTGGTTCTCCGGGGGCCCCTGTCAGGACAAGAACATTGTTGGTGGTCCCTGGGGTCCTTCAGCTCTGGGTGAAAACAGCTCAGTAATGAGTGGAAAACTGGGTAGAGGGACACCCATGAGAGGCATGATTGATAGCCATACCAGGGGAGAAGAAAGAGAAAAGGATAGCGAGAGCCAGAGTGTGCCCGACAGGGATCGCATCCGTTTATGTTTCTATATACTTGAAAATAGATAACCTTGTAGCTATATATTGTAGATATACATACACGTGAATGAAGCATGCACATATTCATTTAGGCCTCTGTGGTCATTTTCAAAGGGGAGACAGGAAAGTTACAAAAGGGCATGCATGTTTAGCTGTGTTGTTGCTGGCTTTTTTTCCAAGAGCAAACCTACATTTTGAGTAAGTGTCTGAAATGTAACACTAGGTGATGTAACATTGAGAGGACGGACCAAAGGAAGGGGAGACCATAGGAGAGGAGGTGGAAAGGAGGTAGACAAACTAAATGATTATTTAGAAAGAGAGAAAGAGCAGGAATCTGTCCCACAAAATCTAACGTCAACAAATCAAAGATCTGGCCAACAGCCCCCTATAGAGTCAAAAAGAAAAATAGAAATCAACTCTTGGCTTTGTGGGAATCTTGAAGTTGTAATACAAGGAGAAGTAGAGGTACTTTACAGTGTAAACCAAGTGTTTGAAGCAACCTTTGTATGTACATTTAGAATGTGTGGCAGGGGCACGTTCAAGTTATCAGGTGTTCGGAGATTCAGAGATGTGGTGTGACTAACCTATTTCTTCACTGACAGCTATGTGTAGTTACTACTAACAACAGCTACCACAGCTTCCATGTCAACTGAAAAAGACATCAATGGGACAGATTTGTCACTACTGAACAAAATAAGCCCGCTCCAAACAAGAAATGAGTTAAAATGAACAATAATCAGCCTGAATGAATGATGTGAAATCTGATTATCAAGTTAATCTAGATTGCCTTTTAATGTGATCAACAGTTAAAAAATATTCCGTTTCATGCTTCAAAATACCGACATATATTGTGGAGCGACTCATTTGTGTAAAATCTTGACAATCCCCCCTTCTGTTTCCATTTCTTTGACAAATCCCCTCACACTTCCTGCCTCTCAGACTTCCATGATAAAACTCCAAAACACGAGGACCACGCTCCGCTGCTCAGATCTCATCTCCTGCCTTTCCTTACTCTCTTTGTCCCCAGAGCCTTTCCATCTCATTCCTCTCCCTACTTTCATGTTCCCCTCTGAGCAGTGAGCGAGAGAGATTTAGAGATACTGTATGTGTAACTAACAGAGGGAAATAGCTCCTATATGAAGACACACACACACACACACACACACACACACACACACACACACGTGATCTAGCAGCAAAAACACCACAAATATGCTTGGGAGCGTTCCCTCCTCCTCAGCCAATCAGATCAATCTTTTTTTCCCCCTGGATCGCACACCCCTCCACTGATGGCACAGTGGAAGCTTCCAGAGCGGCTCTGATTGCAGGTCCACGGTACTGTAATCACACGCTCCTGCATTCTGTAATTCACATTCATCACAGTTTACTGTTGTAATTGTTGGTTGCATTATGTTTAACAAACTCCACTTATTCTGTTCCTAAGTGGATATTCTATATTACCATTTTCCACTAGAGTGACTCAATTTCACCAAAGGGATCATTTAAGTTTCATCTTATCTGATCTATTATATATACTGTCTATATCACAGTGTAATATACTCTATACGGCGCAGTTAGTCATCATTTGGCAGTGTTCAGTGTGGAATAGCAATGCAGTTTCTGGAGAATAGGTCATTCATCCATTAAAAGTTAAATACAATAGCACCTGTGAAACAAAGTATAAGACCCAATAGATAATTTATTTAGCATGTTACAATTACAGTTATATCTGTAAGCAATGATACACAACAAAGTATCCTGATATAAGGGAACGAGGTGGAAGTGATGAACAGCAGTCCATTTATTTTTGAAGACACCTCAGAGTGCATCATCACACTTGTAGCCTATAACCTTCACATTTACTGAAGAAAAAAAATGGCGCACTGGTAACGAAGTAAGGTGAATTACGGTTGCTGTGGTTACCAGCAGAAAATATGCGTAGCCCACCGATTTAGGACAGTGGTTAAACCTTTGATCCTAAAGCTGCTTTCACATGATCAGCAGTAAGACAGCTCTGTGCTGGCTGTGCCATCGTTTTCCTGTGGAGCGAGCGGTGCCGCCCGACTAGGTGGAAGCGCTACTCTTGGCGTAGCGCAAAACTGCCACGAGCGCTGCGCTCAAAGTTCAAATAATTTGACCTTGATTGCTGCTGACTTTTCAAAGAGCAACCAATGAGGTAACGGCTGTATGAAGCAGGGGAGGTGCCTTCACCTACCTCACGGTGAGCGCAGAGAACATTTCCTATCATGTGAAGGGATTTTAACCTACACCCGCCAGCCAATCACAAGTGAGTATTTTATTATTTGCAGTGGACAGTGTGTTCTAAGCCAAAACTCAACTAAATTCAACTTTAAACCCAAACACACTGAGCTCCACTGCACATGTAATATGGGTTTTGGGCACTGAGAGAAGTCTGGAAGTTATTAGTGAGCAATTTTACTCTAAAGAATTGAGGGAAAGTTTTTTTTGTGAGTCTCTAAATTCCTGGAGATATGCAACTCTACTCTCTGATTCCACCGGTCTGATGGTAAAACAATCTCAGAAAGTATCAGAGGATGGGGATGCAATGTTAGAAAATGTCTATTGTTTATATTACTATTGTATAATAATTTATAGATGTACTACTTTGCTGCTTGATATGGTTACAATGTCTACTTCATTCTAAAACACAACCTCTCTCAAACTATGTGCTCCTGCATGTTTGGTGTGAAACCAGTCAGATTATTGTATTTCAATAACAAGATAGCACGTTTCAACAATGAACACTAAAGAGATCAGAACAATGGAAATTTGAACATCTACCATTCCATGACAACTGGGCGACTCTTTCTGCTAACGAAGATCATGTGATTATGCCCCCAAAACAGGCATGCAGAGGTAATGAAGCAAACCAAGCACGCACACACTCACACACGTAGATAGCAGCCATTGTTGGTGCTGACCCGGTCTGTCTCTTCAGCCTTAAAACGGACAATAAAGCTTTGTCAGTCCAATCCGCTGTGCCTCACACACCGCTTCAGATACGGAAAACGCAATTCCCAGACAGAAAGGAGAGTGACAAAGAGATGAACAGAGACACAGAGTGACAGGACGAGAGAGATAGAGAAGGAGAGGAGAGAGAGAAGAGAAAATCCCTCCATGTTCTCAGAGCGAGCTATATATTTCCATTACATTCGCTCTGACAGCTTTCCGATATCATCTAGCACTCGGTGTATTGTTGCTGATTGGGCCCTGAGCAACGGCCATCTACTAATGACATCAACAGGCATGGCAGCACATTATTGACATGCCCATTCAAATGGATGTCATTGCTTTTCCTTCAGCAGCATATACGCCGCTGACACACAATTAATGGTCATACATTTTTAAATAATGTGTAATGAAAAGTATCAGCTGCGGTGTTATGATACATCGTTACTATCCATGCAGCATGCCCTGCTTTATCCTTCTCAAGTGAAAGACACACAAAAATCTACTTGCACACTTACGGTACACTTACCTGCACACACACACATTCCCTTATCTAAATTCATTTGCATGGGACCAAACCACTACATCCATGCAAATAAGAGAGCCTTATCAGACAGGCAGGGGCTGAAATGAAACCAGTGCAAATGAAGCACTGAGGTATTTGCTGGAACATAATGCTGATGGACTGATATTCAGGATGAGCTTCGTCTACGTTACAGTGTCTCATAATCCCAGCAGCTCAGTGCGCTGCCTCGGGACAGCTGGGTAAATAAATACTAAATAAATAGACTGAAAAACACGAGACACACAAGGTGAAACTGTGTCTCTCCTTCGCACTCTTATCTTCTCTTATTAATATGGATACGTCTCTTTATTTCCATGTACAGTATACACCTTATATAATAAATGAAAAAAACAAAGCTCATTTTACATCTGCTATTTGTTCTAGCTTTTATTCACCATTTTGTGTCTTAAAGTCAAACTGAAATTAAAATTAATTAAAAAGTCAGCATAAATATTTTTGGTGTTTCTTGTGTACTTATTTTGTCAAAACTGTAATGACCAGTAAAATACATTTAGAAAAAGTTTAAGCTGCATTTAGCTTTTACAGGGACACTGCCGGCAGTGCCGATGACTCAGCAGCTGTTGACCAATATGTAACATCTAGTGGGAATCAAAGATATATATTCTAAAAATAGGAAATTCATTGATCATTTCATAATTCTGTTATGACTGCCAATATGCTCCGTTTCGTTTAATGCTGCCAGGTTTCAAATTGTATTTTTAGAACTTACAAGCTCCCAGTAGGCACTACTATCTAGGGCTGTAGCTATAAATTACTTTTATTGATTAAAAGGTCTAATTGTTTGGTCTATAAAATGTCAGAAAATTATGACATACAGTATGTCCATCACACGTTTCTAATTTCTATGTAATTGGGTTCCTTTTAGCCGTACATAAGACGATGTTCAGAGATGCAGCAGGTTCAGCCTGATGGTTAAAGCAGGACGGTGTGAATGACCTGGTTCCTAGCTTGAAAATCATATCATACTTTTCTTGATTCATACTCCTGCAGCGCCCTTTAGCAAGACACAAAATCCCTGACAGCTCCAGGATTGCTGCTCTGTAGTTGAAATGTGAACTCTAACTTCCCTGTAGGGTTAGGAACTTAAAGAGGAACTATAATTTACATTTTCTGTCAAAATACCAAAGAGGAAAATACTGCAAACATTTTTCCGTGTCTTCATATTACAACTCTATTAACACGCTCACACATAATCTGCTCTCAGTTTGCAAGAATCACTCAGGGCTGTAGTTTGTTTTGATTCATGGCGAGATGAATCAGTTTTCTTTTACTGAACTTTAATTAAGAAGCCAACTACCGACAGAGCGTGTGGGAAAACATATGACGTAACACATTACTCATAAGAAAACTTCCTATGGCTCAGTGCGACTGTGTGTTTTGACAGCAGCGGGCATGGCAGTCGGCAATGTTTGAGCAAGGACTTTCCCAGGGCGCTTTCTCTTAGTAGCATGTGTTCTCACAGAGGCCGTGTTCACGTGATGACCGGAAAACATATGGTTTTAATTTCACGTGTGGTGTGTAGTCTGTAAGATGAACACACACAGGCACAAACACACATAAACACACAGCAGGTGAGCAAGCTCGCAACCTTTTACCTTTGTCTTAGTTCACACAGCCTCTGGGCTCCCAGAAGGCAATGCTACACCTGGAGAAGAGCCTGCAGGAAGTATGTCATGTATGTCCACACATTCGCACGCCACATTTGAAGCACAGATTGCGCAACATCCTTCTAATCTCTTTTATTATCTCCCTTGATTCTGTGCTGCTGAGCACCTTTCTCCTCCTTAGGGAGCACAAAGGGGGAGTTAGAAAACAGAGGAGGACAAGAGGGGAGGGAAAGGAATAGTATTACCTCTGTCATTCGGTTTATGGGAAAAAAAGAAAACATTCTTGGTCCCCCGCAGCACAGGGGAACATATATGGCCAAGTCACTCACCCACACATAGAAAGAGAATAACCCTTAAATTGAGTAGTCCAGAAGAAGCCCAGAGGTTGTGAGCTGGTTCCCACACACACACACACACACATCTGTTCTACGTCCCTCAACTGTCCCTCACACTGCCACGGTCAGGCCCAAGCAAAATAATCTTTATAATTAAACTTTGCTCTGGGCAAGTGCCTTGGGTCATCATACTCTGCCTGGACACACGTTATTGTAAATGTTGCTGGTTGAAATCATGGGGCACAAAAGTCTCCGAGCAAGGGACCCGGTTTCAGACATTATGGTACAACAACAAAATAAAGAACTGAGAAATCTAAGTGTACAAAAGGTGTTTGGAAATGTCATTGCTCTCTTTAGTAAGTACCTCTTGCCTTTGCCCAGGGTACTAATAACACCTTTTACCCTGTTGCCCCTGGGCAGCCTCACTTATCTGAAGTCCACACAGGCCGTCAGTTTACTGGATAAAGGCTCAGCCACTCCCATCGCTCCCATCATTTTCAGTTCTATACAGGTTACAGACGCTGCGGGACTCTAGGATCCTTTAAAAGGGATGCGATGATCTATGACCGGCTGCAAGTTAAATTTTTATTTGAGTTATTATTTAGTCCTGATGTATATGCTCCCCTCTGGAAAAACTGGACTACTGAAGCAAACAGGCCGTTTTTTTGCACATTTTATGGTCGGGAATAATACGACTATTTTTTGCATTTCTATTGATTCTGTTTAAACCCGGTATTCGTGCACAGTGTCAGATAAAGATTAGCCTCCACTTCTCGTGTCCAGAGCATTGTAAACTCCAAAAGTCAAAAATTATTGAAAAAAGATGTAATAATTTACGAATTTCACATATTTTTATCTTATATTCTGTTTCCATATTTGTTGTAGTTTAACATTTCAAAAACAACATTTTCCCTTTTTTTTTCCTGAAAAAAAAGTTAGCTCCCCCACTGCATTAAATGGGTGATATAGCAGGAATTTAACAGCACCATAAATGTCATATTTTATAGAACCACAACAAAACTAAAAATGATTCTCCACTTTTTTTTAGTGTGGTGACGTCACAAAATATTAACAGATATTCAAAGAGTCCTTCAAAAACCTCAATAGAAGCTTTGAATGTAAAAAGAACTGATATTCAGTACAGACCTATTGATTTCACAGTTATTTTTAAAAAATCCAAGAAATATTTTTTAACTGTTATCCTTAGATTCAGAAGTAAAGTGAGGCATCAGCTCATGAGTCAATCTGAGTGGGAGAAAGAGAGATCACAACAAACAACACCTCAGTACTCAAAACATGCATCTGGCCCTGCAAGCGGAGTGTAAGCCTCAAGTCAACAACCTTTCACCACGCACGCACGCACGCACGCACGCACGCACGCACGCACGCACGCACGCACGCAC
>CALSBV010010187.1:3228331-3270961 GCA_943590825.1 Bovichtus diacanthus
CACGCACGCACGCACGCACGCACGCACGCACGCACGCACGCACGCACCTGTGAATGGGGAACTACTGGGACCAATTAGGCAGTAAACAGTGGGCTGGAACTGGTTTACCGCCAACTAATAACATCCACTAACCTCGAATAATCCTCTTTTGGCTGCAGCGTAGAACTAGCCCACCTACACACTTCCCCTACTTCTCTTTCCGTCAATTTCTGCCGTTTTTTCTATTATGCTCTCAAACCCTTTCGCATTTTAGTGTCGCTATTTGTCACCTCATGTACAAAGGTGAGCTCAAATGTTGTGTTTCTCTCGCTCATGAAAGAAAAGAGCCGATATTAAGACAAACCGTGTGCCCCTCTGGAGTCACCCGATAAAAACCAGGCTGCTCACACAGATACAAATACACTCAACCTCTGACACGAGTAATGGTGTACGTGGGCAGAGTAATATCATTGAGAATGGGGTAATGTGCAGCCAATGGCTTGCTGCTGTAAGTCTCGATGATGGGTGTGAGCGTGTGGGGACTCAGTATATCAACCTGACTAATGTATGCAGGCCCTGCTCTCTACAGCAGACAAGACAGACGGAGGGAAATATGGAGCTTAGGCATCGTAAACACACTAACACGCTATAAATCTTACTCAGATTTATGCCTGCAAGCCGAGAACAACTGTATCCTCCCACCGACAAGGCATAACTGCAAGACTACTGAACAAATATGCATCATACTGCATTATATAATGCACAGGTAGTCTAACTTTAAATGTGTGCTAAACCAATGTTTTGCAAAAGTGAGTGCTTAAGGAAAAAATAAACACTGCACCCTTAAGAATGTGAAAGTGCAGTCATGCTGGAGTCTTTGTGTGTCTGTGTGCAACAGTGTGACAGACAGCAGAGGCCTGCTAATTTCACCGGAGTTTATTATACAGAAGGAGATGAAAAGTGATAACAAGGTAGATCAAACCAGTCATTTCTAGCTTGTTGATAAACAAGACTCAAAGTGAGATGTGTGATACAAAGAGAGATACAAGAAAAGCTGATCAGTGTAATTACATGATTTGACAAGTGAGGTGTTGTATGAGAATTCATGAAGCTTCCTTTCCCCTTTCATTTCACAGATGCACATGAATACAAGCTCACTTTTAAGCCTTACCAGAGGGATTGTGTAAGATCAAAACATCTAAGCGTCACGATTAATAATATCATTTTCTCTTTCCTTTTTGCTCTAAAGTGTACACATTTTCTGCCAGGACAATCTTAATTAATAAATACATACTATGTTTTACAATAATTACGTAAATATGCATAGATACCCAAGTCATTTTCTTCGTATATGTAGCATACAGACACAACTGCATTAGTTTGTCTATTTTTTTGTGTTTTTTTTACTGTAAAACTGGCCTTATAGCTAGCAAGTCTCCCTTCTTACACATACGCAGAATTTGGGCAAAAAGGATATAGGGAAAAACAGATACAACAAGAGACTGACTGCACTTCATCATCAAAATAAGATATTTTTGTTGCACAATGTTCCACAAACTGAAAAAGTCTAAAAGCATGTGACAGGAGATCTTCATATATGCTTCATGAACAAAGAGCACATGAACATTAACGTCGACTGTGCACTGAAGTCAGAATCTATGTACGCTATCTTCTCAATCAGCATCTTCCAACCTGTGTGTCTACGCTGCCTGCACAGCTCAGCGCTACAAATCATTGACAGGGTTAAAAAAAAAGGGAAATTACCCGACGTGTTCACTTGCTGACGAACCTCTACATTTCAGGGGCAAGGGACACCATTTATCACGGAAACAATTAGGCTCTAACAACTCTCAGTGGGAAACGATTTGGCTAATGGTGACATAGGAAAATGTGCTTATTATGCAGAGTAAATAACGCTCCAATAACCTATGTACACCACCATCAGCAGTAGGAATATTAAAAAAAAGACATCTACAAACTTCCTGTATCAGTGAGCTGTGACATAATCAACCTGCTGCAAGCAGAGATGGACAGAAAAAGAGTGAGGGAGGAGAAGGTCATTTTTGCTGATGAGAAATGACAGCAGTGGCAGGCTGAATGCTCCCAGAGCTGAAACGCTCACCCGGCTGTCAGAGAGAGATCACTGGGAACTGTAAAGGATCGGCTCCTTTGGACAGGAGCCATGACGAGACGACGAGTGGCACCGCTGGTTTAAATGCCCCGAGATATACAACAGAATAACTCAACTTTAATTTAGCTGATTAGACCTTTCTTGTTCTGGAACATTTACAGCACACATGGAAAGTGTTTCTTTCAGCCGCAATTGACCATTTAACATTTAAGTGGGCCACAACATGCACAACTAATCATAGCAACGCACAACTAATAAAGGCTCTTCTGTGCTACAGAAATCCAGACATGAAGATTTAATGATGCTGTTTTCCATCCAGTGAATTCAGAGATATCCGAGGTCAGGGCCAGAGGCATTTAGAGCAGATACAGAATACAGTTGACCTGAACAGACCCTAATAAAGGGATAACACCAACACTGGCAGGAGCATGAGGCACTATCAATTAACAAGCGGCTGCAATTAAAAGAGCAGCAATATAGCTTAATAAGAATGTCCTGCGAACAAATAGTCATAGAAACAAATTTATTTATATGCTTCAAAGACTCATTTATAAATAAAATAGTCCTGCTTTTCACCTCAGACAATAAAAAGTTTGTAGTCAACTAGACTGTAAGAAAATACTTTTCTAACCAATTTAACAACATAATGTGTGTTATTATGGCCTTATGTTGGACTGAAGAAAGACATGCTGTTTTCATAAAATCTAGCGTTCATAAGACCTTTCCACAGGTAGCGTTGACGATAAAAGTATTTAAGAGGATGGTGATGGGTGTTTACCTGTTGGTTGACCCGGCAGTGCGAGGGTCCGTGGTGGATGAGGATGCGGACGATGTCCACGTCTCCCCGCCAGGCGGCCAAGTGCAGCGGGAAGCAACCCTTGCTGTCGGCCACGTTTGTGGACGCCTCAAACTGGAGCAGCTTTAAAACCACTTCCCTGAGAGAGACAGATACAGGTCAATATATCAACAGATCGAAAGGTGGAGGGATAGAGAGGGAGAAGAAGAAGAGCTGGGCGTTAACACCTGAAATCCATATCATGGAATATTGTCACGTTTCCCTTGAGAACACCAAATCACACATATTTAATGTTACTGCACAATTAATGTTTTTACTCAATATTACATGTATCCAAGAAGGAATTAAACCATGTAAAAATCTAAATACATGATGAAAATGCTTGCGAGTTCCATTTTCACTGGTTAAATAAATTGGTAGTTATTCCCCTCAGTCAGTGCTATTTTCTACTGCTTGAATAACAAACATAGGATGTTTTTCTACCATTTGTTATTTATGTCTTCATATGTTTGGCTGAGATGGGCTCTGCATTAAAAATTAAGACTTGTTGGCGATAATGTTTTGCAGAATGTATCACCAACACCATCTTTACTTTAACCCCTTCTTATTTCAATTAAACCCTTGTTTATTTTTAAATAAAACACTCGAGAAGAAAAAGAGTGCAGATGCTATTCTATTTTTAATGAAACACAAAGGCTGGATAAGAAAGAATAAACTACTCCACTTGGACATTTTGCACTTCACAGCTGCATGAACCACTTTGCAAGAGATGAAATGACTCCCGTTTTGTCTCCCTTACCGTTGCCTTCAAATCTTGGGTGAGTTGACTATGTTTGATATGTAGAACAACATGTAAATGTGAGGCTGAAGTTCAAATTATGTGCATTATATCCTGTGCGAGGCAATTTATGTTTCACTAGTTCATGGTGTTGTCGTATCTACTTTTTCCTCCTTCACTGTCTGGCTAGATCTGCAGCCTTCACAAGAGCACACAGCTCAGGTCATGGAGGGATTTACAATGTTACCATGAGTGAAGAATCAGTATTCCACCCAATACAGGAGGCAGTGATGGCACAGTTCAGTGGAAATGATCAATAATTTAGAGAAGACAAACACTTCCATGTTTCACTCTGATGAAGTCATCTTTATTACACCAATAGATAGCGTGATAGTTTGTGTAGATAGGGTTTGTGCTGGAATTCCATTTAGCTGCTGCTCATTGGTAATGTCAGTGATACTGTTTCATATTGGGAAGTCTCCAGCTGAAGTTGTCACCTCTCTAAAGAGTAAAAGGTGAAGTGCTTCATTTGCATTCAAAATGTCAGGGGGGGGACACACAGAAGGAAGAGAAGGGCAAATCCCAGGATCAGGGGTGAAAGCAGCACCAAGAGGCTTAATGAATTGCTTTGTTAATTAATAATTTATTGTATTTTTATATAATTCCCTTAGGTTGAAGTGGCAGTTGTACAGCAATATCAAACAAGGGGTATCTCAGGGTCAAATATGAGAATATTCAACTTCTTGCTGATAGGATTGAGCCTGCTTGCATCACCAAAAGGCTTTTTATGTGGTAAAAAACTGCACATGATTTAAATTATCTATAAAAAACAAACAACTGAAACCCAGCTTGAATAACAAACCTCTAAATACAGCACTGCTGCCAGTTTTCTTCTGTCTATATCTTAATTGCCAGTTCTCTTTACTTTCCCACCTAAACGTTAAATCATTCCTCTGGAGCTTTGTGCTGGCGGCCTAATTTTCACTCTGAGGCTGCTGTTTTCTCTCCCTCCCTACCCTCCTCTCCAGTTGATCTGAAAGAGGAAATCCACATAATTGCCCCCAAAACACGGTACTAATCCTTCAGTTCCGCCAAGCTGGGATAGTGGTCAGGCTCGCAGCTTATCCACACTGTGTAACGGATTTCTCAGCAGGCCCAGGTAAAGAAAGGAAGCTGCACTGTAGTTCTGTGCAGATGCAGACACACAGTTAAACTTTTGCAATATTACTGTGTTCGATTGATTTTTGACTATTATTGATGACTCATTTGGAGAGTACAGGTATGTCATGAGCCTGGAACAATGCCAGACTGTTTTAATGTGATGTTAAAGCATTTTAGGCACAATTAACTTAAAGATTTTTTTTTAATTCCTTATTCATATGAAGCCTTTCGAAAACTGAAGTCTGAAATGCACTGCCACCAGTCTGTACATAAAGGTGGAATGAAAAGATGTTACTTTTCATTCCACCTTTATCTAATGTTTCTAAAAAACATATCAAATGACAATTGGAAAACAATGAATGGGGCTGCTGGTCGTGATGACAATATCACCAGGGGCCGGTCTCACAAAGAAAGATGTTGTTTATGCCTCAGATAAAGAAATAAAATAAATTAATGTAAAACATGGTTGACTGAAAAACCGTGTCAAACCCAAACCACTATGCTCCCTTCACTCCAGCAGAAACTATTCTGGAAGAACAACAGTTACAAGGACATGTTACTGAAAAAAGCAACACTAACACTAGTAGCAGTAGCAGCAGCAGTAGTAGTAGCAGCAGCAGCAGTAGTAGTAGTAGTAGTAGCAGCAGTAGCAGCAGTAGTATAAAATGCAGTACAGACCTGCAGTAGAGCCGAGGTAATGTGGCTTCTTAATGTAGGTTAGCAGGGCTCAGTAAATTACTTCTAACTCGACACGCAGGCTAGTTTCCTTTGGGACAATCAGAAATGACTAAGTCCTTATTGCTGTATATTTCCAACAGGTTACTTCGTTCTATAAAAACTATTTTCTTTCTTATTACTCACTCCAAAACATTGTTAGCAAAAACACAATTTAGCGCCACGTTGTACTCCCTTTTCGGCGCCACTGGTCAGCAGGTGTTCCTGATCGCAAATCGCTAATTAGTGTTCTGGCTAACTTTTTCGTCGTAAAATAAGTCTTTCTGTTTTTGCTTAGCAGTCTAACTTGCATTAGACGAATGTAATAGCAACATTAAGACTGATCTAACACTACTGACCGGTCTATAGTCTCTTCAGAATCTCCTCTGGGCTAACTAGCTTCGGCTAACAGTTTATGCTAGGCTTGCTAGCTCTCCGCGCTCTGTTGGTGCACGCGAGTTCAGCCGTTGCTGTACACTGAGCACCTGCTCCGCCTCACGTGGCAGATAGTCAGAGACCAGCTGGAGAACACAGTGGATCATCTATCATCTAAAAGAGACACATTGCAGAGCTAACAGTTACACGACAGAGAGGATTGGACTTACAGTCATCAGGAGGCCACAACTTCATAACTCAAAATGAACGATGAAGTAGGTCCGTAAATAAATGATGGATGTGTAAATAAGCCGCTGTTAGCTGACAAGTTCGACAAGTGTTGTGTTTACAGATCGTTTCTGCTGTCCCTTAGTGTCTAGATAAATCAGTATTTGCATGTTTATCTGGCCAAAACGTAGTAGTTAATACATGGTCATTAAAAAATTGATTTATATTTACATATAGTACACAGCACAATACTACAGTACCTGAGAGGAATAAAGGGGAGAGCTTAACTATTTAAAACTATTCCACAGGAAAGATATGAAAACAATCAAAAGCCTCTCTGACTTTTTTTTCACCCTGAATACACAATTTATTTCACATCCAAGGCATTTCAGAACTCCAATTTTTTTGGTGCTGACAAAAAGTGTCAATTTATCATAGTGGATTGAGAGAAAATGTATCAACATTAATTTGTATGACTGATCGTTAAATCATTTATCAAACAGAAATACCAATCATTTCATGCTCCAGAGTAAAGATTTGACACATATTACACCAGACACGTGTGTGGAAACACATATAATTATATACACACACAGCTCTTCAAATAGTTTTGAACTGTGCGGCTTGGTTTTATGAATCATTTTTGTTTGGTAAATAATAGTCATGAAAAGACACAAAAACCAGTGTGTAGTCTTACCTGTGTCCATTAAGTGAAGCGTGATGTAAAGGTGTGTATCCTGTGCTGTCTGTGCAGTTGACATTCAGGCCCTTCCACATGCTGGAGAGACAAGAGACACATCAGAATTAATCTTCAGTGAGATTTTACTGCCTGCTGTTTGGTAATGTGCTGGTTGTTGCTTTTGAGACATTGATACACACATTTTTTAACTGCTTCTTAGTCAGAAAACATGACACATACTTGAACAATTTCAAATCTTTATTTCATCAATTTGTTTGTGCGTGTTCCCTCTGGTGCAACTGCTCTGTTTTAGACCCAGGAAATGAAAAACCACACCCAGCTAATTAGGACTCGTGGAATGTGCCAAGTGTTGGACAGTTAGAGGGGGGTTGTGATGTCTATTTGAGAAAATGCTGTTTCTGAGCCGTATTTCTTGATATTTGTGTGGTGTTAAATTACTATATTTATCTACTGAAAAACAGATGCATACCTGCTGCGAGTTAATTGATTTATAAATTGTGGTATTCCCTGTAGTAGTAGGAGCTACAGCTTGTATAAAAGAAGATGGAGGAGGCCAGGATTGCTTTCTCATTACAGAGTTTTTTTTCTTGTTTGTTTTTTCAGTATTGGGTTTTGTTTGTTTGGTTGTTTCTTCACACAAAAGAGTTCTACTTTAATGTATTTGGATCTGGAGGCTATCATTTATTTAATTTATAATTTATAATTTGGGGCTACAGTCAGAAGAGTTTAAGTGTTTCATCATATTGGCAAATAAAGAAAGTCAATGAGGTTGAATGTTGTATTTGCAAAAGGCCGCGCATGCAAATAAAACCACACAACACAACATCTCATAAGGATAGCTAGCTTTGCACACAAAATACACACAGATAGAAACACAAACTATTACACAAATAGAGCCCAGGGTTTTCCCAGGGCTATAATTATATGACCTCTCTTTTTCACATGAACTCCTCCAAGCGCGTCAGAGAGAAGTACTAATTAGTTGAATTCCAACCTGAACAGCAGAATCAAGTAACTTGTAGAAGCGACTGTATTACTTTTTTACTTAAAAAATAAAGACAACTCGATGCAGCGGTTTCTGATAGGGAAAGCAGATTCTCAAAATGCAAATCAGTGTCTCTTTTTTTTTTTGGCAGATTTTTTGAAATAAGTTCATTGCATATTTCTATTTTAGGCGATTAAGTCTCTAAAGTTAAACTGCACTGTACTTAAAAATGTGTTTTAATTGTGTATCTAGTCACAACACTCATCTCGACTATCCCTTTTAATAATAATAATAATTTTGGAGTAAAAATACATTGGCTGATGCTGTGTCTTGTGTTCAATTTTCCCTTTTGAGAGGCTGGAGCTGCTGGCCAACAGTTAAACATTGTGGAGGCAGCAGAACATTCAGCGTGTTTGACAGACACAATGGTCAAGGTCAGTGCAAACACAAACACACAACTAAACATAAATTAAATGGGGTATTAAGGGCTGGCTGCACACACAACACACACACACACACACACACAGTGTACATTGATCAATAGAGCTGTAAAGTCTGTTGTAGCTAAGGATTTAAAACATTTTATTTTGCTGGATTAATTCCTGAACTAAATCATGACTTTAAAAGAACCAAAACCAGCTTGCGTTGAATAAAACATTTAAAAAAAAAAAAAAAACTAAAAGCTGCATTTTTACACAAAAAGTATTATGAAACCAAAAGTAACAAGACAATGTGCAACTTTAACACCAACAAAACAAGGGAAACCCAACTGAAAAAAGGAACACGCATCTTATTGCAGTACATGTACACACGTAACGTGTAACACACACAGGGGTCAAAGGGCAGGAGACCACAGACAGAGAGACAGAGCACAAGCTTGTTTCTATTGGGTCAGCTGATCTCTACACAAGGAGTGTGTGTGTAATATCGATCATGCTGCTCTGCTGACCCCTTTCAGCGCTGACCTATACAACCAGAAGTAGGATGGGTTGTTAAAAAGAGCAGACTGCCAGAGGGTGAGCGGACTTAGGAGGTCAAAATGTGATGGAGGCAGGAGAAATTAATGCCTGTTTCAACTCAACTGTCAAATAAAGTGGAATGATTTGATTTGCTCGGATCCACAAACATCCTCCATAAAAATTAAACATATCAATCAATACATTGCTATTGTCTTTTACAGGCCTGTCACAATTATTATATAAAATCGACAGATCTCAATAATTTGAGCTGAGTGCAATCATTTTGCATTAATGTTGGATTCCACAACCAAGGGAATTTAACCGTTTTAGAACAAGCTTTTTCAAATAAATATATGTGCAGCAGAGCGAGAGTTGAAACATTGTTTCAGAAAAACTACTTTGAGATTAATTGGCGCTCCTTTGCCAACGATCGCATCATTTCAATGAGCAGCCATTAGAATTAACAACATAGATTTAGGTCTAGTTGTGAAGCCAAACAGCACCGCTGATAAATGTACTTGCCATGCGTGTTGCTGGGAGGAATTAAAGAAGACAGACAGTGAAGAGCGCTACATACGTGACATGCCATGTACACAAACACACATCACCCAATTTGAAGCTGCAGTGTTGACATAAACACATAAAAGCATCTTAAAATACAAGTTCTTCTTCTTCTTCATGTGTTTCCTGTCTTGTTTCAAGATATTAGCACTCATTTATAGAACATTATTCATACAAGGGAAACACTATTTATAGTAAGTTTTTGGTTACTTGTTTTAAAGGAATAAGTCACGTTTCACTCGCTTCAATCACCAACACCCAGCCCTAAACCAAAACAGCTTGTTTAATAATCAACATATGCATTCCTACAGTATAGCCTTTTATTAAATATTTATTTTTATCAAAATGTTCCATTTCCATTCAGTGTTTCTGATTCAATACCTCATCAATCACATAAAACTACTTGGATGGAAACACAGCTAATGTTCCATGAACTCCCTTAAGCCGTTTTCTATATCTGATCGCTGTTCACCGAACAAACCCGACCTTGAACACACACACACACACTCACCCACACACATATGTGTGCCGGTGCTGTTACCTTCAAACAACCAATCTGTTCAGCAATTCATTAAAAACGTGCAGTACAAAGAGTCGTTCATGTGAGTAGAGCTCCACACAATCCACCTCTCCCACACACCCACAAACGCACCGTATTAACGCACACACACAGCAGTCATAACCTGAGTCCCATAACCTTCATAAAAAACCTGCACAAACAAATATATGTGGTCACTTTGTAAGGGAAAGTGTTAGCCTTGTTTACAGTGTGCATGAGCCTCGCTGTGAGCTAAACGAGGTGTTGTTTTTCTTTCACTGTTGCATACAGGTATGTGTTTGGACTGACACGAACAGTGAACTTCCTTTTACTTACTTTCAGGAGTGGGAATCAAATAACAGCAAGATTTAGCAAGTTTTCTTTACAATAAATTTGGAAAATACTTAAAGTTCTACTATTAATTTGTTCTCCTCTCACTGTAACACTGAATCAAATGTCATAGTGAAGGTTAGAGAATCAAACTTCTCCTACGCGCCTTTTTAGCCTCTTTCAGCCTCTTTCAGCTCATGTTATGGTTTTATGGTACATTTAGTGGTATAGGAAGCTATATTTAACAAAAAAAAAAAAGTTTAATAAACCCACTGTATGCTACCTGCAGCCCACCTTCAAACTGTGGACAGACTAAGTTAGCAATAAGACAGCGGAGAACATCTAGCTAGCAGCTAAATAGATATTTTTCTCGGGAGTTGCCGAAGGCCAAAACAGAGAAAAAGAGTAAAGACAGGACTTACAGTCCATTTATCAGGTGGACACAAATGTATCTTATCTCTATACAAATGCTAATGTTCCTCCATCTAGCTGAATGTGTAATTTGGCAATTGTATGCCAATACATTAATCATAGCAACTTTACAAGGCAAGAACCAATGTTGCGTGTCTGTTAGCTTATTGTTACAATTCTTCAGCCCCCAACTAGTTCATTAATGCAGTTTTAAACTTCCTGATTTTTGCATTTTGCACTTCAACATAAAATGTTTGCAGAAGTACTAACTTCACTAACTGCAAATTTGATCAACATCTACAGTACATTTCAACAATCATGAATGAGGAGAAACAGCTCACAAACATTCAAAGAGAGACTTTTGTGGTATACAGTGGTGAGTTTATAGTTCCTTAATGTGCTTGGCATTTTTGTTTTCTACTGTACTCTACCATATCCTCACAATAGTCCTTTTATACTCCTATAGAGATTCATACTGCTCTGTTGTGCTTGATATTGCATTTATATTCACCGCTGCACGGTGAAATAGTACGAACAAGTACATTTATTGTGTCCACTGCAGCTTTAAACTGCCAAAAGGTACAAAAACATACAGACTGTGCCTTTTAGAAAAATAAATACCACACATTGGATAACAACCGACTTGATCCTGGTGAATCACTTCCTATCAAGACATGTTTTCTTATCACAGCTGTTCATTTCTGCTCTGCCATGTTCCACCCCTAAATTCCCAAACTCGATTCGGTGCCATATCGTTTCTCCATTGTTTTTCTGTGCTTTCAGTAACAGGGTAAAGCCAGCCAGCAGAGTTTAAATAGAATTAGTGGGCAACTTGAGATTAGATAATGGAGGAGAGGTGCTGCTGCAGGAACGCAGACTCTTGGTGGATTAGTCAAATATGCAGACGACATCCTACCTAATTAACCTCAGGAGCTGCAGCTAAACAAAGCTCTGGCTAGAAAAGCTGTCTTTGTCTACCTGAGTGTGTACAACTACTGCTAGAGTACCTCACATTGACATTAAATTATTAATGGCGTGTTTTTCTGTGCTGTTCTTTGCCTCTCTCTCTCTCAGCATCACGCAGCCACAATCAAGTGTTATTTTGCATCGGAGAGTCTCAAGCTTTAGCAGCTAGCTCCTCTCCTGCTCTGTATGCGACTCTCCCTGTCTCTTGCTGAGGACTCCTTTTTTCATTAAAGCAGTAAAAAGGTAAAGGGGTCAAACGTCATGAATGGCCTCCCAGCAGGCAGACTGATGCTGCCCTCTGTTTGAACCCTTCTTCAGTTACAGCATGGCAGTTTCTCCTCGGCTTTACATCGTTTTACTACAGCCCAGCACACTGCGGACTGCACTGACATGATATCATATTAGAAAACCAAAAATGAAAATCCTGTTTTGGTTGTATCTACCAACACAAGTCTTTGAGATATTAGTGAAGTGTACTTTGGAGTTAAAAGTGTCAGTTTGATTATAAATTATACTAAAATTGTTTAAAAGGTAGATCATAAAAGTTAGGGATTTGTGTTTATAGAAAAGGTTATACATTTACACATTTCTCAACACAGCATGTCAATTTTGGATGTGGTTTCTCAAAACCTACAAACAGGAAATTGATTTGAGATTTTACAGACAAGAATAACGTCAAAGGAAGGGGGTTTTATACCTAAGTTCTATGTATCCCATTTTCAAAAACTTTACCTCAAGCAATTTAGAAAAAGCTAAAATTGCTCCCTAACTCTTTAGAAATGTATTATCAGACGTTTTGAAAGAGAGCCTGTAATGTCTTTCAAGTAGTGGAAGATTACTCATTTTGGATGCAAATTCTGCGTTTGAATGAAAGCTTTCATTTGCTGGTTCTCATGGATATTAAAGCTGGCATCACGTTGCAGCAAAGTTCAAGCTACATCAAAGCGGAGCATTGTCTTCAAAGGAAAAGGAACGAAGGAATTGCGGAAACCTTTGTAGTTCTGGGTTTCTTTTAAGAAGGAAACCTTTTTTTGTTTTTTATGGGGAGGAAAGTTAAGTTGACTGAATCCAACAGCCTGTTGAAATTCACGCCACCTAATGAAATGAAAACGAGGAGGGTACTCAGAGAGCGCAGACCTCCGCCAAGGCCGTTTCCTTAAGTTTCATGAAAATCGGGCAAGCAGTTTTTCCGTAATCCTGCTGACAAATAGACAAACAGACTAGATCGAAAACATAACCTCCTTGGCGGAGGTAATTAACGGCTGTTCCACAGAAAACAAAAAGGACAGCTCAACAACACCAATAACTTCACGGGAAATCAAAAAGCGAACCAATATGAGGTGTGTTCCCTATCACAGCAGATAACGCCAGACAGGAAGTGAACTTGAGAGACACACACACACACACACACACCCACACACACACACTTTTCATTAGAGCTGGCCTTTTATGTTCAAACTGCGACTCACAGAGAGACAGTCCATCCCCCATGACGCTTTAGGGCATGAATATTCAGCTTTACACTCTAATGACTTGAGCAGGTGTGTAGGTGAGGATAAGGTGTGTGTGTGTGTGTGTGTGTCATAGGTCAAACACAGAGAGACAATTATAGTGCAAGGTGTGTGTAAACTCTCAAAAGACCAATTACATTTTTGCAAAGAGAAGTGAGAAGCAACCATCTCTCTCCCTCTCTTTAAGTTCTCACCTTCTTTCTTTCTCAGCTTCTATTTTGCGTCTTCGCTACAGCTATATAAGCCCTGCAAGTACAGAGAAGAGGGAAGCCAACTCCTTCAAGGACTGCAGAAACAACTGAGTTTGTATGCTCATGTACTGTACTGTATGTCGTACTGTATGTAAACACACCTAATGAGAAAATTGTGGCACGACTGGGTGTTCAGATGTGTATGTATACATATATATATATATTAATATATATGTATATATTCATATTTATATATTTAAAAAAATAATAATATTGCTGGGACTACGAGAAACGGCATTTCAATCTCCCTGTCTGTATCACACACAGAGGAATTGACAATAAAGTTGACTTGACTTGAACTACTGTATTACAAACCAGCCACTTAAAAGGATGCTCACCTATAGATATGCCTTAGGCACACACACACTATTCCCTATGCACACAGTGGCATGGTCTGAGCGAGAGCCTGATTAATATATTTTTTTTTTTTCTCTGACCACTAATATCTGTAGTATATCTGTAATAAACCAATATTGGCTGATAATATTGAGCCTGTCTATATACTGTCAATAATGCTCTATTATGACACACACAGTGTAGTGTTTCCTACACATAGACTTTACTTGGGTGATCCGCCCAGATATATTAATGGCCGCCAAAGTCTATTTTCCGACCCATTTTAGCAATAAAACTTTTTTTTTTTTATTCCGTCGAAGAGAACGACGCAATCCGCGATCGATTAACTAGTGGGCCATCTCCCCTCGCTCTCCCTCTCCCATACCTGTTTGTTCTGCTTTTGGGAGAAGGGTCTCCTGACAATCGCGCATGCTCTGCTGAGAGACACAGAATTCCTGAATATAATCAGCTACTACCACAGATAGAATCTAATTCTGTGGGAAACACTGCAGCGCATCAGCTTTACAGCACAAACACATTATACTGACCGAGGATTTCCATAGGTTACGGTGTGACCTGCAACACACACCACAGCAATCTCATTGCCACTTCATATTCCCACGACAACATCAAAGAAATCCCGCTCACACCTACACAACTCAACTCTCTCCATCTTATCTTGCTCACAGATGTGTCACTCTATACTGTTTCATTTCTACACCAATTATAGTGACAAGTAAATCCAAAGGGCAGTGTGGCTGATACAGGGAATACAAGTCCCAGTATGTCAAAATAAAGAGTCTATTGAGTTTGTGACCATAAATCAGTTGTTATTACTGTATTTCAATATGTAAAGAAGACATGAATATTTGAATATATCAATGAACAATCTTCTTTTAAAATTTTGGAGCACAAAAAAAATCTTCCACACTGCAGGACTATGTTGACTGTTGACTGCTCGCTCTCCTCATCAACTTCTGGCAAATCCCTAATTTGCTGAACTCATTCTTGTAAATGGACTTATATGTTTTTGCATATTTGGCAAAATAACAGCTCTCCTTTACAAACCTCCTCCTTAGCAATTTTGTTCATTTGAATACGCTGTGGTATCCCCCAGCATGGGACTCCGTCCAATTCCAAATCAGGTCTATTGCTGCCAGAAAAACAAACAGCTAAAAAATAATTAAATTAACCAAATTTTGTAGAGGTCTCCCTTAAGTGGACATTCATTCGAAATAACGCCCTCCTAAATACATCTTCAATTCTCAGTAAAATGTGTGTAGTGAGAGGAGCTGCCGACAAACTGAAGCATAGCTTCCTTGAATATTTAGAAAGGCTGATTGTTGTTTAAATGCCTAATGATATGTATGAGTGTATGTGGATGAATATGCAGAGCGGCGAAGTCAGTCAGTGACAAATCCCCTCAGAGGAACAAACATCAATGGACACGTTCAGGGGGTCAAGTAATTTATCTTCGGGTCCTTTTATCTTTATGACCTCTGCTGCACAAAACATGACTGTACAGAGCTTCAGTAGCATCGAAAACAAGAGACACTCAACTCGTACTTTGTTGTTGTGTTCACGTTTGCGAAAGAAATGAGAAAGAGAAGCAAGGGGACGCAAAGTCACATCTAGTTAGTCTATAGCTGCACACACACACACACACAGTGACTGACCCCACTCTTTACCCGCACTCACCAATAATTAAAACAAGACACACGTAATCGATAGCTGCACAACTCCCCTGGGAGTCTATTGATTGATTGATCATTTGGTTGTCCTGAGGGAGAGAGCATTGGGAAATCCACAAGGGGTAGGTGGCATAATTTCAAAAAAATCTGATAATGTATTTTGTTTTTCATATATGTTTTCCTGCAATTTAACATTTATTTGTAAGTGCATGATGGTACTTTGAGTTTAAAATGCTGTTCTATGCTGTACATGGGACAGGCCATGCAAGTGTGGTGTTGGGATCATTTTGGGGCCATTGTTGGATCTGTATCCAGGTCAGTGAGACCAGACTGGAGTATCTGCAGTAATAAATAGGCTCACTCCTCACACGGCCTGCATTTGCCTTAGACTTGGGTATTACTCACACACACACTCATACACACAATTTACTGTGGCATTCACAGGCTCACTACACAGCTTTAATTAGAAAAATACATGGTTGAACAATATAATATAATATGACGTGCTTTTCATTTTCCACTTTCAGAAAACCAAACCATAATAATACAATGAAGATGTCCACTATCTCTGTGGGAAACACTGTACATAGAGACCCAAATGCCCCTGACCTTTGACCTCTGTCATACGCTGACAAGTCACTTGATCAGGATGAGGCCGTGGGGTTGAAAGGAAGGAAAAGAGATGACAGGCAGCAAAGGAAGGAGGGGGAGAGGAAATATATCTAATGCCACAACATTCTTATTATGCAGCGCGTCAAAGAAAACAAAATAAAAAAACAGACAGCTAGAGGGTAAAAGAGCCAGATGATAGCACCATCTGAAGACAGCTGAAGACACGTTCCCCTTAAGCAGAGCCAGCTTCATCAGAGCAGTCTGTCTTTTTCCGAGTCTTAAACAATCTGGAAATTTGTCTCTCAGCCTACCACCTTAAATAGAGATGGAAACATCCCTCCTCTGTCCTGAGCTGACTCTGCATACTCTGCACAAGCCCATCTGAATACAGAATCAAACTGGCAGCTACTTATCAGAAGCAGCACAAAGGTTTGCAGCGATCTCACATGAAAAACAGCCCAGTGACCTTTTTTAAAATTTGTTTTATTTTTTTTTTTTAAGGATTTTTGCTGGACCACTTTAAACATGCTGAGACCCAAGAGTGCACCAGGCTTAATTTCAAACCAACATTTACCAAAGTTGACTTTTGATTAAACACTAAAAGCAGTCCTGATATAAGCACCCTCATGTGAATAACTGTTGAAATACTTTTTCCCACTTTTATCATGACAAATTACCATGGTTTCTGCTTTCTTTATTGCCAAAGTTAGTTACTTTTGCTAAATGTCCATTGTCTACTTTATCACTGAAGGAAAAAAATGCTACATTTCCCATTATACAAGCAGGGCATCTACAAAAGAATATGCTTGCACTGAAAAAAAACATACCACAGGCCACAGTGATTAAAATGTCAAATGAGCCCTGACACTTCTAGAGGTTCAGAGGGTTAAAAGACAAAGCAAGACTGGTGAACACAACAAGAGAGACGGACAGAGAGAGGGGCAGAGAGACATAGAGACAGCGACGGAGGCAGACAACATTTCGTCCGCTCTCTTTAATCAAACTGAGGGAAGCGAAGGGGAAGAAATGGCCACCATCTGCTTCACCACTGCCACTATTGATTTACACTGCAGCCTTTCCAATCATTCACAATCTGGAGAGCTACAAACAATCTGTAAGTGCGGGTATGAACTCTGCTGAATGTGTGTCTTCCTGAGGCAATTCTCCTCGCAGTAAGTGACAGAGAGCCTTAGATCTACACTTCCAGCCATAAATCCATATGGCCCAGCATCAATTAAGCCCAGATCTGAAGCATTAAGGAAGGGAAATGTCGGCTCTGTATCTCTAGCCAAATGGGTTAACTAATCCATAGAGTGGACCGAAAGAATCGATGCATTTATACTGTAGATCTACTGAGGAGGACGCCGGTGAAGTTCTTTACTTTTGTGACATCGTGCTGTGTGGTTTATTTGCATGGGAGTAAAAATGGGTACATCACAAGCCGAGGCGGTTCACAAACAAACTTTTGCTATTTTCAGATTTCCCTGTGCAGTCTGAGAATTTGAACAAGCGACCCTCAGAACAAGCCTGTCAGCCTGTCAAAAGCCCACTCTGAACATACGAGCTACAGAAACGATTGTGAGATTTTTGAGGCCAGACGCCTGCATCTATAAACTGTATTAAATGTTGGCTCTCTTCACGATAATTCAATTCTAGGTCTGAGGTCAATTCGCCTTGGCAAATGCATTTTACGCCAAGCTTATTTTCTTCAAAATACAGAGCATGGAATGCAGTGATACTGCAAGTTAATTCAGGCTAAATATCATCTGGCAACACATCAGGTTAGTTACAGCCACGGCAAGTCTATCTTCATTATCCACTCTGCCACAAGGAAATTAGCCATGCAGCCGCAATAGAAATCATGATAAAACGATATCAGTGGGAGAGTCATTATGATGATAAGCAGGAAAGGCGGTGAAAGTAAAGTGTTTAATTCAGCACAGCTCTCAGAGGTGCATTAAGGAAACAAAGAAACAGCTCAGCATGGTTGCAAACTAATCATGTACATGCTGCTCAGTGTCCGTGTGGAACTTAAAAACATTTTCAAATCGTGTCTGTGACAAAGCATCTATCCAGTCTGTGTGTGTGTGTGTGTGTGTCTGTGTGTCTGTGTGTGTGTGTGTGTGCAGCATCAGGGCAGTAGCAGGGATCCATGGCTATATATGGTCTGACAAAAAAGCTTTGGTTTACCGAGAGACCCTTTCCACGTTTATCTCTCTCTCACTCAGTTCTCCAAATTTGTAAATAATGCGCTACCGCCTTAACCAAGCTCCTCATCCCGGGGAAACCTCAAACCAAACATATTGAACATAAGAAATATGTATTTATAATCTTTAGATTTGCAGCACAAACAAGCTTTTCCTCTATTTAAATTGTTAGGAAAGGAATTATCAATGTTTATCCCTTATCTTTTATCTTATCAGTTACTGTTCAGACTGTAAACTTTCTTTACTAGGAGTAAATAGTTTTGGCTTTATCAATTGCAGTGGGAGCTAAACGGTCCATAGAGAGTACTCATATGTTCAAACATAATAATGTCAAAAAGATAAAAAACTAAAGACAAAAGTATCATCTATAATTCAAAGACATTCACTGTCACCTGTATAGATTCAAACCTGCAAAAAGCCCGTAAAGAAAGAGGCGAGGAAACGACCATCTGTGTTTCACCATGACAACCAACCTGCCAAGCAGCTGTCCTGGGCTGAATTAACGGCAACTGCTACTGTGATCCAAGCATGTTTGACAGTAAAACAGCTGACCTGTTTATGTTTTTGTTTTTTTTTATAAAGAATGGAGGAATGCCGTGTGCTCGTGTACTAAACAGCTCTGTCCCCTGTTTCCCCCTCTGAGACTGTATTAGGCCTGTCAGCAGGACTGCCGCATCCCATTTAAACTGCTCGGACGGCAGGATCACACAGCCACTGCTGCAGGACCGCGCAGGTAAATACGACTCAAACAGACACTGAAACGCAACAACCGTGCCGAGGTCAGAGCAGGTTTGTCAGGATATTCTGGCCATTTGTTCTCAGACGCACGGAGGACCAGGGCGTGAGGAGATAATTATTTCAGGAAAATGTAGATATCGCATACTCACATCGTTGATGTCAGTGTATAGTTGTTGTAAAATAAAGCATGCTCCACATTTGATGATTGTAGTGATCCAGATAAACTGCAGGATTTAAACATTGCTTTACAAGCGGAGAACATCCTCATACATCTTATTTTACAATTAAAACCCATTGGACGATCTGAACAAAGCATTGTCTGAAAGCTGAAAACAGGGCGGTTTTTCTTAGCATATGAAAAGAGGCTTAACTTGTTGTTGTTGTTGTTGTGGTAAAAACATGCAAACAAACTTAAAAAAAAATCATTACTGCTTGATATAGTTATTGACAGTGAAGGTCTATGGTACAGTAACTGGGCAGTTGCTCAGATTTCTCTGGGCACTGATCCCACTGTTGTGATGTAAGTTTGTTGAAAACCCAATAGATGTGTTGGGCCCATTTGCCAAGATTGATATTTTTTTGACTTTCTCCCAAGAAAAATGAAAAATAATCCCTGTTCAGCTGGAAATGCTCAAGAGCAAAGAGCTTTGAAGGGGCATTACGAGAAACTGTGTCCTTTCATCAACCTCTCTCAGCAGTTGAGACATTGCAACAACAATAAATAGTGTGTTCCAACTTAATGCGCCCTCTAATCGACCAACATATATATATAGTTCCTATTAGCCTGTTACCAGCAGCCAGTTAGCTTAGCTTAGCACACAGATTGGAAACAGCTAGCCTGGTCTGTCCAAAGGTGACAAAATACTACTTCAGGCTGACTAACATGTTGTATATTGTTTGTTTAATTAACGCCAGAGACAAAAATCAAGTATCCTCAAATGTTGTACTATTGCTATTTAACTACTCCTTTAAATAGTTAGGGCATGTTTTCTTTGTGCAATGGGAGAGGAAAAACATTATGCATCTTAACAAGAAACTGCAATGACCAGATGGCTTTCACTGCTGTAGTGAATTTAGTTTGAGGGTCACTAAGCTGTTTTTGTTCTAGTTTGTTTTTTTCAGTGTGAAAGAGCACAAAAACAAGTCTATTGAATTCAAGTATTACATATATTCTCTGTTGCCGATGCCCAATAATGAGGTGAAATGAAACTTGGATGATCCCCGAGTGGAAACCGGAGGATCAATAATGGATAGAAGTGTCAGTGCATTGACATGTTGTCTGTGACGATATAATACACTAAACCTAAGTGTGAAATCAGGTTTAAGGAAGGAAGCAGGAAGTGTTGGCTTTAAAGGGATAGTTCGACATTTTGGAAAATATACTTACTAGAGAGTTAGATGAAAAGATCGATACCAGTCTTGTATACAGCTGGGGATGGTTAGCTTAGCGTAGCTGTTCCCCCTGTTTCCAGGTTTTACACTAAGTTAAACTAACAATCTCCTGGCTCCATATTGAACCAACAGATATGAGTAGTATTGATCCTCTCATTTAGCTCTCTGGAAAAAAAAAGCAAATAAATGCATTTTCCAAAATGTCAAACTATTTGTTTAACTTCCTTTGGTAACTGAAGAAGAATAAGAAGAAGTGGCTAATGCTCGCGCAATGCTTTGACAAACTGCAGCAATCCCTCAAACTGGAGAAATAAAAACAAAACAACTACATATGGTTTTTGTCTTTTAGACACAATACAGAGATACGATATATGAGTTATTTGTTTCCGTTTAAGGAGAGGAAGCATATATTCTGCTTTAAGTAGAAACTAAGGCTCTCCTGAGGCTACTGTAAACACATTTTCTGTCAATCCGTCACTCTGCAGACCTCACTGATTGCGACAGCTCATTACTTTAACCTTATTTCCATGTAAATACCTTTGTGTCCTGCCGATACTGAATGCATCTTGTCACTATCTGTCTGGCTTCCATCTCACTCACTTTCTCTTTCCATCTAGTGCTCTCTAACATTAAACAAAATTATACATTCCCTTTCACAAGTTTTTTTTTTTCCATCTTAGTTGCTATTCTTCCCCTACTTGCCAATCACGGACACCCAAAAAGAGCGAGCATACACACACACACAACACACACACAACACACACACACACAATATGCACTGCCAACTGTTCACACACAGCTGCATGCAATTACCCGCCACAAGAAAGTATTTAAAACATGAGACTCTCTGGTCCGTGCTATTTATCAGATCTATCAAAATAGCTCTTCTATGAATGTGTATAAACCTGCCAAGTGTGTGTGTACGAGTGTATACAGCAAGTGGCATCCCGCTTGTGACGCACCAGAGGGTGAAAGCTGTCTCAGTTTAGCAAAAAAAACCCGACATATTCCTTCTTTTTGTCTACATCAATTTCACTCCTCGCCTCCGTCTATCCTGGATTTTTATTTATGTATTTTTTGCCGTCCTTGTCACACCAACAACTGCAAATGTGTAGGATGCACACATTTCATATTACTTAGAACAGATGAACACACACACTGAGACTAAAACACAGGCACCAGCATCTACGTTTTCCACTATATTTGTCTATAATTTCACTAAAATAGACGCTGTGAAGTAGATCATTAGCCAGCAAGAGGCAAAATCAAACATCATTTTTCAGGTGCTCAGAAAAATGTATCTTTTTATTACAAAAATACCATTTCAAATCCCAGTAAGAAGATTCAATCATCACACAGGTTGGGTTAAACTGCTTCAAAATCAGACCTCCCAACAGAGAATCGGAAAGGGAGAAACTCATTCAATCTAGAAGGTTATTGCATGAGAGGTAATTAATTTACCCCAATTACACTTACAGTGAATAAACATCCAGTGCCTTTCAGGACTTGAGCATTTATCCTCTGTAGCTCAGAGACTGTTTGCAGCGCTTATGCAAACAAATCATCTGAAAAACAAGTTGTTGCTGCTGCATCGTCTGACATACATGTACATGATGGAAGCACACACACACACACACACACACACACACACACACACACACACACACACACACACACACACACACACACACACACACACACACAAGACTCCTTCACGTCTCTGTTAAACGCTTAGATCAAAACACTTCCGAGTGATTGTAACCTAGTAACCGTTATTCATGTGTCACATCCTGCCTAGATTATCCTAATTCTTTGTATTCTTAAATTGATAAAAAATTCCAGAAAGGCCTCCATCTTAGTCAGAATGTAAGAGCAGACTGTTTTAAGATTTTATTGATTAGTTTTGGGGCCGGTAAAGTAGGTCTGGCTCATACACTCTATTAGTGTATAGCATCAGGATGCAATACTATCTTATTTCCTGCATTTAAATGACTTCATCTTGTCCTTTTTTACTTTTGTTCTTTAACCGGCATTTATACAGTATATCATTCTAAGCCTGCTTTTTATTTAAAATTGCTTTCCGACTATCTTATTATTGAGAAATCATGTGAATGGTGCTGCACAATAAGAGGCAAAGATTATTTTCAGCTAGGTGAGGTGCAATGAATGAGGAGCCACAGGTGTGCTGTGGGCCTGAAAAATCTTTAATGTCCCTTTTTCTGCAGTCATATTTCATAGAGTTGTACTTTGCTGAGATACAACACACCTGCAGAAGCACAAGACTAACAAGGCAAGTCCAGAGGAAACAAATGGCTCTGCTTCACACAGAGCTACTTGAAATCCCTCAGTCGCTCTCTCAGGCACAATGGTGGAACAGAGTGCAGTGTAATTTAGAGTGAACAGGGTCGTTTAAAGTGAAAAACAAGGACACAGTCCAGTCATAATGATCTCTTCTCCGTCTCGCACTAACACACACGCGGAAATGAGTGCATGCACACGCGTGACACACATAGACATGTGCGCACAATGCACAGCCTGCATGCTCTGTCATTACAAATCCCCTCAGTAACAGGGAGGAAGACGCCTCTGAAAAAAAAGGTGCAGACAAACAAGAGCCAATTACAGAGCAACATATAAATCTACGGGCAGCCACATCGAGGCAGTCAATCAGAGCACAGACTCAGTATGAGCACGCTGTGTTATTATATATGCAAACAGCCCTGCAGTTTTTACACATACTATAAATACATGGCAGCGCAAGACCATAAAGGCCACTGTGGATGCAGGGAAATGTATCCTGTAAAACACTGATCATCCAGAGCCCGTAAACAACAGATTCTAAATCGGTCATTTCAACGGTTATTAATAACACAACAAGACTGTGGGCTTACAGCAGTGCACATAAAAAACAGACTTTTAGTAACACACACATTATGCATTGAGGCGGTCTGTACGGGCAGCAGACGCCGGTTATGTAAGAAAGAAGTGGAGACAAAGAGAGAAAGCAAGGAGGATCATATTACTCCATGAATTAAGCCATTATCCCTATGCTTCAGTAAACTTTGGTAAGAGGAGAGGTGTGCAAGGCCTAAAAGGTATTTATGAAGCACTCTGAATCAAAGAGAGATGGCTGTTCCTGTGTTTAATGTGCTCTTGTGGTTAAGAGACTTTTAAATGTTCTCAAGGAGATCGCAAAGCACCCACAAACACAGGCCCAAACAGCAAAATCAACTATGTATGTAGAAAACAAAAACAGAAAAACTTTTCACACAGTTGCAGGAATTCAAGGCAAATTCTTCCCATTTGCATTTCTCACTCTATTTCTTTCTTCCTGACACACACATAAGCAGACTCAACCACATAGTGGGAAATGCCCACTTGGCCCCGGTTAGAGGAGATTCGACAGACGAAGGGCTGTGTGGGAAACTCCCACACTGATACTCATCTGATATGATGTGCTTTCACAGTCACTGCAATGGTACAAGCTTAATAACAAGCTGTACTACAGTATGATACTGGTCTCACAAGTGAATCATTCTCAGCAAGCAGGAACTGAATGGCTGCAGTCTGTATGTCACTTCCTCTTCTGATATTTGCATTCTTTAAAAATGACTTTTTCCCCCATGCTCGAGCCTCCTGATCATCTGTGTATCACTATAAAACTTGCCTGCCACCTGTTTTATCGATGTGCACCTTTTTGTGGTTTCAAATGTAAAAGGTGTTTACATGGCTGAATGTTTCTCTAGCTATCTTATTGATTTGATCTCTTTAAGATGTTTTAGTTTTTTTTTTTGTTTTTTTTTTCTCGATCTTAATATAATCTTATCAGCAGGATGCATGTTAGGTGGCAGCCAAGCAGATTTCATGGTGGCAGCATCACTTCTCTTAAATGTCGCTTGCAACATGCAGATACATTTCAGATACGAATCCTGCGCAGCTCTGGCATTGACCACAAGGACATGTGTAAAGTGTGAATCGGTCTCTTACACCATCCTGATGAAGGCAAAGCAGACAAAAATTAAAGCATTTTTTAAACAATTCTAATATTTACTTTTATTTAAAAATGCAAGAATAAATAAAACTACTATCTAAATCACTAGTAAAATATTTGAAAAAAGTCTCCAGTGGCATCGGAGATCAAAATGAATGCATTATTTGAAAAGCTTGATACAAATGCACTGCTAAATAGCAGACATGTTATGAATCATAGGAATATGAGCATTATTATATATTTGTGGGCAAAGATCTTTAGTAAGCCTGATATAGAATGAAGCCCAATAAATTATTGCTTTGCACAACGTTGCTTGCGGTTGACTATGATTAGCTTTGCCTCACAGCGCTGCACTGAGACCCTTCATCCTGTCATGTGGTTGTGTTTATGCCGGTAGGAATGCTGCAAATCACATAAACAGGCTAATTTTAGCCTGAATATGCCAACAGACAAAGGTCCATTTGAGTCACCCCTATCCCTCCCTCTGACCCCGCTCCTCCCCCCCTGCGTTACAACACGCTCTCCTCCAGCACTTAAAGTTTATGTGTATCCACAGTGAGTCTCCCCAATGTTCAAACTGTATTTCAACTTTCTTTTTCTGTCATGTCTCTAAATGCTCAAGTACAAAGTTCAATCTTGACCTTGGAAACAACCTCACCATGAGGTCCATTTAGTAGCTGTTCTTTCGATCATATCATAGTATCTTCATCAGCAGCCCAGTTGTCACAGAATTGCAGATGTTATAGTTATACATTTTGTATTATTAAAAAAAAGGTTTTTTCTACCAAGTAAAATTTCACTCATATCTCTGCTCAATCTCTAAATCATTAACGTTTCATTTCATCTACTCATTTATAAAACTCTGCTTTGCTAAAATGCCTGAAAATAACAAATCTGTGTCCTTAATTGGTCAAAATCCCGATTTCTTTCAGCATTATTGCCGCAAGAATAAGCTGGTCAGCAGTGTCAGCTGAGCGGGAGATTAAAATGCACAAACATTTTTATTAAAGGTTCAATAAGGTAAGGTACTGTGGCTCCGGCAGCTCGGACACGGCGGGCAAGTATCCCAGCACTGGGAGTCCCAGCGGGCTGATGGAGCAGGAGTCTAACCTGTGTAACAGCAGCAACAGAAAGCTCTTCTTCTTCCTCTGGTCTGAGGGCAGACTGTGGCTCATTATCGCCTCCTAGACTGGACGGAGCGGCGCTAGTCAGTTAGCATGCTAATTTCAGTAGATTTCTCTGCAACACAACGCACAGACGTCTTTGATCTAACGTCAACACTGTTGCCTCTTTACATTCGGTTGATAATGTTAGTTCATTTTTATTTATGTTTTAAGTTTAAATTCTGGCTCATCTTACACATTGAACCTTTAAAGAATAAAAGCCCATAGGTTAGTCATTGCGATTCTCTTCTCAAGCAGTGCGACTGCAGCTGCGTCTGAGTGTTTCCTCTTGGCATGGGGATTTCCCTTCATCTCTTTCTACGATCCTTCCTCTCTCTCTCTCTACCTCCAGCTCAGCACTTCCCCTCTCATTTAACTCCCACCATCATCCTCTCTCTGGGTTTACTGTACCACCCTGTAGGCTCTCTCAGACGCTCCTCTTTGTCTTGTTCTTCTTCTTCTGCGCTGCCCTTTCTAATTAACGATAGAGGACAAGAAACACTGAGAGAGATTTCCTGGGAAGACATCCCTGCTTAGCTCGAAGACAGAGGCAGCACACGCACAGAAGCACAAACCTCTCTCACACATACAGCGAGGCGCATGAAATATGCATGGACATATGGATAGCACTGTACTGTTCTTTACAGGACACATACAGTATGACCTACTTCATAAGCAGCACAGCAGACCAAGAAGGAAAAATGGTTCATCTTTATAGTGGACTGAGGTTTTAAAGGGGAACACTTGAGGATGTGGGGGGTTTCAGAGCACTTCCTTGTAAATCTCAAGTCCATAGATCCATATTTGTGATTGATGTGGGACAGCTAAGCGCAATACACCTAAGCAACAAACATAATCAATCACAGTCTCGGCCACTCTTACACCTTTTCACTCAAACTCTGTGACAGTTAATATCAGGTCTGCCAATCCAGCAAAATGGCCCATCCGGGTTTACCGTCTCGGTTCGCTAACCCAGGTCACTGTGAGGTTAACAGCTTGGGTCAGACTTGTCACAGCAGTGGCGTAAATTAGATAATGGCACGTATTGAATTGCCACCAACTGAGACCTTTGTTTCTGGTGCTGCAGCGTGATGCATCATAAGGGGTTATAGGAGCTGAAATTGAGCAACCACAGTTTCTGGAAGGCTACAGGCAAAGCTTATAATCTAAACTGGATTTGGTCATTCGGGGAAAAACATCCACCTTAGACACTTTAGCCAGGATTTGAACAGACAACCCTCCACTCACAAGCTGCTTTACTTTTTAACAGATTTTCCAGTATGCAGGGAATTAAGGTCACATTGGAAAATTCACATCACCTCATGATTGCCATCGCAGAGAAAAGGTTTTTTACTTAATGTAGCGGGTGGAAACTAAGGGTGTGAAGGTCAAGTGGTGGATGAGTGTGTCGCGCCAGACTCTCATGTAGGAGCCTGCAGTTTGCATCCCGTCACATATTGTATTGTACACATTGTATCATAAAAATAATACAATAAGTAAAAAAATCTACATTGTGGTATTTGCTTTTTACTAGGACTGAACAATAAATCGGAATTTTAAAGTGTTGTGGTGCTGCAAAGATGTCCTGGCCTACAAACAGTATTCTACAGACTTCAGAAAACAATCTTTGTTTGGTACAGATCCTCACACAAAAAATATTTTCAATGAAAATGAGAATAATGGAAAAATAATATTCCCTCCAACATTGTGAATCATGTTGAAATTGCAATATCAGTGAGTATTATCTTTACTATTTGAGGATGCTTAACAACATCACCTAAAAAAATAGACCTGTAATTAACGTTTGCCTATTTATTAACCCTAACTATAATCTTTCCCTATCCTCTTATCTTCTCATCCACCTCTCAGCAAGAAAGCACATATTGTAGGCGTATTTAGCTAAATGTCTAACTATTTCTTGAGCTACACCCAAACATATTCCAAGTGTTGTTTTAAACAATATTTCCCTAACCTTAGCCATACCATAGTTGCCCCTGCAGATATTAAAGAAAGCAAGAATTTAAAAAATGTTGGCATTGGACATAATCGTGGGTATTTAGAGGACAGAAAAATATGATACATATCACAGCAGTTTACAGTAAACAAGGTCCTCTGTGGGAAAAGACAGCTGAGAACATGCTTCCAGGAATAAAACTGGAAAAAAAATGGGGAGAAACCAAAGAGGATGATTATGCTACAAACCAGCCAGTGTATTAAGTTTATTAAGAGTGTATCGAACAATAAACACTGCAGCTACAGTATATTTGTGCTTCTAATGGTATTTTTTATAATAGCCTTTTTGCATTATTGATTTTTCTCATCCAATTTCCAACTGCTGTGTGTGCTTGAGAGACAGAAAATCAGCACATAATAATCTAATTCAACATCATCTTAAATCTCAACTACAGTAAACAGCACTGGCAGTAAGCCAAAAACGTTTTTAGCATTTACACTGGCGGGCCACTCGATCAAGTGTTGAGTCAGCGTGTAATTGTTTTGAGAACTGGCAAGATTTGCAGTACAGCAGCTATTACAGCACATCCCGTTTTGATGAGATGAACATGACCGTGTGGGGATTTGAGATGAATGCTGAGTCAAAACTTGTAGACAACAGCTCTGACCTGAGTGTATTAAGCTCAGTGTATTTTAGCCCTGACCAAGACAAACCCACATCAGTGTGTCATGTTGAAAGAAGGTCTGTGTGGTATTGAGAGAATTCTCAATATCATATGATACACTTACATCTGCTGCACATGGCTCTGCTGGCAAAACATCTACAGCACATGTTGAATTCCTATCAACTTTCAGTAATAAAGTCAAATGGGATGGAAGTGAGGAATGTGCTACATTGAGATAATGTGAGTGGGCTTAGTGATGTCTGAGGAAATGTCTGTGTGTGTTAGAGAAAGAGAAAGGGTTGGCATGCTCAGCCTTACAGCTTCAGGCTTCACACTGTGACCAGTGGACACACATACATAAAGACACACTCACATACAGAAAACTGCTGTGTCACCATCCCAAGCAGGCAGGCTTATGTAATCCAACACCTGGATGCAGTAAAAAAAAAGAAAAGTGTGCATCCAGGATCTCACACAGAAAAACACTCATTAGATTTCTCAGTTATCTCGTTTCTACTGTTATTCTCGGTAACTAAGTTCATGTGGTTCATGATTTTCTCTTTTCGAAACACTTTCATTTGATCTCATTCGTCTTATACAGTTTTCAGTTGTACAAATTGGTTCTGGCAACTTTATCTTCTCTTCTTTCTGAACACAACAAGATTAAAAGTCCACAGACGTGCTAGCAGGCCTGTGAGGCTCGATAGCTCATTACACAAATGAACACACACATTCGATACACAGCGGAAAACTAAATTGTTGGCTGGGTGAAAACCTTGCTACTTGAAAAGAAAAATGTTGTTGCCTCAGCTGTACTTCGACTCAGCTTTGTGTTGAATGCTAACATTAGCATGATAACAGGAATACAGTCCCAATATAGTCCTGTTTAAGTCCAATAAGTATGTCATCATGCTAATGTTAGCACGCTATTAGCAAAGCCTGATATCTTTTTCATCTGTGCCATAGAGCTCCACTTTGTGCAAAAACACATCATTGAGTCTAATGGTTTGCACTGGATTACAGGTTTCTTCATTTCCATGAACTCGGCTCCTGGAGGTAACTTTTTCCATCGCTCTCACACACATGATCCTGCTGCTGTAAATACTTATTAGAGCAGCAAATGTGTATTATTCCACAGCTAAAAATAGTCCCCCAACAAATGCACTTGTTACTCGTGCTTGATTAACATTTGCTAAAAACTACACTGCCCAGCTGTTTTAGGAAATGATTCATGTCTGGAGTAGCAAAGAATGAGCTTAGAGCTGAGAGTCACAGACAGGGTACGAAAGTCAAACAGAAAGACAGATTAAAGCATTGTTGGTTTTGGTCATTTCATGGGATTTGTTGACAGAGATAAAAATATATCCTATATGGCCTCATCCTTTAATCTTACAGTTCGCCTGAGGCTAATGGTGACTGTCTTTATTCAGAGTTGTCCTGTGACGAACTGAAGGACTAGATAACAAAGTCTGGGGTTCACCAAAGTCATTAGGGTTTCATTTTGTGGGGACCATGAAGGTCTTTACCAAATTGTGCAACAATCCATACAATAGTTCTGAAGCCATTTCAAAATGGATTCAAAGTATTTCAACAACGGACCGACATTGCTATCCCCTTACAACTGAGCACAAGTACGGCAAACATGCAGCAACGCATACAAAACACATGGGTGTTCTGTTCTATATCGGGCCTCTGAATCAGCAGCAAAACATCCTCAGGACAGAAACACACACACACACACACACACACACACACACACACACACACACACACCTCGGCCTGTGTCGCCCTATCCCTCTGACCCCTCAGTTGTCTGGGGGACAGAGAACAGACAGTACAGCCTGTCTAGTTTGCCTGGTTTAGATCAGACCAGGATATCGCAGCTGACCCCAAAGACCTTTCCATTCTAAAGAAAGAGAATAAGGCACACATACAGATACACACACACACATTCACAAAGGTACGGATACATGCTTATTCACAGGCGTTCTCTCTCACATACTCAGATGAACTGGAAAACGTGACTCAGCAAGACCCAAAGGGACGCTAAGCAGCGAGGGTGGATGGTGTCACTTACTAATTATACACACTGCAAAAAATGTCTGTCCTTAATGGTTCAGTGTAACATGAATATAATATTATACATAATATTTTCTATTTAGCAAGGAACACAAAGAATAGCTGTGGCTGAAAGACATGTTGTTAATTTAGCAGGTATTAGGTGATAAACCATTACCTTGCATAGCGCCTCACGATGTCACAAGAACAAGCGAGGCTTCAAGTGATGCATTTGTGTCCGAACCACCAGTGTCCAGACCAATCAGCGTCCTGTAGGGAGCTACTGGCAGCTACGGGCGTGGTTTAGGTGTGTGTGAGACCATAGAGGCCATACAGAGAGGCGACTGTTCGTAAGGTTTGCGTAGATCCCGCAATAGCATCATATATTTTAGAACTGGAGACCTCAAGAAGGTCTCCAAAAAGAGGTGCTAAGAATGGCTCTCCAGGCTTTTCTCGATGGAAAAGATGTTTTCGCTCTTCTCTCGACTGGCTTCAGCAAGAGTTTGATCGGCATATGGTTTATCCAATCACCTGCCAAGTGTTTTTTGGAAAGTGCCTGCCCAATTTCGGCTTCTCAGGTGGTTCTTGAAACATACCTTTTGGCACATTTTGGTCAGGTTACATAAACTAAGGTATGAATTAAAATTCTGACCTTACGTGCTAGTTGGCAAGTTAAGGGCTAACCAAAGTTATTAGTGTATCCTGAGGGGAATATGAACGTCTCCAACAACTGACACGTCAATCCATCCAATAGTTGTTGAGGTATTTCAGTCTGGACCAAAGTCATTGATCGACCTACTGACCAACATTGTCACCATTACAGCCATGCGACTAGCGTTGCTTTTACATTTATAATAAGGTCAGAGATTTGTTAAATTGTACATGGTGTTACTAGGATTTTAGTTTCAGGGAGTTTGCAGAAAAAGCAGAGTCCTGACTGTGTCATAGTTTGGTCTAGAAAGTTCCTCAAACAGTGCATGTGTTGTAGAATAAGAGAGAAAGTTAAAGTCTGGTGGTGGGCTGTGACGATTTTAATGCTCTATCTCCCTCTCTCTCTCCTTCTTACCCTCCTCTTCCTCTTCCCCTCCTCTACCTTTCATTCTCCCACTTCTCTGCTCAGCCTTCCATGAACACTCTGGATGCTAACTACCTTGCCAGCTCTGGGCAGCAACCAAGCGTTCATTGAGCAGGAAAACATTTACCGATCCCCCGATCATCAGGCCGGGGAACACGTTTTGTAATTTAATTGAAGTTGTGTGGCTGGCGCAGCGTGCTTGCGTGTATGTGTGTGTGCGTGTGTGAGAGCTGTGGAGGCCCCTCGGCGTTCTGCTGCCCTCCCCTGCTTCTTGTTGACAGGGGTAGCTATTATCACAACCAGGCAGATGTGTGAGGGACATGGATGACAGAGGGACAGGGAGCGAGAAGGCGGGAGAGATGGGCGTTATGCAGCACAGAGCAACACACGGCGAGATGCTACTACCGAACCTCACAAATCCTTAAGCTCTTTATGAGGCAGTGAGCTAGGAGGATATTGAGTCTGAACATGGTGAAGCTGCACAAACATGAAACCAACATCCTAATTATCTTATATACACAACTTAAAGGTTCCCTGTGGAATTGTTCTATGACTTTTTTTCTATTACAGACTGCTAGTGAGTAAACATGTACATTATGAAAACAAATTGCTTTAGAAATGTTGTATAGGGAAGAATGCAGGTGTGTTACCTGTTAGATCTCAAGGACAAACACAAAGCGTTGGAGAGTAACACTGAATGTGAATGAACTTTTGTTTGTTTATAAGAAAACTCCACATGGCACCTTTAAGCCCCTTTACATCAAATTAAAGAAACTCCTGTAATTGGAGCAAAGTGTTGCTGTACTCCAAGAAAACTGCAGAAATAGGAAAAATGTCTGGGAAAAAAGAAAAAAAAAATGTATATAGCAGATTTACAGTATGTTTTCTTGTCTTTCCTAACTTGTTAATTATCTCATGATCCCTTAGATCTGTCTTGGTAGCCACTGTATTAAAGGGTAAGAGGTTAATAGAATTCTGTATAATAACTAAATGTTCTGCAAAGGAAAACACACTTTACTATCTACTGTCTGGGTAAAAATACACAAATAAACTGTTTTAACTTAATTCATTAATTGAAATATTGTATGCATATATATTATATATAAAATACATTTTAACAGTAACATACCCTGCCTTCGGTACATGTGGAAAATCTCTAAATATAAACTCAAACACTTATTAACTAGTATATGCTAAATGTTGGTCCAACTTTATTTTTCATGAGTTTCCAGATGATACCAGCAGTTCACATTTTCTGCTTCACAGTGTAAAATTGGACATTGATGAGCATGAGTATGAATATGTGCTACCACCAGTAGAGTGGGGGAGGATGGACAACCAAAGAACAAAGCAAGAGTTTTGGGCTCCTTCCTTCCCCATTGTAAAAACCTTCCGTCACAATACTTCCTTTCCTTCCTGACTTTTGTACCCTTGTAAAAAATCTCTCTTTGATTCGCATTCACTGCTCTTTCATACAGCCGGCACTTTAGTGCAATAAGTTAAATACAATTAATTTAAGTCCCTATTCGTTTTATCTCCAGAACCTGAATTGCCCGTTCAAGTCTTTCCGCAAAGTAAAATATTGCAGGTGTGAATCGTGGAATTTCAGTTGTAATCAATTCTTTTGTCACTGGAATTAATGAGAGCGTTAAGTTGCTATCGTGCCAGCCAGCAGAGAGATTATTCATGCTCAACATTACAGTAATGGCTTAAAAACAGGAGAGAACTCGAGAGGGCGGGAGGTTATGTGAAAGAAAACTCTCAACACACCTTCCTGTACATCAATTTTCTGATGCATTACAGTGCCAGGCGGGCCGATGCACCACACAGTTACCCAGATGATTCATAGGCAACAAGGGAAGCTGCCAAAGGACTCCTCCATAACCAATCAATACAATCCTGCGCTGAGCTGTGACTCCCACATGGCCATCGCCACAGTAGGAGGAGAAAAGGATTGTGGAAGAACTCTGAAGGACTGCAGGCATTCAGTATCACAGCTTTAACTACAGAGTTGCACCTATCGTGGCTTCAAGGAGTATAACAGGGGTTGGACAAAACAGAATTTTTCATTGTAAATCTGCACTTCAGCCTTCAATTTTGACCTCAAAAGTCCCTCTGTGTGTCCCAACGCAAGTCACTTACTGGCTGTTTGTGTTTAATGCCAACCTGATCTACAACTGGAGGAACAAACACAAACTCTCTCTGGAGTTCAAGATTAATTTAGAGCCAACAAACGCCTAAATCAGATTTTTCTCCTGCTCTCCTCAGAGTGCTAAAACAAACACACAAGTCTGACTAATGTAATGTTATGTGCTCAGAGTATTAAAAGTCATTAAAATTGTGGGGGTTTGATAAACACAACAAGTCCCAAAGAAAGTGCTACACTGTCCAATTTAAAAGCTTCTATTTTATGCTTCTGTTTTTTAAAAACAGTTTATATAACTTCCAGCAATTAAGAGAATACTCTGACCTTGGAATGAGATGCCACTCGACATTTTAATTGAAATCCAAGTTAATCATATGCATTATAGCTCAAACAAACAAAAGTTTAAATGTGAGTAAGGCGAAAAGTGTTTGCTGCTCAGTCTTTACACTTGCTTCCTTGTTAGGACCGAAATTAAAGTCGATTGATAGATTAGTCCAGTGGATTCAAAACTTTTTTTAAGTCTACTTGCAATTCTTAATCACAGGTAATCGCCTTATTGCAGACATGATTGGTGGGCAGTTCAGCCAAAGAGACTCTCAGAATGTCTTTACTTTAAATGATTTTAGGGGCCCCAAAGAGGAGAAAGTAAGCAAAATTTTGTGTTAGACAATCTCACTTATCCTTTTAATCATCTCATGACTCCTCAGTTGCATCTTGGGAAGCCTTGCTGGGTCAGGAATCAATGGTTTACTCAATCAAAAGACAATCAATTAGCCAATGTTTTTTGGTAATCAATACGTTTGCTACTAATCTTTGTCTTACATGATAGTAGGAAGACAACAAAACACCAAGAAGTTTAAATATGTCACATTTTAAAATCTAAAAATAAATCAGAATTGGCAGCCTTAATCGTTGCATAGTATCATGATTAATGTGTTTGTTATGGACACTGAGAGTGCCGATTTCAAACCATTAAGGCTCTAATGTAAGAAAATTAAAAACACAGGCTGTAAGCAGTCACAAAGGTATGTATGGCTATTTGCATCCTCAGGGATAACACATGAAATGCACATACTACATATTCAGTCTTCACACGAGGATCAGCGCTAACTCAGGGCGGGAGAGCAGAGCAGAGGCGAACAATTGCTCGTCTGCTGTCGTGACATCACATTGTGAGGAGATGCATCAACAAATTAACTGCTCATTAGAGAGGTCGTGACTTCTGAGCAGCCATTATACTCTGCTGAGCAAGGAGGGGCGTTCAAGTGCATCCATCAGGGCAGGTCAAAGGTCTCTAAAACAAGCTCCGACACATGTATGGACAGACTGCATGCCATAAAGTCTTAGGGCTTGTACACTGAATTCTACTGACTAGAATCATCTTCATTTACACGGTGCAGTAAGAACAACAAAAAACATTTAATAAATATATATTAATAACAATAAAAGCAAGGTTATGCATAATCCCAAAAGAGGGAGGTCAAAGCCAATTCATGCCAATTGTTACACAAGATTCTTTAAAACTTAACTGTTGGAAGACATTTAATATCCGACATCACGACGAGACGTGAGCGCCTCAGGTTAGCCGTTCCAAAGTCTATAAAAATTGCTAATAATGCCAAATTAGCTCTAAAAATGTCCTCAGAAAGTTTTAAGAGGATATTCTTTTTTTGTTTTTCTGCAGCTCGTATACCACAAATGTCATTTAAAGTTTGGTAATATGTCTCAGTAATAAAATGTCTAGACTATAGTGCATTCTGAGGGCATATAACCAAGTATAATGACTTGAAAACTAAATTGAAAATATATAAGAAAAACTGATGCAGTTTATCAATACTCATAGGAGTGAGCAACATGGATAACATTTATATTCTCACAGTAAATATCACCATATTTCTCATCCTCAAATACTCATACAACATAACAGATATAACTAATTATCACCAATGCTTTTTAGACACCTTTCAGAGAAAAGGCGTGTACCGTATCTTGCATTGCAATTGCAAGTGCAGTCACATACAGCATCATAAGCAGCCTGTTTCTGGATTATGTAACCATACCACACAGCAGTTGGCAGTGAATGCCTTTAATTAGAAAAGAATGACTCATGGATCAAATGTACATGAAATAATTACTAATTCTCTTAGTAGTCTTTGGGTAAAGTAAAACTTTCCAGTGGTTTTAGTAGTAGAAATACAGCCAGGCTGGTGGTATTCATTTATTTTAAGTCCACTATATGGTCTGTAGTGAAGATTCTGTATCTCTTTAGCACCGAGTAACAAAAGGCCCAAATTAGAAGACATCCCATACTACAATTATACAACAGCTACAGTAAAAGGTAATGACACATTTAAAATGCCAACATGCATATACATACACCTATACTGTGTATGTATATGCACACTTATACACACACATAGCAAACTGGGGCTGTTTTGATTAAAATTCAAACCACTGTTCAAAAGCAGGAGAAATGTAACATTTGATCTGTAATGATCTGTTGTTGCCCTATATAGGCATTTGTTGTTCTCGATGTTAACGCATAATGTAGAAAACAATGAGCCGTGTTGAACAGAGAAGCATGATACCAAACTATCTGAGAAGAAATGTGAAAAAACATTTAGAATTTGGCACCATAGATGGAAAAAAAATAGTGTATAAAAAGGTCAGGCTGTTCGCTGACTGAAACACAACTGCTTTACAGTTACGTTATCTTAGCTACGGAGTAGTTATCTTAAATGAGACAGCGGGGGCATCGCGATTCCACGGAACAGCATTCATTTTACAATATATTTCAGGTTGGTTATGGTTGGTGGTGTTAGTTTGAATTCTTTTGAACTTGAACTGTGAATAGCAGCATGTGAGGATCACTAGAATTCGTCATTTTGTCAGTGTACCAGCATGTAAAAGGGACATAAATGTGTACCAAGCAGGCTGTCTGTGACATGTGAGCAGCCCTGCAGTGTATCTCTGTTCAGGGGCAGGCAGGGTGACGCCCGCTGGGACCTGCTGGTGCCCGGTCGTGCCCCTGCCAGTGTCCTTCATGGCAGTAACAGACAGGCGGGCGCCCCCCCCCATCCAGCTAACACACCTCAGGAAGCAGAGCATGGAGATCTAGGCTGACTGCTCCCGCTGAGCCGAGGTGGCAGACGACAGTTGGGACGTGCGTACGTTGAAGGTGTGCGTTTCTAAATGTGTGTGTCGGAGCCTGGTGCAGAGACACGGCATCATACCGAGAAGAGCAAGAGGAAATGAGGTAGAGGAGTGACAGATTATTGGTGAAAAAGGCCTGGATGCCAGTGACCATCAGCATGTCTATGGAGGCTGTGTGAGCAGCCTGGGAAACAGCAATGCGAGGTTCAGATTTTAGTTTAGAAATGAGAGAAAGAGAGAGAGCAACTGAGGTGAGGGTGAATCACAATATTGATTCTGTCATTTCTCCATCCCTCTATCAGCTACGCCACATCTCTCTCTACTCTTTGTTCCTTTCCCTTGTCTATGAATATCAGCTGTTTCTGCAGTGCAAAAGTATTCATTGTTACAAGTCATTTCCTCTAATGCTGAGGCTTAAACTCCCAGTGGGGCTGAGATAAGTTCAACTGTTTCCATTTCATTTTAACTTATTTCAAGAATTTGCCTGTACGAGGGGTTATTTTGTGATACTCAGGGAATTTATTCTGCTGAATTTCAAGACGCTGACTGTGTTTCTTGAACATTTTAATATGTCATGCTAAATTGAAAGTAAGCAGGTCAGGCTCACAGTGTTAGTTCAGTAGGCCTGTTTGTTCTAATAAAACAATGAATATGAGGCTACTAATGAGACAACATTACCTAAAGGAATAGGTTGATATTTTGGGGAATACACTTATCTGCTTTCCTATCGCTCATATCAGTACAGTAAATACGAAGTTACAGCCAGCAGTCGAACAGATTCAGGCTAGCCGTTTCCCTCTGTTTCCAGTCTTTATGCTAAGCTAAGCTAACAGTCTCCTGGTACTAGCATTATATCTAATGGGAATATATTATCAATCTTTTCATTTAACTTTGGGTTAGAAAGCAATTAAATGCATTTTTTTTCTTTGAAATAGAGTTGAGTTTTTTTTGACTTGAATTGACTTATTTTCTTTATCTCCCACTTATTATCACTTATCTCTTTTTCTCTCTTTCCTAATCCATAAATTGATAAAGTATATGGAGAAGAGCATTTAGACATGAACTGGACAAGCTGTTTGAATCTTAACAAGAGTTTAGCTATCCAACGGGGAAAACATGGATACTATTGAGCTTTTAATTCTCCTCTTTCTCATTGTCAACGTTCCAGAGTCATTCGATACAGCTGACAGAGCCATATTGTGTCTCTAAACACAAGAGATACTCATAGAGATTTATTCAGTCTTAACTACAGCCTGACTGTCAATTGTACAAGATTTCTAATATAGGGATTTGATTTGATTGGATTGCCATTTGTTTTCATTTTAATGTTTAAAAATGTACACAAGTAAATAAAAATGTCACCTATTTCTTTTTTTTGATGTGAAACTTTTACTTGCACAGTAAAAAATGGAAATGAACAAATATTGCTGAAATTTTTCCCACTTGCACCTCAGCAATACACACATGTACACGCCCTTATAATCAAAAAAAAGATTTCATACCAATGAAATTTCATAGTGTCTAACCCAGTCTAAAGTCAACACAAAACACACATGAGACGAGAAAAGCAACTCTGGAAAACACACAAAGAGAGCAGCTTGTGTGAAAATGCTCCACACACACGCAAACATACACACATTCTCAGAGAAAAACAGCTCATAAGATATAATGAAACTGGGATTTTGTTTGTGTGTGAAGGGAGCAGCGACCCAAACCGGTAGAGGAGAGAATAAAAGGATGGGGAGAAAGAGAGCTTTAACCCAAAGCCAAATCTCTGGATGCTGAAAAGAAAACGTCCAAAAAGAGTGTGAATGTGTGTGTGTGTGGTAGTGTTCTCTCTGGCTTTCCCATGGCTATTTACAGACACTGGGGACTGTCTGGAGTTCACACACAGGGCACTCAAGGGAAAGAAAAACACACACAAACTTGATCATAAGCGATACACACTCAGAAATATCTACTCTTCAGGCATCCAAAGATTCAAAACACACACAGCCTCATTCATGCTATAAAAATAGTCTCCCTCTGTTAGAACACACACCAGACCAGTGTATAAACAGTGTATAAACAGTGTATAAGACTTTTGTTTCAGTGAAATAGCGACTGAAATGTCATCCAAGCAAATCATTCTACTTTAAAGGATTATTGTGATTCAAATGAGGTAGTTTTTGAAAGAATTTTAATTGTGAGCCCATGTACTCCGGTTCCAGGTATGGCTGGCATTTCCCTATCATGTCCCAATTGCATATTATTATGAAATTCTAACTGGGTTTTGCATTGTGTTCAAACTCGCAAAAATGACAAAACGAGGCTATACAGTGTGAAGCAATGTAAAGCACAACAAAAGTGAAAGTAAAGTAATATATTCTTGGTAAAAACTGTTTTGCTCAGTATTTGTGATGTTTGTCATTTGTGCTCCAAAGTCTCAGTTTGATCACCAGCTTTCGTCATTTCCTGTAGTGCTATATAGTGACATGGTGAGTATATAAAGCTTTACCACCGAAGACAAAGAGAAAAAAAAACTCTGGGATTAATCTAAAATGTATCATATTAAATTTACAATATCCTGCAGACAAATCATTTCTAATCCAATCAACACACAAGCAGGTTTACATCTGCCTTTATGATTACTTCAATACACGACAGTGAGGATCATTCCAATAAATCCCACAAAAAAACACGTGCAGACAAGTGACTAATTAGTGCAGAAACATAACAAATGCCGATGCCTCCATAAAAGGTGCAGTAGTCACTGAATGGTTGGATTAGTGTGAATTATGATGTGCATCATTTACACTAATCTACTGGATGATTTATGATGGTGCTCTCTATAATCGCCAGCATTACTGCTGTGGCAGCGTCTACTTGGATGCATTTACATTGAGAGTGAAAGCATGGATGTTTGAGTTAATCAATTTGAAATGAACAATTGCTCGCGATGTAATCAGATGAAATAGATTATTTGATAAATATCTGGAATTGTTAAATGTAATTTCAGCCCAGAAACACGTAGAGAACACCCAGCTAGCCAGAAGTGTGTTGGCCGTCATGGGGACACTGACTTCACGGCTGATCATCGGCCCCGTGCAGGCAGGCCATACGTCACAGCATTATGATGTACATGCCATGAAGCCATGACGGTAATGGCAGCTTCAACCTACAGCCCAGACGAGTCCTTACTGTGGCCTTCACAGTCACCAGATCGCAACCTAACTGAGCGCCGATGAAAGATTTTGGACCAATGTGTTAGACAGTGCTAACTCTAAATTAGGGGATATAAATATAAAGAGTGCTGGTATGTCCCTCCAGTAGACAACACAAAACACATTTGTGTCTGTTGACACAGTTGAATCCCACTTTATAATATCTGCAACCTAAAATACTAAGTTTGTTTAAGTGTAAGATTCCACTGGGGGTTTAAAACTCAACTGCGACAGGATTTGTTTATTAGGAGGATGACAGACAGCTAGATGAAGGTATGAAGAGCGGTATGATAACATTTTTAAACAGATGAAAAGGCCGACAGATCTCTCGCTCCCTCTCTCAGGTTCTTTAGATGCTCGACAGACTCTCGAATATCGCTGACATTTAACCTGATACATTTTAACCAATGCGGGCCCATTAGTGGCTGCTTCAACATAAGTATGTAAACACTGCAGATTGAAATGTGCGTGTGCGTAGATAGATGTGTGGGTCAAAAGCAAGGACAGACTATCAGAGACCACTGAGGTCAAGTGTGTGTTTGAAAAAGAGCCTTTTAAAGAGTTCATGCAAGTCTAAAAGCATTCAGCCCGGGGGACAGACGGAGCGAGAAACATGCAGGAAAAAGGAGAGAGAGAACAGTGACTCAACTGTAAAGATGGGGTGATAGAGGAATAAGGAGAGACAAGCCAAAAGGGAAAGACATGAAAATCAATCCAAACCATAAACACGTGTCTACCCCAAAACTATAATAATCACACAGCTGTGAAAGACTTGTCATTATTTTAATACCATGACATTAGTCCCCGTACCTGCAAAAATTGATGAAAACCAATCGATGAAAACAAGAATGCAGCAGCAAATCATAATCGCTTAACTTTAAGGTTCGTTCACCCAAAGGACAAAAACAACAACAGACCGTCAGCTGCACCTAGAAAATGATTGCAGGCTCATCCAACCTTCCCTGCTATGGATCCTATCCTTCGTGAAGGTTATAATGTTTTGTTTTGGGTTTTATTTCAACTGTTTCAGATCATTTTGGAGGCTGTAGTTTGCGGCGCTGTTGAACTGTATTGCAGTTAAAAGACGGGTGTTTCTGAGATTTTGTCCATCCAATTTAAAATCAATAATACAACGCAAAAATAACATTTCACAAAATTCGACAGCAACTTTTCTTTCCAGAATCAGCGTCCTCATTACTCAAAAAGGTCTGTTACTAGTACGACAGACAGACATTCAATCCAATGAAAACTGTTCTGACAATCACATTCTTTTCTGGTAAAAGATAAATGAAGATACATATAATTTATATGTCCTTTTCCAATGCTTTGTGCAAAAAATAGAATTCCATTAACCTCCACTGTAGAGGTTGGATGTAGATATGTGACTCTGAGATACAACTATGTAAAACTATGCAATGGAAAAATTAAAAAAAATTCTAAATTTGGTTGAATCAACCATTTCATGTTTATTGATCTAAGCCTAGCTTTTAAAGAAACTGTCTTGTTATGGGAAATAAAAAAATAAAAACTTGCCTCCTTGTACATGTTTGTTTCAAAACCAGAATTCAGTTTGTACAATATGTCATCTCTTTTCTTTTCTGATTTCTCTCTGCATCTTCCATTTGTTAGACTGAGTTTGTGTAAATAAAACGCTGACACTCCAGATGTTGTGCTGAGATGCTTTCAGACGAAATTAGCGTAGCATGTCACTAGTTTAATTTGAAAAGCAAATGTTACATCTGTTACAGCAATGGTGATGAGATTTCATGTTGCCACTCACATTTATGCAAATCCAAAAATGATAATTACTTTCATAAATAGGTTAAATTGACAACTATTTACAAGCTCTTTAACAGGTTGCTGTTTATCGTTTCACTTTCCTTTGTTTCACTGCTACAACTAGCAAAGCAAACTGTCTCAGGTTTAGCTAATGCCAAAACATTTGTGATTTGTATTCTTTTACATTGTAAATAAATAGATATACATCAAGTTAGTGCTTTAAAAGACTACTGCAAATCTTGCTTCTTGTTTGATAAGTTTTTACTTTTCTCGCTACTCGACTACCTTGTTATCATGGCTACGTATCTAATTGTCAAGGTTGGAGCACTTTTGAGAAGAGAAAGTCCACTTCCCCTTTCAACCTTATCAATTCTGTCACTAAGTTGGAAGATTACTGACACTAAATAGAACTGACACGTCATATCACTTTTAAAAGATTACGATATTATCGCGATTTCTAAAGAAAATTCTAAAATAAATAATGCTATCAGTGAAATTTATCTTTAACTTTGTTTAATGTGCATTCTGTCTCTTTTTGGAAAATAGCAATATTATCATGCGTATTATTAACATGGTATCAACATTTAATTTTTTAAATATCACAGTTATCTTCAATACCTGTGTATCACAACACCCCTAACTTGTACACCGCTCATTTTCAAATTGCCGCACTGTTATAGTATAGTACTGCAGGTCACCACTGCCATAAATGCAAGGAATCTGATGTTGTGACAGTTTATCAATGGTTTATGAAAACAGGCAGCAACATTTCTGATTGATATTTCTGACAAAAAAGGAAAAATCTCCTTCTCTAAAATGTCAAACCTTCATTGAGAGGCTGTAAACTGTGATACAACTGCCAAGGACACAACTCCCCTTAATGCAGAAGGGCAACATGACAATGCAGATTAGATAATGTGACTGACTGCCGGTCACAGTGACTCTCACACACACACACACACACACACAAAGAGACAGGGGGCATATTGACAAAATGTCAGTCCCTGTTGTCTGACACATTTCAACAGGCCATCTTCTGCAGTTAATCAGACACACACACACACACACACACACACACACACACACACACACAC
>CALSBV010010187.1:3271061-3281376 GCA_943590825.1 Bovichtus diacanthus
GAGTCAGACGCAGAATGGAAGAGCTGCAGAAGAGGCCTGGTAGAAAATCCATAGCCTGCCTGTTATCAGGACGATAATTGGTTTTCCCCTCTACCCCTCCACCCCTCTCACATCCTTCATCTTCGTCCTCCTCCTCATCCCTCCTATCTCTCTCCTCTTTCTCTCCACACACAGACACACACCCACCCACCCACACACACAGGTAACAAGAAGCCCAGCAGGAACTTGCTGTAAATACATCATTTTCCAGATTTGGTGTGTCGCATTTTTATTTTTTTTTTTTCGCACCTGAATGTTTCATCGAACAATGAGCTGACGACACCCTAGAAAAGGCTTAGTGTCAAAAATGCCCCTCGCTGTTATACCAGACACACAAACATGTACACCATCACAAAGACATCGCACGTGCACACAGTCAGACACACACACATACATGATTAGCGTGAAGCGTGTAATCAGTGAATGGCCTGATTAGCGGGTTACACTACAGTGAAAGACAAAGAGATTAATTTACTCATCCACTTAAAAAAAAAAAAAAAAAAAAAAAAAAAGAAGAGGGGCGTGTGGGGGTGGAGAAACAGGGGAGAAGCTATAAAAATCATTTTGGCTGTGTGGAGATGCCAGAAAGACAGACTGGGAGCAGACAGATGCACAAACATGCTGCCAGATACAGACAAAGAGGCGAGGAAGAGGATTGCATAGACCAACAATAAAGTAACACAAGCGAGTATACAGACATAAAAGAAAGAGATAAGAAGAAAGAAAGACACCGGAGGACAGGAGGAAAGACAGACGGGCGGAGACAGAAAGCCACACACACATAATCACACACACAAAGGGTTCGTGCGTAGGTTGAAGTCTGCAGGGGAGCTCTGCTGTATTCACTAGTTCAAGATCCAGTAGTGCTTACTCAGCAGCGCTCCAGTGTCTCCCTGATATATTGAGAGTGAGTCAGAAACAGAAGGAGGGACGAGGGATGAAGGGAAGAAAGTCCTTATGAGGGATTTGTATTAATGCTTGTCTTGTACTTGCCAAGAAAAATGGGCGATGACCAATATCTGCTGAGAATATTAAAAATCTCTCAGTTTATACTAATTTGCTTTGACAAATACATTTTGGAGCATTGCTGCACAGTTCACATTCATGAGCAACATTTATTACAATCAAGGAAGCGTAGCAGCCTCATTGTGAACTCAGGACTTTGAGGGCTTTCAATTGCCTTAACCATAAAAACCTTAATCAAGGCCTTAAGTTCAAGGAGAAGGGAAACCCAATAACACATGACAGTGAACATATTACAGATGCGTATTGCATCCTCAATAATGGATGAGGAACTTTTCACAATTGTGAGGGATAAAGGGAAGAAGGTGGAAAAAGGTCAAAAAGAAAGAGAAGGGGTGAGAAAAGGTTGGGTGGAGGTTAGATTTCTAATTTGCAGACCTGTCCCTCGGGGTTCCAGGTGTGTGAGTGAGCATCATATACAGCCTGAAGCCACTGACGCACAACACCTTCATACACACCTCCAGACCTCCTCCTCCTCCTCCTCCCCCAACTCACACAATCACACTCTTTATTCCTCCAAAGGTCTTTTGCTGAACATGCTTCCTGAAAGTCTTTCATTTTTTGTCTTTTTTCTTTTTCGGGAGGAGGGAGACAACCACTCCCTCTTTGGAAGACACTTTCAATTATAGTTTGGAACAAAGAGTCCAAAGAGTTGTGGGAAAAGAGACAAACAAAGAGTGAAAAGTAAAAGATTTTCCCTTCCCTGTTTTCTTCCCATCCCTCCAATATTAACAAAAGTCCAAAATGAGTCTAATCATGACTAGGAAAGCTTTTTTGGAGACTGATTTGCCTTCCATCAGCCCGAAGAATCTCACACTTAACAGTCATGCATAAAACAATCTGCAGGATAATTCGTACCCGGCTGCTTTCTGAGCCTCGCTGCTTGTCGGGGATAAGTGAATTCTGAATTTGGGAGTAGGGGAAAGTAAAATGAGCTCGGTGAATGATATATTCTCGAATGATATATAATTTTTCATTCAGGAGTTTGGGGGCCGATGAATATTTGATATCTTTTTTAAAAAGCCTCATTCATCACATAATTCACTTTGGCCGGTGGAAAACGAAGGAGGAGGTTATGGCGAGACAGAGTTATGTAAAGTGTCCAGTCATTATCAAGAAGATAGAGTACGCTGGTGATGGAGCTGAATGCGGCGCTGGATGAGGCTCAATCTGCAGTCGGAGTAGTTTAAATCGGAGATATTGAGCTTTAAAGTTTTTCCCATCCAGAAACTAATATAACTTTTGAATTTGCAGGTCAAGCTCTTCAGTAAACTTCACAAAAGTCTACCTGCACTCACCCGAAATGCATTAAAGGTTCAATGCGTCAGAAATGCCAGAACTTTAACTTAAACCATTAAAACAATGAACGAACATTATCAACAGATTGTGAAGAGGTAACAGTGTTGCAGACTCCCTGTCGCTGCCGTTACACAGGACCTGCAGCCCGCTGCGACTGCTGGCGCTGGTTCAGCTCAAGTCTCCGTCTGACTGGGGCTCCGTCTGACGGAGGCGGCTGCAGAGTGCCGGCTCGGCAGACCTCTCTCCTCCACCGGCGAGCTGCTTTCTCGGCTGCGCCGCCACCGGGAAGACTAGACGAATATGCAGGTCGTTTTCTAGTTTCTGCCACTTTGGATTTAGTCCAATAAACAAAGTGACGTAATGTTACTCTGACTACAGCCGCGGATAACATTAGTGTCCAGTAAAAACAGATGGATGAGCCACACGTGAAGATTAGAAGATCCCAGTGTTGTTTGACCGGCTCTCAGAGTTTCAGCAGTTTGGTCGAATTTTGGCATTTTTGCCCACTGACTGACTGACAGGCATCACACAGGAGTAAATGCAATACACAGCAGAAATAGTGAATTAGAATACAATTAATATGCCAAACTACTACAACTAAACTATGAACATTAGAGATTGTATGGACCCAGTTTAGAGGTCAAATACTTCTAATACCCTATTTCCTTGGCGCAGGTTGCTCTGAATTACACATTGAACCTTTAAGTTAAAGCTGTGTTTTAGGAATACTTTTTATCTATACTATATTGAATGCAGGACTTTAACTTGTAGTGGAGCATTTTCACAGTGCGGTAATAGTACTTTTACTGAAACAAAGGGCCTGAATACTTCTTTCACCACTGCATGCTGCAATGTAAGCATCGTCATTGTAAGCATGACTGACATTAGCATTTAGCTCAAAGCACAGCCTCAGAGTCGATAGCGTGGCTGTAGATGTATTATTATTTAAAACCATTTCAGCGAGGTTGCTTCCTATAGGTTTTAGCAGATAAAATGGAATGTTATGTAGGAATATAAAAAAGGAGAGACAATGTGACTCAACGTGTAAAAAATAAAGACACTTGAGCTGGCTCACTAAATCATACATGTTCGAGTTGTGTGAGCTACGTGTGGGCGGACATGGATTGTGTATGGGTGTCTGAATACATTACACATCCATACATCCCCCTGATGCTGCATCTACAAGCCTGAAGCACGTATTATCATAGACTGAGTAGAACGCTTCTTTGTGCTCGTGTGAGACCATGAGAGAAAAAGACAACAAGAGGCAATCTGATGGCATAAGCAAAGCCTGCTGGGAAATGTGTATCCCGTAAGAGGCTGTCAGCTCAAGGTAATTTACTTCCTGGTTGCTCTGCACACACTCCCTCGATGTCAGCATCAAGGAGAAGACTAGTGGGGAATCAATCACAGAGGAAATTAAAGAAGGCAATCACAGCCTGGCAGGGGCTACTGTAGGTATCACACACACACACACACACACACACAAGCACACAAACACACAAGCACACTGTCAACTGCAGCTCTGTCACTCATACTGGTAAAGACCATTGTGATCTACACACCTTGTGACAAATGACATAAGACGCCTGTTAGCAGCCATATATCACACACGTAGTCTGAATTTGTGTTTAATATTCATATGGAGTGTTTTTGTGACAGACCAGGGATGTGTTCACTCACACCCTAATCTGAGGTGATTAGCTGTGTGTGTGTGTGTGTGCGTGTGTGTGTGTGTGTGTGTGTGCGTGTGCGTGAGCGTGTGCGTGTGCATGTACGTGTTTGTGACAAAGAGACAGATTGAGTGCTGCATATTTGGGAAAACTCCATATTTGCACAGATTAAAGATGAAAGAGTTTCTGCAGCTTTTTCATCAATAAATGTGTTTAACTGCAGTGGATGAAATTGCTCCTTTTTATAGACTCTGTCTCACTCCACCTCTCTCAGACTGCATGTCAATTTCAAATGTATATTTCATGTGTGTGCAAGCTGCTGATGTGTATTCATGATGCGCAATCATGTCTCTTTTAATGTTTCTAAACACATTTGTCACGGCACTGGCTGCTTCAGAGGAGATACTGCACCGGTTGTGAAGAAGGGACGATGAGGAACTGGCGTTAGTGTTCATGCTACACAGACAAAGGTATGTGGACACCCAAAAAATTAACATCTCTTTTCAAAACTATGGGCATTAATCCACTGCCATTACGGCCTCAATTCTTCCCCGAAGGCTTTCAACAGGATTTTGGAACCTGGCTGCAGGAATTAGCTCCCATTCAGCCACAAGAGCATCAGTGACTGCATTGATATGCACAAAATATTCCTTTTCTTTTGCCCTTCAGAAAAAGACAACATTCCTGATAAGCTGTTTACATGGCTAATGAAAATGTTTTTAACCTACTAACATTCCCATTTACATGCAGCCGTGCATACCGTAAAACACCCGCATGACGTGCAACTTATGGCTACGCCCGTTAAACTACTTAAATGTCATGTTGCCCCATGGTGTCTCCTCATTGACACCGGTCTGCAAGTTTTGAAACCGAGTTCTTAAAGCTTCATGACCCATATCAAATTCGGAATATTGTCATATTGTAAATAATAGTGGAATATTAGTGTGCATGTAAACGTAATCAGTGACTTAATTGGAACTAAGGGGCCATGCCCAAACCAGGAAAGACAGCCCCAGACCAGAAGCACACAAAAGAAAAACATTCCAGACATACCAGAAACTGTCTGGAGATTTGGAGTAATAAATGTCACTACAAAAGTACAGTACATTTATATTAGACCGTAAACAAGCAGTGGTTTTCACCAGTGTTAATAATAAGACAAAGGATAGGAATTACTTGTAATGTTTTTTGATGTTTAAACAAAGTCGCAAACTTCAACGCATCTAAAAGAAAAACAAGATAAGAGTAATTTTATAGAAAACCCTATTGTAACCATTTGTTGTGTGTTTGCAATGCGTACTAAAGCAGAAAAACAATCAGAAAACACTTGTCTTCTAGCCTTATTGTATTTTTGTTCTCCATTTTCACCTCTGAATGCCTCCAACATCCTTAAAAAGCACACATTTGCTGAAAGTAAATTACTAACTACAACATTTTGAGTCTGTTTTCTCTTTAAATGTGCCAGAAATGGGTCTCAGAAAAGCTGCTGTATTTAATTCTATATCAGTCTAATTTGCCTGATCTTCACAGTTCTCCAGATGTGGTGAAAACGCCCGAGTTTAACTCTCTTGGGCATAGAAGTTCTGGAGACTATTTTGTCGAAAACAGACATAAAGTAAGTATAGCAGGTAGAAGTTGAACAAGAATACAGCTCTGTAAAATCTATCAAACGAAGAAGAAGATATTGTTGGGCTTTGACTGTCAACTGTAAAGCTCTTAATTTTAAAATAAACCTGATTCTAATTCTAAACTATTGCAGCCGTTGTGTCCCCCCATATAAAGTAATCAGGTTAGTTATTAACATTTTAACATAGCCAAATAAAAAGGAAAGAGGGCCAAAGCTACGATAAATCTGGCACTTGATTTCAATGTGATATATAGATACAACACAACTGTATGGATGTTTGTTATCACCATTATTGTTAGTAGCAGGAATAGTTGTAGCAGTAGCCTATTATCCTGTAAATGTTATGGCCCTAAATGACTAAATGAAGAATTTGGCAAAAAGTGTAAGTGGGAGCTTTTGGCATAAAAAAGGTGACATTACATTACAGGTCATTTAGCAGATGCTCTTCTCCAGAGCGACTTACAGTGAACTAACTACAGGGACAGTCCCATGGAGCAATTTGGGGTTAAGTGCCTTGCTCAGGGGCCCAATGGTGGCAGCCTGGTGTTGAACTCACAAACTTCCGGTGTTCTATTTGAAAGCCTGACCACTAGACTACCACCTCTCCTGTCTAAACTCAAAGATACTGAATATGGGCACAAAACACAGTTTTGTCAGCCTCATTTAAAAAGAAATCAGGATTGGACTTCAAAAGCTAAAGTCCAACCCCATGAAACCCACACTCACACTTGCCTGCATAACTTCCCTCCAATGCCTTCCAGCGTAGCCGTTGCCCTCACCACATAATGACATTAGCATTTCTAGCCCTCTTCTCTCCACATCTTATCTACTTCAAAAGCAGCGCTTCATTAACTACAGCCATCTATCAGAGAGCAGGGAGCCGACCCGGCAGGAATGTGTGTGTGTGTGTGTGTGTGTGTGTGTCTCCCCACAACAAATGCGGTGCTATGTGGGGTCACAGACTTTTAGATTAGTGTGACGGACTGGACGTCACACCTCTCCCTCCGTCTGTCCTCCAGCAGCATGTTGCGTCTGTGTCTCCTCCACTCAGTATCAACATGTTTGCCTGTTCAGGACCAAACACTATATTAACAAGAAATTCCTAGCAACACTCTCCTAGTAGGGTAATGGAGTTAGCAAATTACCAGTATGAATTACGTGTTTCGTTACATATTTATGCAACAAGTCAAAAATAACTGATAAAGAATTAAAATGTTCAAGTAATCTTTTGTTTGAACAAAAAAAACAGTATGTTTTCCATCTGGCACTACACTAAGTGGTTTCTAATTGACATAGAAGTGTCTTTATAGCATTTTATTTACTGATATAATCATACTTAGATTAACGGTTTACAAAATCCAATGTTTTTCAGCTAATAATTCATGTATTTTCCTGTAAAGTATGTTATATCCTGTATAGTGCAAGTGTATGATTACATAGGAAAATGGACCATGTGTATAATGTTGACTTCCTATGAGAGAGATTATCTGTGTAGAGGTTGGGAGATCAAAAGTAAACAATAACACTTCTTAAATCCACTTATTCCACCTTTAAATTGCAAGTTAAGTGTATGTATATCCTCTTTCGTAAGTTATATAAAGTATACTATGGGAAAAATAAACCAAACAAGATACCCAAGCAGCCAAAAATGCTGTTCCAAACTGCATAAATCTAGCAGATCTTGTTGCCACATTCATGCCAGATTCATAATTTAAAATGTACCAAAACTCCAAGGGTCAACTTTGGCCCAAAGCCGGCTCAAAGTTCTGCGAAGCAAAGCTAAATCTCTCTAATCCAAACTGCCAAATCTGGCAACCATACTGTATATTGACCAATTTTCCCAACTTGTTTTGTTTTGGAGGAGCTGCACTACTTTAGCTCCTGACAGTCAGACAGACTCCCTGAAGCAGTTGTCATATCTCTGGTTGTAGTTCGAGGGTATGTTGAACAATAAGGTGAATCTATTTTATCTTAATTACTGGATATCTACGGGATGTATAGTATCTCAGCACAACATACTCTTAAAGTGTGTTTACGCAAAGCGACCTGTGTTTGCTAACCAACTGTACAGACGTTAGCTTTCGCTACCTACTTATTGTGAGTGTGCCTGTGTGGATTTTCTTCACGTTTCCGTACGCTCATGACTTCAAAGTCATGAGTCAAAGTAAAAACAACAATTTCTGACAACAAATCGCATCTACTTGGCATCGCGTCTTTGTTTTGACTTACAACAGGTCTAGTTAAACTGCACATAGTACTGGTCATTTACTCATTTATAAAGGTGACAATATTTTTATACAGGGATTGTAATATTTGATATAGTGTAATATGCACTTCGTAGAGAAAATATGTTAACACAGTCAGCTACTAAGTAATTGCTAATCTGTCAGTGTTGGAGAAGGCCTTTAAGCAGAGCTGCTATTTTATCACTTAGACAAGTTAATACAGCTAAGCTAAAATTACTTTACCCTGTACATTATAAATTGCACAGAATTTTTTTTTTTTAAGCATTCAACAGTTTGTACATATGCCTGAAATATATATATATATATATATATATATATATATATATATTTTTTTTTAAGGCTTTCCTTTGTCTGTATTAGTGAGTGTCAAAATGTAATAATCACAACCTGGAGGTCATAGCTCAGTCACATTTTTATTCCCCTACTACATCACTTCCTTTCCTGGGACTTCACCAATTTATATTCCTCTTCTGACAGAGGACGTGACCTGGCCAATACTAATAAATCTCAGGTTGAGGTTGTAAGGGGGAGCGGTTCTCAGAAGAGCAGCGGATTCCCCGAATTCCCCATTTGCCACCGTCAACCAACACGCGCCGAGGGGGCACGATGGGTAAAAGATGCTCGCACATGGTGATAACAGATGTAGTGCTGCGTGAGATGTGAGTGAGAGGCAGAGACAGAGACAGAGAGACAGAGTGAGACAGAGACACAGAGAGAGAGAGAGACACAGAGAGAGAGAGAGACACAGAGAGAGAGAGAGAGAGAGAGAGAGAGAGAGAGAGAGAGAGAGAGAGAGAGAAAGGAGCTGTTTTTTTTATAAGGTAGAGGAAGGTAGGAAGCAGAGGGAGGAGAAAACGATAAGGAGGGACAGTAGGGAGGCTGGATCGTGTGTCTCTGGAGAGGAGTAGAGGGAGGAGAGAGATTGTGGAGGGAAGTGAGTGATGGAGAGAGAGCCAGAGAGAAATATTGAAAGAGAATCCAAAGCACCAGATGGAGTGAGTGAAAGAAGAAGAGATTTGAGACTCAGACAAATAAAGATTTAGATTGAGGGAGGAACAAAGAGAGACAGAGGCTTAGAGTGCAAGAGAGGGTGTGTGAGAGAGAGTGTGTGTGTGTGTGTGTGTGTGTGTGTGTGTGTGTGTGTGTGTGTGTGTGTGTGTGTCTTGGCGAGTGTGGAGGTCTTAGTTTCTTGGCAGGATGCTGCAGCAGAGTTTGGCCCGGACCCTAATGGAGATGTAAGAAGCCTCTGAGTTTGATCACACACACATGCACATACATACACACTTTCACACCTTCCTCCCCTCTCGATCACTGTGGCTCCAGACAAACTCAATGCACTGACGCCACTGCTGAACCCGGAGTAAAGCAAAAGATTTACTGAATGACTCCTGCTGCACATACTAGTGCATCTATACAGAAAAAGGTTTTCAAGCTTTAAAAATTATGTTTTCAGAAAAAAAGAAATCAAATATCCAGGTGAAAATAAGGTATACAATTTGTCATGCAAACACTAGATTAAACGTTTCAATAATGGAAGTGATTTAATAAGACCTTGTTTACTCTAAACTACAACGGAAAGTTTCTTCTTGCAGCAGAAAAGACACGACAACCTTTGAATGCGTGGCGATATAAAAATCTGTGTCTCTCTTAACCACTTTTGTTCTTTAAAAAAAGGTTTCTAGTGAAAGTTTGTCAAACCAAAACACATTAAGAACATGTATAACAGTCAATCAAAATAGAGCTGCAACCAAAAACTATTTTCTCATCTATCGATTAATCATTTTGTATAGAAAATTGTAGAAAAATGTGCATTATATCTTTCTAGAGACCAAAGTGACATAATCCAATTGCTCCGTCTCACCAACACTACAAAACCCAAAGATATTGATCATATATGACAAAGAAAACATAACATAACGTTTGAGAGACTACAACAAGAGAAGTTTTGGCATCTTTGCTTGAAAAGCTACAATTTATATTTGTTTTTTGATGCCAATAAATAGTCTGTACAATGACTAATCAATTAATTAACTAATTGTTTTAGCTCTATATCACAATATATACAGTATATATATATATATATATATATATATATATATATATATCTATACCACCCACCCCTTATGAGACTTATACATGAAGCAAGTTAAAGGAAGAAGAAGTAAATCCCATACACAGATGCTCCTAGGTTGTGTGTGTGTGTGTGTGTAGGACTCCTAATCCAATCCTAATATGACTTGCATTCTCCAATTAACCTTTGACCCACTTTAGGTGTCCTGCACCGCATGTAGCGCTTGGATTCCCCCATCAGCTCTCACCCTAACTGCTCCACGCACACGCACGCGCACGCGCACGCACACGCACACACACACACACACACACACACACACACACACACACACACACAC
>CALSBV010010187.1:3281386-3296386 GCA_943590825.1 Bovichtus diacanthus
CACACACACACACACACACACACACACACACACACACACACACACACAGTTATGCAAGGACAGTGGTTATGTCACACACTTGGACAGAACACACGCAGAGACGCAGCCTGCCAGACTTGGTCATGGTCGTCTGATTTGCTGTTTCCTGAGCTACAGTGTTGCGGCCGTGAAACAACTTGAGAAAAATAAACAAGGTTTTGTGGGTTTCTTTTTCGCTGTTCATCCTTATTGGACGACACTGAAACCAGTCCCTCCTCTACACACACACACACACACACACACACACTTAGAGTCCAGAAGTGTGTGAGCCTCCTCTGGGAGTCACTCCACTCCACTCAAAGTTTTTCTGTTTGTAAAGGAGGAGGGAGGTAAACACACCTAGACCAACACGCACACACACACACACACACACACAAAACAAGATGGGCTTTCCCCTGATCATTATTGAGCGAGTGTGAGAGTGAGGAGGACTCAGCCTCCATCTGCTGTATCATGAGTCATTCTCTTTGAGGGTATCAGCTTTCGATCACTCCATCACAGTCAGTATGTTGTCACACACAGCACACACACCTATCTTCATTTCCTCTATAAGACAGTACACACGGTGACAGACTGTCATCATGAATTCATCTTCACTGTTAATGTCTGTATGAAGAGCAGCTTCGAGGAGAACTTTCCCACACTGCTAATACTATGAAAAGCTGCATGAACGTAATAACGTAATAAATGTATCGATAGATTAGATGATCTTTTCTTTCGTTTTGGTAACTTTCAGTGTATTTCCAGTATCCAACAGTGTATTTAAACCTTTTAAACTTTATATCCGAAATTCATTACAAAGCAATCAAAAATATTCTTTATAAAAAAAGTATTTCTATGTGTAGCAAAAGAGATTTTATGAAGTACTGACATTCCCTTACTCCGTCCCAGATTCTCCCGTTTAGACTGTAATTTTTGTGAATCTCCTAAAATACCTTTCAGCAATCTTCAGGGAACGTGCCTAAATTTGATGAAAAAAAGTTTCAAAAATGTTTTGTAAAACAACAACAACAACAGGTGGCCCATTAGGACTTAATTGGAGACAACAAAAATTCAAACGGAGCTGAAAATACAAATATAGTTTAAGAAGCATGAGGTGGAAATGTAGGCATATCAATAAAGAGAGGACGCGAATAAATACTGACATCACAGCTGATAGAAATGCCACACAGTTCACATAGAGTAGATCAGAAGAGACAAATTTGTTAACATGAGGGTCGACCATATTGGTATCAGCGCCAGTACAGGCCTGATTACGCAGATTGTGTATCGGCCAGATGTGACAGATCCATATCAGAGACAGTTTCTTTCTCAATGTCATTACAAAAGTCAGTGTTTTTGCTATTAGTTACATTCATTCAGTGACAGCGAGTTGCAGTAAACTGAAGTATATAGATTTTAAATTTGGGAAGAGCACTGATATTGGATGAGTACTGTACTGTACTCTGTATCAGCAGATTACATGAGATAAGCTCTTGAAGTAAATCGGTGATAAATAAAGTACCATAAAGTACCAAAGTTACTGCCGCTTAAATAATTATGTAATGTCATCAAGTCTTATTGAGTATAATTACATACCAGTAGCTGATGGACAAATGTACAAATTATCATTTTATTCTTCTTTTATTTTATTTTTTCTTACAACTTCAGCAACCTTTGAAATATAACTAATTACTCAAAACACAGCATGTGTTTGAGTTGCAATGCATCCTGGTCTATTAAGGCTACCATTTGTGAAGAAATTAGTATTGATAGCTCTTTTTAGATGATGGTTGTTGCAATATGAACACTCTAGGAAGGAGCATTTCCCTTCTTTTAAAGTATAGCTACTGGATATATCCCAGTGTATCATCAACATTTGCCCAGTACATGCCACAAAGTAGCAAAACATACACAGACATCCGACTAATAACTGGATGTGTGGGTACAATGTCAAAGCATTTTAGGGCAATGTTTGTGTCTTTCCAGCACAGAGACCTGCAAACACACAGTCCCCATGTACAGTACAGATCATCTACAAGAGAATATGACCCATTAAACAGCAATGAGATCATCCAGTATTGATTTTCTACTGTGCACCACACCACAAAACTGCAGCGTTACAGCCGGAGGATCGTCTTCTCTACATCCTGTACTTATGCATGCATGTGTGGGTATACAGTGTGTGTGTGTGTGTGTGTTCATGTTCATGTCCCACTTGGCGGTTTAGTGCAATATTTCAGCGAAAAAGCAAACCTCATGACTTAGGAATGCTATGAATGGCTCAGAGGCCTTAAGATGGGAAACTATGCATTGATTCCCGGAGATCATTCCCATAACATTAGCCTGCACACACTCCTCCGCTCTGACCTGTCTTTTGTCTCACTCATCTGCAAAAGTACAAATAGTTCTCTATTATGAGGTGCGTCAACACAATCGGTCACTCACAGACACACATGAACACACACAAACAGATGTGTGTGTGTGTGTGTGTGTGTGTGTGTTTGGCCCACCCAGTGTTTTACAGACATCTCCTCATAGGCCGGTGTCTTCTTGACCCAATAAAAGCCAAGTGTGTGTAACATAGTAGACATAACTAAGTGACAATAACACAGCAAAACCTACTGAGGTATTTCCACCCACAATGCATCTATCTGACCTTAACGGTTTTAGAGTTTTGTACTGTTTTGGGTTCCTAAAAAAAGTCGACTTCAGTATATAGATCGAAGAGCTGCATTTCTTCCAACATTTTCCCTTGGTTGTGTCATTCTTTAATCTCCTCAATGAGCTTCAAATTAATTAAGTGTTCTGTAAATAGTCACTGTCCTTCAATAAATTCTATTAAATCCTAATTTGCAAAGCAAACACACTATGCGACAATGTTTACAGTTTTGGGATGTGGGAGACGAGATACATACAGTAACAGGTTGGGTTTATATTTTCAGTTAAGTCCCTTTTACAAACACAAATTCATGGCGTGAAGGACAAACAAACATCATCAGACAAACTCCTTATCAGTGAAAGTCCAGAGTACATACTAATTCTAATCAAGTTGAGTGTATTCACACAGGAAAAGTGCTGAAAACAGTCCTATACTATGTACTATGCACACTTGATTTTTTTACTTTTCTCTTGATGTAGGACACGTGGTAACAACTGCACCATCACCATGACAACTGAGCAAACTCCATCCCCTGATAAAGGCCAAGGGATGTTGCTAAAAGCTTGGCAACATTTCCAGTGTGTGGACCTTGCGTGCACCTGCTGTCTCCAAGTTTTCCTAAATGCACCTTCAAGCCCAAAGAAACACAGACAATAATAATTATTATAAATAGAAAAGCACTCGGAGATGCAGACCTCCGCCAAGGCCGTTTCCATAAGTGAAAAATTATAGGTACATCCGCCCTGTAAATTCGGACCCGCTCCAAAATTTAATGGGTTTTAATTTTACATGGCAAGCCTCCTTCTCTTTTTATAAAAGATTACGTGGAAACCAACAAAAAATAGCATCAGCGTGCAAGTGGCCTATATGTTTCCTTCCCACCTACCGTAATTTCCGGACTATAAGCCGCTACTTTTTTCCCACACTTTGAACCTCGCGGTTTATACAATGACGCGGCTAATTTATGGATTTTTCCCGCTTTCACAAGCTTCATGTCGCCAAAAAACTGAGCACCGTCACATAATGTGACGTAAATCGAGCGCGCTCAAACTTCCCGTTCATTACGGTAATTAACTTTTTTACGAAATTTCTCGCTGTTTCATTCAGTGTACCAAATGAAGCTCTAAAAACATGATGCCAACCTTCAATTGCATTATTAGTTCTTGGAATGTCTTCAGCAGCAGACATTTTAAACAGCGGACATTATGAATGGTCACGATTCTGATTACGGTCATGTTGTCACCCTCATCATGGCAAAGACACGGAGAAAGGCATATGATGCAGCTTTCAAGTTGAAGGCGTTTAAAGGCCTATTTATTTTTGTTCCAAGCCGTGTTTCGTTAAAGCCTGTGTAAAGTTCATTTGTTTCAATGTACCGGTAGGCACCTGCGGCTTATAGACATGTGCGGCTTATTTATGTACAAAATACATATTTTTTAAAAATTCAGTGGGTGCGGCTTACATTCAGATGCGCTGAATAGTCCGGAAATTACGGTAATCAGTTTATCATCTCAGAGAGGAAATTATGTGCAGAAAAAGAAGAACAGAAACACACGGACATAACTAAATGTCAGTAAACACAGCGTAAACCACAGTTGCCATGAGCGGTGGTGACCCACAGAGACAATAAACCACATGCTCTGGACCACTTGTTGCAGCATCGATACTTGGATAATAAAAGGAATGCAGGAATCATCAGCGGCTGTACAGTCATTTGTCAATTGTTTTTGTAGTTTTGTCTGTGTCTGTACTTTTTGTGCTCTTGCAAATTTGCAGAACTGCTCAAAACACTGTTGCTTCCTCTGTTAGTAAGCGCTTCTGATCAGAAACTGCATACTGAGCCAACTCAGAGAGCACAGACCAAGGCAGTTTTCATAAGTGGAAAATAATGTGTACAGCATATCCGCCCCGTGATGCGGATCCACTACAAAATGTAATGGGTTCCTCCTTGGCCCATGCTACACTCTTTCATCAAGTTTTGTGAACATCAGGCCAGTAGCTTTGACAAACAGACAAACAAACTAACAAGGCAACAAATCGAACCAAAAACATAACCTCCTTGGCAGAAAAAACGTTAAGCTGTCTTTAAATTGAGTTTTTGTCCTTGACAGCCCCGCAGGAGTCCCCAGGCCCCAGCTTACGAACCCCTGGTTTAGTGTACGAGTGGTAGGCATCCTCCCTGCCAGCGTGCGACCTCAGCCCGGTCGTGAGACGCTCTGCTCGGGGGCCCGAGGCGGTACTCCTCCCAGACGCCCCGCCTTTGATCTCCTAATCACCTGGCTCAGCCTCGGCCTCGGCAGAGTGAGGGAGAGGCTGCAGGGGCGGGAGGAGGGGACAATAATAACCTCAGCAGTTGTTCTTGCGGCCAGATTGAAGCCTTTGTGGGTTGAGTTTGGAAAGAAAAGGAAGCAAGCAAATTCCTGGGAAGATACCTAATGTTTGAATAGTGAACAGCACCATGCTGTCACATCACTAGATACTAAAATAATAATGGGAAAATTGACTTGGTATTTTCATAGCAATGCTAATTCATGGGTCAGAGGTTCAAGGTAATAAGGTCAAATCTAAAGTAATCATACATGTTGCCACAAACAAACACTGCCTCATTTCACTCACGTCACTTGATGATGCAAGTGATTTAAAATATTTTATAAAGAAAACGGCCAATTTGAGCTCAATCCACATCACCTTTCAGGGGTAAGCCATGTTTGTTTATGGTTTGTCTTCTGGCACAAAGAAGCACATGAATGCAGAGCTGTTTTCCAGCCAACTTGGACATCCTTGAATGCCAGGGCTTCCCAGCATCATGTGAACAGACACAGTGCTATACAAACACTACAGCAATGTCCCTATAGGATCAATTTACTAATGCTATAACAGACAAAAATACCTTAAACGCCAGCACAGTGACTATAAATATGTAGAGACAGGAAGGTATGGTGGTTTTTGTGACCCCTTTTACAAAAAACATCCACAGAAAATAAGCATAAGACACTCTAGAGTGGTAACAAATGCATCCATCATCCAAACATTACTCTCTTTCGTCCTAACATTTTAAAAGAATCAACATTTTGACAGCTGTCAGAGTCGTGCAGCTGAAGGTACTGTCTGTTCTTTTTGTGCTCAGCCGGCAGTGGCTCCCCCAACACTCAAACCAATACTAGCACCCTGAGAGAATAGGGGGATGATTAACCTTTAATACATTCTGTCACAGATGCAATATGTGCCCTATGTGCATTTAGCCTGTAGCCTGCAGCAATTCTATCGGCTTTAAAGTGCACTTTGCTTCACACAACTCTCTTGACTTTGCATCACAAAGCACAAGTCTTTTCCTCTTCTGTGTCATGCAGCATGTTGCACGGAGCTCTAAAACACTTCATTTTTTAAGGTTTCAGGGACATAATATGGAAAAAATGTATGCTGATACAGTACTGAATTAATATATATATATATATATATATTGTACACTAAATAATGCAGCTGGGAGGAGTGGTTCCTTGACTCATTTCTAGTGCATTGACCTATGATGAATGAATGATAAATTATGCCGAATTTTGCAGCATGGGAACCCCCCCAGGAATCCCCTGCAGACCCTCTGGGGCTCCCTGGACACTTTAGCGGTCATGAGAAGGAGATGAGAGGCTTCTTACCTCAGTAGGTTTGGCAGAGGGATGGAACCGGAGCCTGACCCCAGAATTCCCTTCTTGCCACTCAACAATTTCTCCACCAGGGCGACATTCCCGGTCCGGGCGGCTTCCAGCAGCTCCTGCTCCTTCCCCATCCCGGACACAAGTTTACAACGACGAGGTGATGAAATCCAACAAATCTCCCATATATCCCAAATGCCACCTCCCCTCCGACCCCTATTCCTTCACTGTCTGGAGTGGGAAAGCATCTGAAAGGATTCCTCTCGCTGCATGCTGCTGCTGCTGCACGGTGAAATAGGTGTTATTGATGCTGCAGAGCAGGTTTGACGTGCACTGATCCCCTGGTGTCTTATAACCTCAGTCCATTCACACGCACGGCTCCGTAATCTCCTCTTGTGTTAGTCCGCTGACGTGCACGACTCTCCGGTGTAACCTTAGTGCAAACAAGCGAAGCGGGGGCAACCAGGGGCTCCGAAGCGAATCCCTTAAGTGTGAAGTAAAGAGTAACCCTGGCTTAAAAAAAAGAAAGAAAACTACTTCTCTGTCCGAACAGAGGCTCCTGTCCGGTCTGAAGCTCCAGCTGACAACAGACGGGAGGTGAAACCCTGTACGCCTCCACAAGAAGCTCTCCAGTCCCGCTGTACTCTCCACCTCTCTACCCCGAACCTACCGCACTGGCCGGTGCCTCTCTGAGACACAGGTGTCAAGTTAGCCGTGATACAACTGTAAACTTCCTGTTACATTCAAAATAAAACACTCTCTCGCCGATGTGTCACAAACTTAATCAAACTGACTCCGGGGATGGAAAATAAAAGATATGTGGAGGATAATTTTAAGTTTACGTAACTGTATCACGTTTCTGTATATTTGTCTTTTATGTTTTTAATAAGTTATTTATTTATTGTATATTTTTCTGTCCTATGTAAATTGCCTTATTTGTTGACGTAAGCCATTTAAATAAACTGCCTTGCCTTTAGCTAGCTAACGTTAACGATCTAGCTAGCTAACGGTAGCAAAAGCTAGCTAACGTTAACAAAAGCTAATTTACTGAAACTTTATTATCCATAGTTGTCATTGTATGAAACATTTAAAAATGATAGGTGACTTATAAAATGCACCACTGACATACAAATAGTTATATAGCTATTATTTGACATTTTTGTTTTATATGTTTGAATACTGATTTCTTCAGTTGCATCCCAAGCTAACGAGTTAACGTTAGCTAAGTTAGCTAACAAGCGTTTATACTATAAAGCTAGCTCAAGTTTGGAAGGTAAAAAAAAAAAAATGCAAATACAATATTCAAAATACGTAATTACTATATAAGAAAATGTATAACCTGGGGGGAACCAGAGGGTGGGCGTTACGTGTCAGTGCCGGGGTCGGGGCTCGGAGGCTTTATAGTCGGCCTCAGCGGTAAGTGCAGTATGAGCGCAGTGCGGTCAGCGGTGGTGATTAGTTAGTATGTGGGGTACACACACACTAAAGTTAAAACATATAGTCAGTATGTGGGGTACACACACACTAAAGTTAAAACATATAGTCAGTATTGTGGGGTACACACACACTAAAGTTAAAACATATAGCCAGTATGTGGGGTACACACACACTAAAGTTAAAACATATAGTCTACATAGTTGTATAGTCAATTTAGCTAAATCTGAATCAAGTTCAAGGGCAGAATAACCTGCTTTGGGCCCATTGGATAATAAAAACACTGTTTTTCTACATTTTTCTAGATGTGCTGTGTGTTAGATTGATTAAACTCGGATTCATTTAGGGATATGCAATATGTAAGCACAAAACCACATTTTCATCCAAGGACCCCATTCAAGATTATTCACTTGAAGGCACCATGTTGTTGTGAAACTTTAGTGCTGCATATTCCCCCAAAACATCTATTGGTTGATTGGTATGAGGAGCCAAATACTCATTAAATGCATTTCTGACATAACAAATAATGTTATTAGATGTATGTAGCAAAAGTAAATATGTTTTCTATCTTAGCTGGAGCCCTCATCTTGGATGCTCCTTGTGCAACTCTAAACTTTTATTTTGAAAGACAAGCCACCGCCTTCCGCTGATTTACACTTACTGTACAGTCTGGGCGTGGATGATGGAGATGCCACACCAACAGGAGGCGATGCCTTTGTTAGTCTCTTTAGAAAGTCACACTCAAATCCTCCAGCTGTGCTCATTGTTGCCACTTTCAGACTTATTCTTTTCAACACGCACATGCGCAGTTCCCCTCTATGCTGGAGGTGTGTTCACTGCTGCAAGATTTAGAAACAGGTGAGATCCTAAAATAGGCTCCCTGTCGTGTCAGAGCAGGGTTTATGAATGGAGAATAATGGCAGAAGTGAGATTTTTTGTAACGTGCTCTGATCTGTCCACTGACAGCCTGGGAAACAGACACACCCCCTCCTCTCCACTGCGCCCCCACTCTTCCGCAGGTGCATGCTGGGACATGCCTGATGCCTTCACCTCGCTGCTTAATTGGAATTTAGTGTGCTTTTTTAAGTGCTGCCTTCAAGTGCTCCATCTACAGCTTCTACGCCTCACGTCTGAGGTCGTTAAAATGAGTTGTTAATAATTCAAAAGTGATTTTTGGGCTGCAGAAAACTATTATTTTCTTTTTTGATTAAACTACTGATTATCTTCTTGAATCAATTAATAGTTTAGTCTATGAAATGTGAGAAATAGTGAAAAATGTCTAAATGTCTAAAAAACAAAAACGGAGAAAAGCTGCAAATATTCACAATTAATTTCATGTTGATCGCATACCCATTAATCAAATTATTGTTTTAGCAGAAACTATTTTAACAAAAAGATTTTTGATGAATGATGGCTATTACATTGAGTAAATCATAGCGTTTTGGTGCTGCAGTGGCCTCAAGTGATAAAGTTTTCTAAAATAATGTTTGCAATAAGTCGAATAGTCATTTAATTAGTAAAATCTCCCAAAAACTTTGGAAATAAATGCCAATCACAAGCAAACAATCCTCACATTTAAGAAGCTGGAAGTTGTTAAAGGCCACTGCTCAAACTTTTTTCTCTTATTGTTTATTACTCTGTTAGAGAAATAAAACAGAGCGCAGATTGAAACAGTGAACACTGAGTCAACACACAACCTGATGCCTCTTTCATCATACTTCCCACGATACAGCTATACATGGTGCACACACACACACACAGTATATAAATGAAAGTGTACATGCTTTGCTTACATAACTGGTGCTGCACTGTGACATAGCCATCATCACAGAAACATTAGGCTACAGTATATAAACAGGTGTTCGTGTAAATAGCAGCAGAGCAGAACTTTTCCCTCCCTCACACACACACACACACACATACTCGAACACTTAATGCCCTTCTATGACTCACTGCACAACTCCAGCCGTAAAATGTCATGACCATTTATGTGCACAAAGTCCAAACACTCTCCTGCTGCGATTCAGAGCAGCTCATTTGAGCCCACAGAGGCTGCACCTACATCCAAAGTTTCTCTTCTCCGGTTATCACAGAACAAACTTCAGCATTGTTTCTAATCGATTTAGAAATGTAGCATAAAATTAACTCATGCTTAAGTTTCAAACAAGACACTAAATTCTGAAATTATAGATTTATTAAAGAGAATAAACCTGATAAATTGCCTCAAGGGACGTCACTTGTCAGGTGGAGATTTTGCTTGAAAATTCAATAAAATGATTAATCGATTATCTAAATAGTTGCCAAATGGACTAATTGTTGTAGCTGTATTCTGTATGAAAAAAAAAATGACCATTGATGCCCAGCACCTGGGAGCATGGATATATTTCAGAAAGGGGAAAAAATAAACGTGCACACTAAAAACGTACAAAAGTGAAACCTTTTAAATCGGATACCCTTTTATTTTCAGCAGTATTTCAGCAGCTTTGACAGACAAAATACAACTTATGACTTTTTGTGTCTTTTTCCTTCCTCTACATTTCAGAGGGTGGTGGAGTCTCCCAGAGAACGCTGGGCTGTGATAAATGGAGGAAAAACATGACAAAAGAAAAACATTTCTCTCCACCAAACAAAACTCTTTACATACAATCATGTTAAAATCCTACCCCTGACTTTAAGTCTTGACATCACATTTGTGCGGATAACTAGTTGCGTTTCATGTCTTTTAACAACTTTTTTTTTTGTAAATATAGAAATTGAAATGAACTGGGCCAAGCTAAAGTTCAGGTTGTGACAGTTGCATATTTAGACTGGAGGATCTACTGAATCTACCGTTAACCGTCAGGTGTGAGAGCAAAGTTTGGAGACCTCAAACTGTCCTTTTATAGTCCTTTGTGCTGTGCCAAAGTGTGTGCTGTTAGAAGTCGATTTTAGTCATTTTTAAACACCTACTCAGTGGGTTTCCCCTGAAGTCGTCACACAGGCATGAAGCAAGGAACAGCAGCAGATATGGTCAACTCCTAATCCATGAAAAAATTGCACATGGCAGATTAGAAATGTACATAAAGACACATATATACTTATATGTAGTCAGGCAGCTTCAATGTGCCTCTCTTTTCTTTTTTTAGAAGGGAGCGCACACAAGTAACTAAATGTCTTTCTTTCCAGCTCTTGTTCTCTCACAGTTCTGTTTGTTGTATTTACAGTGCCTCAGTTTTAAAAGTGCTGCACATGTTAAGTAACTATATACACATAGAAAAATAGGAGGAGGGAGGATACAGACACTATTGTGGGGCATTCTGCTGACAAAGCTGTGTAACTGACAGTTATAAATGTATCCTCTACTTCAAATGAAATGATCGTTTCTGGCTGACACACACACACACGCACACATTCAACTGAAACACTGCATAACCATTCAAAGTTCTGAAGAAAATAGTTATGTGTTCACATTCTTATACAATATACACTGTACACACTCGGAGGACGAGTGAGAGCATGATTTTTCTCGTCCTCTCTGAATATGAAAGCACTAAATTACAAGTTTAATTTCTGTGCAGTGCAAAATAAGTCTTTTTTTTTTTTTTCTTTTTTAGACATTCCTCTGAAGATACGACATTCAGTGTTCCTTCATACGTACAGGATTGAATGAAGCTCATCTAAGGTTAACTGTGATCTGTTTCTGTTTTACATGCACAACAGGAATAGTGTGGGAAGGGTGTTCTGTAGGCACAGCCATGGATATAGATCCTCATCCTCTTACACACACACGCACACACACACACACACACACACACACAAGTGCACACACACACACAAATTCCCATTAAATGTCTCCCTTTTCAACTCTCTCCAGGCCTCCACAGTCCGAAGTGGAGAACATAAAACAGACGAAAGCGTGTAAAAATGTGTATTTTTTTGAGTCTTCACACAGACTCTGCATTGCTTTATGAGGGAATTATTTTGAAGTCTAAAGTCACATTGTGGCTGACTCAACAAATAAGCGCGTAAAGGGAGCCGTTATAGTCTTTTTCTTTGCTTGTTGATGTTGCCATTCATTTTTTTTTGCTGCCCATCAGTGTCAGTCTCCTAACTGCAGACCAGCGGGGCTGAATGACTGTGAAGAGAGAGCCGGGTCTAGCTGGTGTTAACTTTAAGGTTCTTCATGCGGTGCAGCAGAGAGTCCTTCTCCATCTGAGCCTCGGCCAGCGCCATCTTTGCTCGGGACAGCTCCACTTTCAAACATTCGTTTTCCTCAACCAGCATCTGTAACAAAGAACAGACGTTAGTTTGCTTGTTTTTGGAGGCAGGCCTACATTTAAAAATAATAATAATTCAAAACAATCAAAGTGGGTTTAATGAAAAAGTTGCACTTTCTGGACATTTTCAGGAGCTTCATCTTGCAGTATGCCCAACTGTCATGGCAAACAAACAGATGAAGGCCATGAGATGTGGTGAAAGCTTCGTAAAATGTTCAGTTAGTGGACCTTTTTTTTTTGTCAAGCTGCACAAGATCACTAATAAACCTTCAAATTCTATTACATCATGAATAAAATAATAATTAGAAAATAAGTATATGCTTCATGTAATGCTACTGAACTTAAATCCAACACTTTGTCTTAAAAAGACCAGAACAACTACAGCATTGATAGTTTATTTAAACACTTAGAACGACCTGTGTTTGCTTTTCACTCTGTGAGTTTCTGGGTTGTGTGTGGTGTCCTGTTAGTGTTGATTAAATCCCCTGGATGAAAAACAAACTCTTGACAGTGACAGATCAGAAAGAAAATCAAATGGTTCATGTTGAAAGGAAATGACAAAAAAACCCTGTTTGGTTGTTTGGATCAGATGACTTAAAACAGCATTATGTAACAGTTCAATTTGAATCTTTCGTTGAAAAAAGGAAATGCATGTGTTCTGCATAAACTGATGAATATCACTCCCACTGTAAACAAAATGCAAGCCAAGCAGTGAGCTGGAATAGCTTGGCAAAACCCAAATTTGGCACTACATCTTTTATAATCGGCCTCCAGAACCATCAGACAGAAAAATACATGTCTTCGTTTTATGTTTGTAAGAGAAAAAGACAAGATAAAGGGGAAAAATATGCGTGGCTGTATGTGATTTGCTGAAATAGTCACCTTTAAGATTGTCTGCAGGTGTCGTGGGCGGCATTTTGTGCCTGAATATTCTACTCCCATATACCCCCACAGTGCTTCCACTGTGCGTCTCACCTTTTCTCTGGTAGATGGAGGAGGGCTGGTGGGCGGGGCTTGGGTCTGTGTAGCCTTTGGTACGCCGCAGAAAACGGCCACAACCTCAGGAACCGGAGTGAGGGCGCCGTCACTGAATGCACCCTCTGTCCTGGGTTTGGTCTCCGCTGCTGTGTCCACTGGGAGGAGAAAGAGACAACCGAAGGGAATTTGGGAGGTGTGGATGTACCGAGCGTGGATTGAAAAGCATTTAATAGGACATGTTATATAACGGCAGTGAATCAGCGCTGAAGTGGAGGTGGAAATATCTGGCTGATGAAAACGTGTGTGCGTTTCTCACCTCCTATAGAGAAGGAGCCGTCGTCTCTTCTGTGTATGATGAGACTGTCCACATGCAGGGTGATCGGCGAGGGCTCCGAGTCGGAGGGATTGTCACGGGGGCCGTCGTCCTGCAGCAGAGACAGCGCATGTTGAGTGTTGTGGTATACGTTTTGATGTGTGAGAGCATGTGGAGGAGGGCGCTGAGAGAGAAATTCTCCACATCCAGGTTTCCACATCAGTTCCACAGCAAATCTATTCACTCGTGAAGGAACCCCAGGGAGACGGCAGAAAGGCCTTTCTATGTCATTAAACATTCAGTTCAAATCCAAATTCCAATTAGGCCACGGTTCAAAAATATTTAACTTGTAAGGCAGTGACTTATGGGGTCTATTACCGCACCACAAATGGGAAAAAAACAGGACAAATATCCTGCTGAAGTCTTGCAGGTAGTTCTGCAACGATAACCTCAGGATAAAACAAAACACTTCCAAACAAAGGAGCTGGAATTACACCACTGTAAAGAAAAAAAAAAACATCAGGGATTCCAGGATATCAGTATAGTATAAAACACAAGTTAAGGTCATATACATATACCACCAGGCAACAGAAGGCCTGTTTTCATTCCCTATGGCAAACACTGATTTCTTAAAACACACAGTAGTTTATAAAGCAATGAAAATATGGAATGGCATTTGTGTCGAGTGTAATATTTAATGTATGTTTTTTAATGTGGACGCCAGGAAGACTAGCTGTGCTAATGGGGGATCCTATAAAAACTAAACTAAATCTCACCTTTAAATTGACATGCGTGTCCCTGACGCTGATCTCCATGGGCAGCACCTGCGGCGCCGAGTCGTCCTCCAGGAAGTGAGCCAGGTTACGCAGCGTGGACATCAAGAAGCTCGCTTGGTATCCATGGAGACGCAGCTGCAGGAAGCCATTGCGCTCGGCCAGCGGCGAGTGAGCGGCGGCGCAAGGTCCGCTCTCGAGGCGGCCCCGCACCTCTGGACTGTGGAGGGCCCCGACAGATGCAGAGCTGCTCTCACCGCCTCCTGCCAAGGAGGAGACGAGGGCTGCAGTTAGTATTATCAGTGTTATGTGGAGACGATTCATCTGAAATACACGTACACCTGACATTAAAATACACCCAATATGAAATAGGATTTCTCGATCCTTCCTATACTTTGAATCCGACAGTAACACAGTAGACCAGATCTATCCTGTTTGATATTTAATGTGCTATTTGATTGAAACTGTGTATTAAAACAGGGAAATCAAAACACATTTTCCAGGTTCTAATCCTGTCACTGTGTTAATTGCTCCCTTATCTCTTGGTATTAGAGCTAGACTAATATTAGATAATTGCAGATATATATTAGTATTGTGTCAATGTTGGCCGAATAAGTAACAAGAAATTGGAAAACCGAAACGCCAAAATTGGTTTGAGATAATAATAATAATAATATATTGTATTGCATAGTACCATTTTAATGTCTTTTTAGCGTTTGAAAACAAATAATTTTACTCTTATACTTGTATAATAGATAGAGATAAGAAATAAAGGAATCTGGAATCATGTAAAAAAAAAATCAAAAAAATCTAAGTCATCCATATAATCACTGTTTGCCTATGTTACGTTTTTATCCGGCCTATAATTTGTCATCAAACAAGGGTGCATGTTAAGGCCAGGTTTAAACGAGGGTGAAGT
>CALSBV010010187.1:3298112-3376518 GCA_943590825.1 Bovichtus diacanthus
ACACACACACACACACACACACACACACACACACACACACACACAGTACAGTACAGTACAGTACAGTATCTATGTGAATCCGCAGTGCATGCCGCAGAGTCTGAAAATTAGATTTGGCAGAAGACAAAACACACACGCGTTATCTGCATATACACACACAAACAGACACGCTGAGGCAAGCATGCATGTTAAGTTACAGATGGTGAATTAACACACAGCAGTTACCTTGGCTGCTTTGAGCAGGTATTGGTACTGAACACACCATACCTGTGGGGAGTTATGGCAAGGTAAATAAAAGGAGGGTGGCTGTGTTAGTGTTAGTGTGTGTGTGTGTGTATGTACACTTTAAATAGTGGTAAACTTATTCTAGGACATTAAGGGAATCAGACTAGGGCTGCAACTAATGATTATTTAACAGGCCAAAACCCCAAAATATTACATTTAACTATAATGTAAGACCAAGAAAATTAATAATTTTTTTTACATTTAAGAACCTGGAAACATCAGCTGTTAACCATTTTTGCATGAAAACTGACTTAAATTATTTCTATTGCAGTGGTTGAAGAAGTACTCAGAGTTAAGTAACAGTGGTGATACCACGGTGTAAAAATACTCTGCTACAAGTAAAAGTCCTGCATTCAAAATGTCACTTAAGTATTGGCATCAAAATATATTTAAAGTACCAAAAGGAAAAGTATTTATTATGCAGAAAGGCCTATTTCAGACTCATATTATATTCCTGAATTATAATTATTGAAAGCTGTAAAAATAAATGTAGTGGAATAAAAAGGGCAATATTTCCCTCTGAGATGTAGTGGAGTGGAATTATAAATTATCCGAAAATGGAAATACTCAAGTAAAGTACAAGTTATGTCAAAATGATACTTAAGTACAGTACAGTACAGTATTTGTACTTAGTTACTTTCCACCACTGATCTATTGTCAAAATAGCTGCTGCTCCTATTTGAGTGGAAATATTCCTGACCACAGGAATACCCTGATGTCACTGCTGGTCATGGCATCTGTCTATCTTGTGTTAAAATGTGAACAAGCAGAATAGAAGGGCAGGAGGGGTCGTTGTGGAGTATCCGGATGGTTTAAAGTCAACAACACTGCTTCAAGACTGCTCAAGGACGTTTATCACGCGTCCTTCCTCGCTCTTTCATTGTGTTTCCTATCACTCTGTACTGTCAAATAAGCAAAATACCATAGAAGATCATCTAAAAACAATCTACAATAGAACAAAAAGTGGCTGGCTTTAGTCTTAATCCACACACACACACCACACACACACCCCACACACACCAATTCCCCTGCTGCTCTTCCTTGTTTGCTGGCTGCCCTACTTGTGTGCTTAAATCTCGACAAATGTCCCTTCACTTTTATCTTCAGCTTTAGTTTGGACTGAAGAAATAGGCTGCAGCCTACTTCGACAGAGCTCATTTCAGTGGATTTGTTTCATAAAATCAACCAGCTCACAATTTACGGTTTGCAAAATGAAGCTTGATGATTTCTTCATTTTGACGATGTTCATATATGGTAGGGGTAACCAGGAATATCAAACGAATGCTCCTCTGTTTATTGTGAATTAGTGTCTGTTGAAAAGCCCAATAAACAAAGTCAAAGAATCTTTTTTTTTTTTTTTTTACACCCGTAAATGTTTACTACACCTTCAAATGCCTGTTATAACTGTGTGCATCATATTAATGCGTATAAGAAAAGAAAAGCACCATACTTCAGCACAACAAACTGTCTGCAGACTTGTTCTTACCCAGGCTGCGGTTGCTGAGGTACTGTCTCAGGCTGACGTTGCCCAGCTGGCTGGGTGTGACCCGGCCCACCTCCAGAGCCACGGCCGTGCTCTCGCCAAACGCCTCCATGCTCACACACACAGACTGCACCTTCAACACCAGCACAGACACCTGGAGGAGAGGAACAAAATCAATCAGGAAAACTATTCTTCACAATCCTTTAGAGATTTCCTTACTGTATGTGAACTTATATAAGTATAATTTCTTAGATAATGACTCCAGAGTTAAATAAATATTATTCTTCACAGTGAGACACATACCAGTATATGAAATGAGATCCACAACATCAATGTGGAGTGATGCATCTACCAGAAGTTTTTTCTCGACTTCTCAAAGTTTTGGTAGCTTACTGTATCTTTGGCGGCATCGTCGATGCTCTGCGAGGTCGCGCTGACGGTGTCGGGGGACACGCCTCCCTCCTGCTCCGGACCGATCGCTGCCTCGGTGGCGCTCTCAGTGGCACTCTGTTCGCTTATGGCATCCTTGAAGCCGGAGATGGACACGTCATCTGAACCGCACATAAAGATATACAAATTTTACTTACACAGACAAGACACTCATTTGACTTTGCTTTTTATGCAATGTCAGACTTTATCAATACATCATGAGACTAAAGAAGCTTCAACTGGACATTACTGACATATCAGAGCATTGCTGCCACCTTCTGGTCACTATATTATCCTACCGCAGGGGTTCTCAAACTTCTTCAGACCAAGGACCACTTAACCAATAAAAAAACACTCAGGACCACCTAACTCCCCAAATATCCAGAAACAATAGGCCTGCTTACCACTCCAACAGTATATTACACATTACAGGCTGATATTGAGCTTTATGTGACCTTCTCTACATCGCTCGTTCACACATTAAATCAACAATACAAACACAACTACGGACTCTACAAGCGATATATGCGATCTAAACTGTAAATGCTGATAGATTTTACACATATGAAACGTAGACTACATTTATTACTGAGTTTATGTCCGAGCAAACAGAGAACAGAACAGAGAGAATTTACTTATGAAAATTAAGGGTTTTTTTAAATACATTTTTTTCCATGAAAATTAAGGTTTTTTTCACATCCAAGCTTTTTTCATAAAAATTAAGTAGTTTTTTTTTAATTAAAGCTTTTTCTGTGAAAATTAAGTATTTTGACATCCAAGTTCTTTTGAAGAAAATTAAGTATTTTGACATCCAAGCTTTTTTCATCAAAAATTTTTTAGCATTTTTTCTCATCCAAGCTTTTTTCGTGAAAATTAAGGTTTTTTTCACATCTAAGCTTTTTTCATGAAAAGTAAGTTTTTTTTTTATTAAAGCTTTTTCCGTGAAAACTAACTATTTTCACTTCCAAGCTTTTTTCATTAAAAAATGTAGTATTTTTTCTCATCCACGCTTTTTTCATGAAAATTAAGCTTTTTTTTTTTTTTAAATACATTTTTTTATATGAAAATTACGTTTTTTTTCACATCAAAGCTTTTTTCATGAAAATGAAGCATTTTGACATCCAAGCTTTTTTGAAGAAAATTAAGTTTTTTGACATCCAAGCTTTTTTGAAGAAAATTAAGTTGTTTTTTTTAAATACATTTTTTTTCCATGAAAATTAAGTTTTTTTTCACATCCAAACTTTTTTCAAGAAAATGTAGTTTTTTTTAACTGACCCATCGATCCATCTCTCAGTTGACTCAAATTGACCGCGCAGATCATTTATGACGTAAGATCGTAAAACAAACCCACGTAGCTACGTAGCTACTCTACATCTACGCTACACTCTGTACTAGTAATTTTTAAACAGTTTGAGAAACACTTTTAAACTTATAATATATTAATTTAAAATGTGACATTTTACCAATATACTCACGGACCACCAGTGGTCCGCGGACCACCACTCTTTGAGAAAGACTGTCCTACCGGTATAAGTGCAGTAATCATATTTTTAAAAGATTATTTTGTATTAACCCCTATACATGAGGTCGGGTCATTAAAAGCTAAAGAAAAGTGATGCCAGAGCTTAAAAATATAGGTAAGTTACCATTTACAATTAAATCAGGCAGATTTAATGGTTTCCATAAAGAGAAAATGCTTTGTTCATTATGCGATTTAGATTAAATTGAAAAAGTAATTTTTAAGCTATATGATGATTTAAGATCTACATTTTTTATATTTCTGAAGAGCTCTCACAGTTTGATTTTATTTGTAGAGCTTGGGGGCGGAGACAGAATTCTTGACTTGCAATTAGGGGTGTCGCAAAATACCGGTATTGGACGATAACCATAACATTCCATATAACAATCATCATTTGGAGAAAAGCGGCTAAATCGCTGTACATTTATGTGTAAGAAATGCATTAAAGTCTGCTCCACCTCTCTCCAGCAGACTGTACGTGTCTCCGTCCTCCATCAGGTAGCTGTCTATGGAGATGTTGTCCAGCGACTGCAGGGACGGGCTCTTCTTCATGTTCTTATAGGACACTGAGAAACTGGACTGGGAGCGGTCCCGCATCAAACGACCACTACAACACACACAAGACATGGAGTGTGTGACCGACGGATCATTTTAAATCATAGTTTGCTTGGGCAACACCATCCATGCATCCCACTGATTTTGAATGAGTCTGATTTAAGACTGATTAGCAGCAACATCGATTGTTGCATTTAAAGAGACCAGAAGTATCTGAAAGGGAGCAGAGGCTGCTGCGCTCTCAGAGAGCCAGAGATTACTTGACAAGTCATGAATTAAAAATGGCTTCATCCCTTTGTGTGGTGTTGTTTAAGGTCATGTAAGAAGAATCAAGTGTGCAATCCTCCCAAGCGCAAGAAACGATCTACAGAAAAATCACAACAGATGAAATCAAAGTGGCTCTCTAAAGACTGAGAACACAAGGCTGGGGAAAAAAGAGCCGTCACAAACAAGGAGCTTTGTTTCTCATCTCTACCATCACCACGAGTCAACAGTTATACACCAAACACAGGTCTCATTTAACACATACAGACATAACACACAGACGAGGACCAGCATGTCATGCACACACGTGCAAATGCATGCCCACAGGGGATTCACACACACACACACACAGATTTGTATTCATACAAGGATCACAAAGACATACACACACTCATTAATACAGCAAGTCACAGATCCAGTGCCTTACATGTTGGAAATGGAATAAAGGGAGGTGGATCTGCTGGAGTTTGAGGAGCTGAGGAGATCAGAAACCACAGACAAACTTCCTTTCCTTGGTAGAGAGAAAACACACACACACGCACACACACACAAACATACCTTGCATGGGTCAAAGCAAAGGTCAAGAGGCAGAAAAGGAAGTGAGTGAGTTAAGAAAGAAAAAATATGAAGTGCTGAATAGTGTTAATTTGTTAACGTACACGATGACTAAATATGTTAATCGTGGGAAAAAAGGTTGTTGACAAAGACGAGACGATGACGAGACGGCACCAACGCAAAAACACTAACTGTGACTATCTACATACAATATTGTTGACGAAAAAAGATGAGACTTAAATTTAGTTTTTAAATAAAAACTTTACCAAAGTCTCTCTTTAATCTGTCGACAAAAAAAAAAAAGAAGATGAAATTATTTTCTTTTCTTTAATGCAGCATTTCCTATGCTGCGCACGCCATATCAGGACTACAGCGGCAGCACACTGAGCACCGGCAGAAGGACTCAGTAACTTACTGAATTAAGTTCAAGTTTAAAATGACAACAATAGGGCTTGGGAGCAAGAGACTTTTGGCTAGACCAGATTGACTGAGATTGTTCAACATAATCTGACGACAAAAAAAAGAAGTTCTCATGGACTAAAAAAACGTTCCTAAAATAGTTACGTTTAAAAAAAAAAAAAAATAAGATAAGACTTAATAACCAGATTTTTGGATGAGGTTGACTAAATATGAAACGAACAATTACATCTGACAAAGGGCTAAGGCTAAATTTAAAACAAATAGCTAACAAAATTACCGCTAGTGGTGAATATGAAGACATTGGTGAGAAAATACACACAGGAAGACGAGGCAGCTTGAGGTCAGCCAACATTCAAAAATAAAGACACACGTGAAGTCTGAACATTCATACGGACAAACACTCATGTGGGAGTTCAACACACAGCGCTTGTGTTCAGGAATAGATTAAATTAGAGAGAGAAAGACTCATTCATTAGATTCATCGGGATATTTTGATTCAGTTATGAAATCTATACTATAACTGTAACGGAAGATTACTTGGATGATATGTGATCTTTTAAAAGAGCTGCAACTTATCGATCCATCTGTTGATTATGGTTTGAATAAAAGTCTGTAAAATGTCAGAAAAAGCGAAAAGGTAAAACAGTCTATCAATAGAAAATTAAACAGCAACATCTTTTAATGGTTTGATTCATTTGATTAAGCGAAAACACTAACTATTTGCTGGTTCCAGCTTCCTAAATAAGAGGATTATCTGCTTTTCAGCTGCTTTTATATCACTGTAGAGTGAATGTCTTTGGGTTTCGGACTGTTGATTGGACAACACAAGATTTGAAGATCTCAGAACTTAGCTCCAAACAATGTAATTTAAGTTGAGTACAGTCCTGTCATATGTCAAATGTAATGACAGTGTGATATTAATTAACAGCCTTTTTGTGTGATGAACTGAATACCTGGAATTTGACTGAGGCATCTTGCCGGCTGCAGCCTTGTCTTTGTCGCTCCAGTCAGACAGGGGGTCACTCGTCTGGGTTTTAGAGTCGAGTCCAGCTCCCACATCTTCACCTCCATACATCCCCTCCGCCTCGCCCCCTTCATCTGAACTCCTCCTTCCAGAGTTCTTAGCTGAAGTCCTCTCCTCCAGTAAGGCTTTGTGATTTGAGTCAGGACGTGTAGTTGAAGAGGAGTTGGGGACGAGAGGGGCAGGACCCTCCGATCCTTCACCACATAAGAGCTGGTCGACAGTGCAGGCCCCTTTGGCTGCTCCACCTTCAGATCCAGCTCCTTCACTCCCCTTCTCCACCCCCTCTCCTGCATCGCTGGCAGGCTCCAGAGTTCCTCGGCTCTCTGACGGGGAGAGTTCGGACCCCAGAGGAGATCGTGAACCCTCAGGCTGGGGGACGGGCTTCAGGAGCAGGGACACCTCTGCGCCTTTCAGCAGGAGGCCCAGGCAGACAGTGAAGGGCTGGTGGTCTGCACCATACTGAGAGGGATCCTTGCGGTCTTTCTTGGAGCCCATCTCCTCCAGATCCTGCTGAAGTGTCTGCTGCAGGGCTTTGATGCTGCGCTGAAGATGCATCAGAAACACATACTGCCGGTGGCTCACCTGGATACACACAGAGCAAAGTTGTTATAAAACATATGATCTGTTCATTTGTAGCCATGCTAGTGATTTAAAACAATATAAAATAGATTAAAGTGGCAAATCATCACATTTTTTAGAATGGAAAAAGCTAATGTTTTCCATATTTGACAAATGACTTAAAGCTGTGGGAGGAAGTACATTTTTGGCGTAATTGGGAAAAAAATATAAGTATCTCATTAAAGTTTTTCTCGCATTTTAGCACCAACGGCAGCAGTAAAATTGTAATTCTTCACAAATCTTTGCACCCTTGTGGTGTGATGCAACACTTCAACGCTTTTAATAAGAAACTCTGATAAGGAATAACCGAAACATCCCACATGACAGACTCACAATGATTCATCAACATATTGTTGCTTTGTGTGTACAGAATGTATACATCTACCAGTTAAAGAGTATTGTACCCAGTCCAAGTTTCTCACCATGTATTGTGCAGTATTGAAAATGATAAGAATGAAAAACATACCTGAGCACTTAAATGCTTCTGCACATGCACCAATATATGCACATCCGCATCTTTACTTGATGATGACAAAGAAGAGGAGGAGGAAGGCAGACTGTCCAATGAGAGGGGTTTATGGAGTCCGTTACTGGGAGGCGGTGTTGCATTGTGTGCAGACGCCGGAACCCCATCAGTACTGTAATAGTCCTTTAACAATCGTTTCCTCTGCAGACGTGCGACAGCCTCTCCAGATGTGCTCCTGGACAAACCCCCTCTGAGCTTCTCCTGGTGCTTGACAATCTTCGCAGGCTGACTTGCCCACACGGTCAGAGGGAAGGAGTCCACAAAGGGTTGCGGCCGCCCCTTGCCTCCGCGGGTGCCTTCATAGTCCACCCAGAACTGGGCAAAGTGTAACGCCCAAAAGTCACTGGCAGCCGGCATTTTGAGGGAGTCTGTGCCCAAAGTCGGCACCACCAGGCCCCGGTAGATGTCATGGAGCTTGGTGTCTTGTTCGTGAGCGTGTCGCTGGAAGACGGGATGAAGGAGGGGTAAGGAGGAGGAGGAGCGAGGGAATGAGGAGAAACAGGGAGAGAAGAAGGGCTCCTCTTCAAAAGCCTGCAGCAGTGCCTCAAGGTGGGAGCGGGTGCAGTTAGCTGGGTGCCGAGTATTTGTGGCCACCATTTCTGAGGTCTGCACTGAGATGGAGCGAGGCAGATCGGCGGGACAGGAGGTGTCCCGATCGGTGGGAATCACCAGCTATCAGGGAGTAGAAAACACAAAATCAGCATAATTACCAGAGAATAAGTGACACACTTTAAACCTGAACAAAAGGTCGTGTGACCACCTTACCTTGAGCATGAGACCGTCAATCTTGATGTCAACATGCTCTTCGGGTTTCTGCGAGTCACTGAGCTTGTAGATCTCCATGAACTGCTCCAGACTCTGCCTGAGGTCGAGGGTGAAAAGGTTGATCCACACCAGGCTGCGAGGATCCAGAACCAGCTGCAGGGCGTTCAGCTGGGCGTACAGGTTAGGACACGGGACTAGAGGAGCGGGAGGAAGTGGGGAAGAGATATGGTGTTACACATGCTTTAGTAATATAGAGGAATCACAGGAATTTTCACTTTCTTGGCAACAAAGAAAAACCTTAGTGTTCGTACAATGATTCCTAATGGAGTAAATTTGTGAGAAGTCCATGACATGAATTAATTGGGTGATTCTTCATTTAGAACACCAGAAAATCAATGTCCTCTCAGCCACACAGCAGTCAATGTCTTCCCCACTGAATAAATAAGATTAATAGATCCAAAAGGAAGAAGAGATAGAAAGTCGCAGCCAGAACTGTGGGCCTGGTGTATAAAAACAGGTACTGACACAGTTCATGGCCTACTAATAAAGATTAATGTTTCTAAAATGAGATGCTAAAACATAGAAGTCTTACTAGGGTAGTCTTTTCCATCTGGGAAGTAGTACTCTGTGAACTCGACATGAATGGCTGGCATCTCTGGGGGAAGGTACAAAGACTTCTTATTGCAGGAGATCATGGTCTTGGGGCTGGAGCGGCGCTGGTCCGCTGTCGACACCTGCAATACACAAAAAGACACAGAAGCTGTCACTAAGAGTTAGCAGTGAAAACAAGACCTTTTATTATAGGAAGTACAATAAATCCCTGTTGTATTTTCTGTAACTAAGAAACCAATCAATGGGTAGACAATCTACTTCCTGTTTACATCGGCACGTGCATGCCCGGTGTATGTTAATGTTATGTGATATGCATTTTCATGCGTGTTTGGACGGAGATTATTTCTGAAACTGTGCTAAAACGCTTGTGTGCAGTGAGAAAGTTTTCGTTTTAAAACTAAAACATATTCGTGTGGATTTAGCCTCAGGGATTCCATACATGAAGGTGTGTAAGCCAGAGTGTGACTGTAGAGTGTGACTGTAGTGACCTGGTAGATGCTGAAGTCAGCCATCCTGAGCACAACAGAGCTGGACATGAGCTGGGTCTTGGGGCTTTGAGGGAGAGGAGGACTGAAGGAAGCGCTGGAAGAGGTGTTTATCTTACCTGGAGAGAGAAAAAAGGGGGAGATGGATGGATAGAGAAAGAAGAACAAAAATGAAAACACAATGACAAAGAGGGAGACAAACACAGCAGCCACTCAGTTTTCCAAGGAGAAACCCTAAAGGGTGTGTATCACCGCACCCAGCTGTGCGCACACACACCGGGGTACCTGGCTCTAGGCACCAGCAGCACTGGGCCGGAGGCTGCGAGTGTGGGCTCCACTCTAGGAGTCCTTCATCTGCCTCCCTAAGCCCTACTCCTCCTTCTGCTCTCTCCTGACTTCCTAGAGGCCCATACACATCGTCCCTAAGGGACACTGGAGGACAGAAAATCCACAGGGATGATGTGCTGTGTGTGCGTGTGCAGGAGATACAACAAATACAAACACCCTGAGGCGTGTGTGTTTACCGTGCTGTGGGGAGGTATGCGCAGGGGCCGGGCCTTGCTGGTCTCGAACTGTAGTCTTTAACATCTCCACGTTGGACTTGAACTCATCGAGCAGACTCCGCGCCCAGCCCTCTCTGGTCTTGGTGGCCTCGCTGTAATGCATCCAGTGGACACAACTGTCCCCTTGAGAGGCCGGAGAGAAGGACATTTGGTACATGTAAGTTGTACGTCCGTCATGTGCATCTTTTTGATTTTGTAGTGAACTGAATATCCTCAAAGTGCATCCCAAGGTTTACTGTTGTACCTGTACTTTCATGCAGTTACTTTAAAAAGCACGGAAAGTCGAGTCTTTTATGTTTTGCTACAACGACTACAGTTCTTTACATTGCCTTGGTAAATCCAAATGAAATTATAAAAAACAACAACCATGGAACAAAAAAAAATTGGCACAAGTAGAAGGTGCGGAAGTAGTAGGGACACCAAACATGTTGGCAACATTTTAAGAATGAGAAAAAATTGAATAAAAATACAAATATAAAAAAAAGAGAAAAAATAAAAGGGGGATAGAAGTCAACAAACAACACCGAAAATAAAAAAAAATAAAAAATAAGACCACCGTCTCATCATTAAACTGATCATTTGAGTTTCCTGGAAGTCTGCATAGACATTCTGAGAAGCCAACCTAGCAGCTGCTCTAAAACTATTTGATGTGACAACAGCAATAAAACTTTGCATTTGCAGATTGATTGCATTGAGTTTATACTGAGGATGCAGGATATATTGTATAGTAGTAAATATGTTGCAGTGATACAGAACTCATACCTTCTCTGTGGAAAGGGTAGTAGTCCAGCGTGATGGAGCTGAAGGAAAGCTGCATGGCTCCACCGGTTATCCTCTTATTGGTTACTACACAGAGGGAAGAAAGACAGAAGAATAGTCAAGTCAAAGCTTTCAGTGAAATAAAACAGATAAATGTATGTTTTTGCCATTTTAAGACTTTTCTGTGTACCTGACAAGATGTGTCTATGTCATATCATGTATATGCATGTGTATAAATGTACACTACAATGTACAATACATGTAGATCTGTGCATGTGCTACCTTTGTCCTTAGCGTGGGTGTCGTCACAAATGTGCAGGTCGAGGTGTGTGATCTGGAGGTGGTGGGACGTCTCGCATACGTCGTAGGCGCTGAACAGCTTGGCCATGGTTGCACTCTGGTCAGCTGCTGTGGACGCCTGCTGGGTACGCACCTGCTGGGCTGAGGGGGGCGCTGATGACACCTGGTGAAAACAGGTGCACAGACACGAAGAAGTGCAGATACTAGGTTAGTGATGAAGGTTTTAGATGTTGATGTGTTGTTGTCTTTGTTTTTTGAAGGATTTTATTCTATTTAGTCTGTAATATTGTTACTGGCGGTGGGTTATTGTTACGTTTTTTGTTTTCTTCATACTCAAATTTTCCATCCAGCAGATGGTGGATCAGGCCAAACTACAAAAGAAAATTTTACCTGACCACTTTAAGTTTTTTACGACCTGGATAGGTGTGAATTTGTGTGGGCAAAAAATATAGGACAGGTTGAAAGACACTGACAGCAACAGAGAGAGACAAAGATGGTGTAGGCAGACCGACGCCATCAGGGATCAGGGAGTGACAGGGAGGGGCAGACATGATTTCCATGGACACAAGGACACACTATTAGACCATGTTATGGCTTATCCAGAGGGGGTGAAATTAGGGTAATGTTAAAAATAGGGAAAGGGAGACAGACAGAGGTAGAGAAATTGTGAGTGTCACCGGGTTTGTGTATATCTGTGCGAGTCAGTCATGTGTTCACCTGGTCTTCGGTGGCCATGCTCTTCCTCTGCTGGGCAGACTTCTCCATGGCCTCGCTGAGAGACTTGGCATACTGCACCATGGCTTTGAGCTGGGAGTCAGTCAGCACCCAGAGCAGGTCGTCCAGGACGAGAATCAGCTTGGAGGCCACCACGTTACAGTCCTTAATCTGTAGGAGGCAGAGCCGTTGGTAAAAACATGCATCATCAGTTATTATCAGATAGGGAAATTCTCTTATTGCGCAAGGTGTTTTTTACTGATCTGTACCGACTCTAAACAGCTCCAATACTTGAAGCACACATTACATGTTCTTTATCTGGTAGATCCCAAATAGAGCTGCAACAATAAGTCGACTAATTGATTAACAGTAAAATAATGGCCAACTATTTTGATAATCAATAATCGTTCGTCATTTTACATGCAAAAATGTCCGAGAATGCTGTCTTTAGCCTCTAAAATATGGAGACTTTTTGTTTTATATAAATTATAAACTGAATATCTTTGGGTTTTGGATTGACAAAACAAGACATTTAAAGACATCACCTTGGACTTTGAGACTTTGTCTGGGAAGGACATTTTTCCCTATTTTCTGACATTTTATACACCATAAAATCTACAAAATAATCATTAGTTGCAGCTTTAATCCCAAATAGAATATCCCTTTTTATGATATGAACTGCAACTGAGTTGAGAGCATATTTTGGAGAGAATAAGTTTGTGTCTTGTGATAAATGCTTCATTTAGCTTGAAGAAACAAATGGGGTTAATCACTTTCACAGACCGCACACAAAAAGCCTTTCTTTGCTTTTTGCCGCATTGTATTTAATCTCCAAAACAGAAAGAAGGGTTTTTTGTTTAAATGCACACTAGCTGTTTGATGAATCACTGCTGTTTGCCCTGCAGCCTGTGAGACCACACAGAGGGATTATTGTTCATAGTGAAAAAGAGTTGCTGCTCGGAGCGGTCTAGGTTTAAAGCCTTGTCCGTCAAATTTCATAAAGTAAATGAATCTATTAAAAGGGTGTGTGTGTGTGTGTGTTGCTGACCCTTCTTTTGAGAGTGACTCGGATCTTGGACTGGTTGGTGATGAGGCGAATGGGGGCGCTCAGCATCTCATGCTCGGCGCTCTGGATAGCGTCAGCCTCGATACGGATCATCTGCCAGCTGATCTCCTTGAACGTCAGGATCTGAACCAAACAGGCATGATTTAAAAAAAACTATGGGTGACACAACATCCTAGTAGTCTTTCGTAATAAAAAAGAATAAATAAACACGGACCTCTCCCCTCTGAGGGTCCTGGATGCGGGTAAACCGCAGGTCACTGATGCTCCAGCTGGTGTTGACGCTGTAGACCTGCAGCTGGGAGAGCTCAAAGGAGGCGTTGAAGGCCTTGGCACTGATCCTGATGACGATGGAGTTGATGGACAGTGATATCCCCTCTACCACCTTTTCAGCAAAGCCATATTCACTGCATGGGACACAGACGCGTTGAGAGAAAGTTGGTAAAAAAGTTGATTAGTGGTGCCTTGCAAAAGGGTGCAATAGGTTACTATTCTGCAACGTAAGTACAAGTTCAAATACTTAAATATGACTGGTAACACTGACTGGTTAAATCAGTGGTTTTCAAAAATACACACGTTTTCCTCTTACCTGTAAAGCTATTTATCAATCTAGATTGTTCTTGTGCGAGTTGCTGAGTGTTGGAGGTGTCGGCAGTGAATAAGTCTGCCTTCTATTGAATATAATGGAACTATACGGCACTCAAATTAGTCCGATTTTCAACTGCACCCAAACGTGTGAACCAAATCATTTTAATCCAGGCAAGGAAAAGAGGCTCTTCACCCAAATGCAGATAATGGAGTTACAACAAGTACAAAAGAAACAACCGCAGTGGTCACCTTTGTCCTGATGCTGTTGCTATGGGAGACGGGCCATTGGGAGGACGGGGCTCATCACAGGTGCTCATCTCCATCACCACTTTATCCAGGGTCTGCAATTAAGTCACAGGATTAACTTCACCACCAACCAGCCAACGTCTTCATAAAACTATTTTCTTAGCTTTTTATTCTGCAGAACAATCTTCACAGGAACATTGTCAGGCTGCCGCGGTCATTTCCATCAACCTATTTACTACCGTTTTGTCTTAATATTTATCATCTATTCTGCACTACATTCTAAAGTCAGTCAGCCAATAACAATGTTACACTGGAAAAGATTGATCGCATGACGGTGTATTAGGGACAAAAAAACGTTACGTTACGGATACAGGGAGGGGGAGAGAAAAAAAATTCTGAATTTCCAAGATTAAAGTCGTACATTTCCGAGAAAAAAACCCTCGGATTAAGAAAGGCACAAAGTTACGAGGAGCTCATGCATCTGTCCATTGCGTTGTAGTTCCTGATGCACAAAAGCTATCGCCTCACCCCAATCAGTATGTTGTTTTCTTCTGAATAGGCCCAATTTCAGCAAAGTCTCTTAAAGGTTGGAATGTTTATGATAATATGATGAGGCTATCTGGGCTAAAATCACGAGTAAGCCATTTCCTTATTGCTTAAATACATTTTGATGAGGGCATTGACTGCAGGCATTACACACGGCAAGCAGCGGCGTCTGATGAGATGAGATTGATCCAACCTTGCAAAAGTGAAGGGAAGTGGGTGGAAAAAATAAATCACAACACTATTTTAGATTAGTTTTTTTTTTTGCCAAATGTATGACTTTATAATTTTAGAGAATATCCCTTTTGTTCCCGTAAAAATGACCACTTTAATCTTGGAGCTTATTCTCTTTTACCCTATATTACCCCTCTCCCATGAATAGGAAATTGTAGTTTTTATATGCTGTTGTAAAATTGAGATTTGTAGTGCAGCTGATGCAATAGGTTGTTACAGCCCGTTTATCCCTTTGCCAGTGGAGATGTGGAAGCCGTCTACATATTGTTACGTGACACACAAGAAGTAGCCTGTCCAGCAAGATAAAACAATTAAAATGTCCTGATTTATGTTGTCGCTATTATCACATTAATAAAACTCTTGACACAACAGGCCTATCTGCTATCTGTATGTATCAAATTGAGGCAGTAGCCTTTCTCCCTTTTCACCAAGTTGTATCATATTTCCATGCCATTGTTGGTGGAGTGATAACATTGTGTTCTACAGTACAGTGACTAGCAGATTCAACAAAGTTATAGTGTGCAACCTTTGAATATGATGAAAGGCATCATACCATCGTATTACGTGGTCCTGATAATCATGCTAAATGTTTTATAATAGTGTTGCGATAGTTTTGTGTTCCCGATACGTTTGTTGTAATATCTTGTATAATATATCAAGACGGCTTGCCAAGTCAAACACGTTGCGAAACACCAGGTGCTGGAAGTGTATATATTTATGGACCGAGGACCACAAGCAACATCCAGGTTTTGTGTAGACAAGTGTTGGAAAATGGAGCGTATGTTCCTCCTGTTGCTGTTGGTTCAAAGCAGTCTGAGCGATGGGAATTACAGCCACCTGGGGACTGGAACCAGCATGGCAGTCTGTCAACCTGACACCTGTGCCCTGCTCAGCGAGGTGGCAGCCATGAGGGAGAAGCTGACAGCCACGACACACACACAAACCACTCTTCAGCAAAACCTTGGTGCCATGATGCAGAAAATGGCCACTGTAGAAGCCAACTTGCAGTCCTACAAAAACCAGGCTGAGGAGCTCCGGAAGATAAACCTGGCTCAGGTCGAGCAGCTGAAGGCACTCACAGGCGTCAAACCTGCAAGCACGCCAAAGATGGCTTTCACCGCTGCTTTAGGAATCTCAGTTGGTCCGTTTGAAAAAGACATGCCACTTAAATATCAAAGAATCCTCTCCAACATCGGCAGTGGCTACAACCCAGCCACGGGCATCTTCACCGCCATGGTCCGGGGGATGTACTACTTCAGCTACACCATGTACAACAACAACTCCGGACAGCCCAACTCTGTGGTGTCGCTGATGTTGAACAGCCAGAAGGTGGTGTCTACTTGGGACACTGTGGGCGAGGATAACCATGACAGTGCGACCAACGCAGCAGTGGTGCAGCTGGAGGCTGGAGACAGCGCGTTTGTGCAGCTCTACGCAAACAGAGTTCTCTACGACGACGGCTATTACTACAACACCTTCAGCGGTTTTCTTCTCTTCCCCATGTGATGAAAAACGACATTTGACATATGATGGACGCCAAGTGAATTATGTAAGAGGACAGGCGGTTAATCTTTATTATTACATTGCAAAACACAAATCAATTTGGAAATGGGATTATTGAAGATTCAATGACTTATATGGCAATACATGTAGAAATAAATAACTTCTCAATGACCCGTTTTGATTACGTGAGCAACAGGTGTAGTGGGTAAAACTTACCAAAGAGATTGGGTGAGTCTTCAACTTTGTCCATGGTATCTGTGAATGGAAACAGAACAGTGGCTTAGCTTTTCAGCCTGACAGTATTCTGGTCCATACAGCACATATTTGGCCTTTTAGTGCTCTCAGAATGGTAAACTAAATTACAATTCAATGGGATGTACAAATCTAATTAAATGCAACCGAACTGCACAGAATTAAATCAAGACAAAACAGCAGGCAAGGTAGCGCGGAGATGAAGGAAGAAAAATAAAAATCAATGAGTCTCGACTGAGTGGCAGTTCCATTAATCCTCAACATGCTGCCTCTTGATTCAAGTCTGTGTCAAATTATATAGCAAAAGAGATTAAATGCTTATGTTCACTTTTAGAGTTTTCCACAACCCAGCTTGTTCTTTGAGAAGACACGAATCAAGAATCAAGGATTTGCTGCTCTAATTGAATTAGAAACGCATTATATTCGCCTTGCCTCTGTTGTAGAATTGCTAGGAGGTGCCAGCAGGGGGAGTTATCTGTCACCGCGAGCCATCAGAGCAGGAACGTTTAATGCAGTTTGTAATCAGTGTATGTATTTATGAGTCATCAATAAAGCAAGTTTTATTTAATTTGATTTGTGTGTGTTTTTTGTTTTTTTTATAAATGAAGAGGTTGGTCCTCTGTAACAGGAAGACACAAAGAATATAAGGGACGAGTGAGGAAGTGAGATATCCATCTGTTCTCTTTTTGATTTTATTTTTTACCAGTTAACACTGCAATGCACTTTAAACTGGAGCCAGGCCGTACAACAGGTTTCAATTCAGCAGCTCCACTGTTCACTGAGAAATCTGATGCTCCACACAAATGATGTGGGTAATGTAGTTGCAACACAAACTGTCAGCAAATACGTTGAGTAAATACAAGAGAACATTTCAAGCCGGAACATCAATGACGATTAAGCAAAGTAGTGACCAACAAAATGAGGATTTAAATAAAGAAAAGGGTTGAGAAAGTAACAAGGGAAAAATGGAGAGAAAAACACGAAGTGGTGGAGGAAAATTAAAGGTGGAATGTGGACCTTGGTCTCAATAAAAGTCCAGTCACAAAGGAAATGACTGTATGCAGCTGCATTCACTGTTTCCAGGGAGTGTCAGAGTCTGCGCTTATACATGGCTCTAGGCTGATGACCACTTCAGGGGCATCAGAGAGCTCCAGTCGAGTGTGTGTGTGTGTGTGTGTGTGTGTGTGTGTGTGTGTAGTGCCCAGAGTCATTGGATGTGTAGATGATAGCTGTTATTAGGCATCTATGCTGTCAGCCTGTCTAAATATATACTAGGATAATTATGCAGTTGTCTGGGTTCCTTAAAAATAGTAAAATCAATAGTAAATAGTAAAATAAGTTTTGTACATTATTTTAAAGATGATTTGGTCAAATCAATCATATCTTTGTTTTTGGATTTTAACAAGTCCAGCCTGCAGTCAGTTAGCTTAGTTTAGCATAAACACTGGAAACACTATTTAATACATAATTTCTCAAACTGAAGAGTAAAAACAACAATTGGCCATTTTACAGAGGGTTACGTGCCAGACTATTTCTTGGCTCTGAGCAGTTGCCAGGCAACCAGCGAAGAAAGTTACTGAGTCTGGCCAAGAAATAGAGATATACCATGTTATTTAGTGAGCTTCAGAGGTGCTGGTAGGCGGATTTTGTTATATTTGGCTAGAGCCAGGCTAGCCATTTCCCCCTGTTTCCAGTCTTTATGCTAAACTAACAGTCTGCTGGCTGTAGCTTCATTGTAAGTGGTGTCAATCTTCTCATCCAACTATCAAGTGCATTTCCAAAAATGTCATACTCTCTCTTTTAAATCTACAAACTCAACATATGACAGTGTCCCTCACCCTGATGGCGGCCTTGTTGCATTCGACGCGGTTGATGGCCAGCCAGGTGGGCAGGTCCAGCAGGCTCTGGAGAACCTCTTCATCCAGCTCCAGGTTGGTGAGCTGGCCCTCCCCCTTCAGCGTGCTCAGGTTGATCTTGTCTGGCGACAAGTTCTTAGCAAACCTAGGAGACACAGACGAGAAGAAGTGCAGCTTTGAGCCTGTGAATATTTATAGTTACAGGTTCTTGGCAAAGCGACAGGGCAGCCAAACAAACCCCAACTGTTAGGCTCGGTGTACGGGATGGGAACAGAGGGGTGCCTGTCCAAAGCAACACATCGCTTTTTCCAATGCATGTTTAAAAGGATTATTATTTTTATTTTATTTTTTTAAAGGTTTGTCATAATTAACAAGCAATAACCATTCATTTTAGACTGAATTATACTGAAGAACAAAACCCACATCTATTTAATTGCACACTCAAAAATAAACCTATAATTTCGGGTTATACATTTCTGTTGAAGGCATACGATGAGACGATTAATCCAGCTACAAGTGCATAGAAATAAATACTCTATAAACTGAAACCCGCGTTTAGAAAAGTATGTTTTTCTCTTTATTTAAGCTTGTTTGCTTTGTTTCCATAGCCACATAATCTGATAATGACAGGGGGGAAGGGAGGATAAAGGTACAGAGTTATTGAGTTTTAATAATCCAAAGTTTCAATATAAAGGATTTAAAGACAGAAAGAAAGAGATTGTACAGTGGGAGGTACAGGCCTTTGTCTGACACTATATTATATATTGGCTTGGGGGTAATTGGCGTTTGGGACATCCATGCTGGACAGAATGTGAGTTCACAGAAAGAACAAAGTGCACTCAAGCCTCACTCAGCATCAAATGATAAGGTGCAACAACCACCTTTTATTAAAAAGTATGAGCTGATATTGATATTTAATACCTCTGTCATAGGGAAATGCTGTGTATATACTGTAAGGTCTCAGTATGCTGTAATGATTCTCTGTGTTAAGTCTATTTGCTCCTTAGCTTAAGTAAATGGCCTTGAACATACAAAGTCAGTGTCTATGACCTAAGTGTTTTCTGCCCCTGCTAACAGTTTGATTATTGGTTAATAATTAGCAGAGTGGGCCGATACTGAATGGATTATTGACCTGTGCATCTCCGCAGATCAGTCTCATGGAATCTCTTCAAACAGGGATATCATTGATTTTGCAATCTCGAGCTGTAAAGAGCCACACATCCATCTTCCTGGGATATGATATATAGCTATATCATGTTTGAATGAAAAGAAAACAGCCATTGTGGTTTGTGGTCATGCACCAATACAGTGAAATAATAATATTTAATAGGTAGGTAAAGCACTGAAGCTAGTCAGTAGTAGTGGTACAACTCACTTTTAAACACATACAGTAGAGCTAGGTTTAATCTTGTTACCTAGCTAATCTCTCACACACTTGCAGCATGTGTCTATCAGTAAATAAGGCCAGATCAAAGCTCAGTTTCACAACCAACACACATTACTGACAGAGTGACCTGATTATCATGACCGATACAATAGACCAAAGCTTTAGAGAGAGAGAGCGACACACACAGATGGACAGATTTTGAGGTCACAATGCTCTTTGACCACCAAAATCTAATCAGTTCTTCCTTGAGTCCAAGTGGATGTGCCAAATTTGGGGAAATTCCCTCAATGTGTTCCTGAGATATTGCGTTTACGATAATGGGACAGACAACACAAAAACATAATGGAGGCATAAAGTAAAATAGTGAAAAAACAGTTCCCACACCATAGGAAGTGTATACATCAATCAATGTAAGACTTGCATCAGATATCAAATAGGGAAGCACCATTCAAACGTTTTCTCTCCTGATAGTGAGTACCAACCCCATACCCAATATAATGCTTACATTACTCTAAATTTAAAATGTACACTTAAAAATTAACTTTAAAAACTAAGTCGGCAGCCCACTGTGAATGAGTTATGAATGTAACCGATAGGGGGGGAAAAATGGATTTCAATATGACACTGACACTAAAACTGTTATTTATATGGATTGATTATGTCATGACCGGATGAGCTACATACTGTGAGTAACGGCACCAGTACCGCTCTGATTGGTCCCCACTATCAATACTGAAATAAAACCCCATTTCCATTGCCATGCAGCCATCAAAAAGTGGTGATGTATGATTATGGAGTCACTCAGTAACTGGATACTTTTAGGGAGACAAAGGCTTTTTGTTCTGACGGTCTGAGACTTCGCTGATGGAAGACACAGCAAGGTGCACAGAGACTCAGTATCTGCAGTGTGAAAGAAACATTGCCCTATGAGCAATGCTTTATGATTCAGCTGCCCACGTTTTAAGTTCCTGCTTCTTTCCATTCAACACCTTCCCTTGCAGTGTTAGATTATTCTCTAATTCAACATGTAACATGTAAATTACTCAGCAGTAGGCAGACCTAAACAATCACCCAGCGCAGTGGAACAGAGAACAAGACCAAAAAACGCACAAAAATACAAAATAATATTATGTGTACATGTGCTCACATGGGCATACACACAGTCAGAGACAGAAACAGTGTCTGTCTCTGAGAGTTGGGTGTTGTTGCTGCAGTCATAGCCTTGTGAGCAGTGAAATATTCATTCCTGCTGCTGATCAAGTATCAACCAGCTAGCTTCACACTCGCTCCTTATCTGGCCTCTCGGCCTTCCTGGGCCACATCTTGCTTCCTCTCCCCTTCTTCCTAAGTCATAAATAAACCAACACTTTAATAATATGTTGTTGTTTCGCTGTGTAATAGGCAACTTAAGCTAAATAAGCTAAATTACACAGACAGATCCTACTCGTTACTGAGAACAACAAAAACAAACAGAGGGTATTAAGTTCACACAGCGTCATCTTGCCCTTTCATCAACTCTTGCCGTCAGCCATTCTTCCAGTCAGCAGGGCCGAGCTCACCGGACCAAATCCAGGCCCGTAAAGAGATTAGAACTAGCTACTGGCTGGACAGGGGTATGTCTGCCTGTCAGACGTAAAATTAACTACTCAACAGTAAAAATACATGCCCACATTCCTCTCTGTAAAAGTAACTTTTAACCCGTTAGTCATGTACAGTCTTCACGGTCATCACTATGTTCCCACAGTCACATGATATAATTGATATGAACTAACACTGTACAAGATTGGAAAGGGCTATCTGCAGTTCAAATAGCAACCGAATTAAGGGAGATGGATGTTTCGAATTCAGTTTGAAATAAAAAACATCTGTTCAGATTTTAAGGAGTACAACATCAGTAGACTATAAACTGTAGGTGGTTGATTTAGACACTAGAAAACCTTTTGAAAGGTCTGGTTAATGTGTCATGTTCAGAGGATGTTAAGCTGGGGAACATGCTGTAGATATGCTCCTATTTGTTCAGAGAGATAGTTTTTTTTTTTTTTTTTATAAAAGGGATTAGATTTCTATAAATTAATCATGATAAAATAAAAATCATTGTTTTAAAAAAACAAACATAGATTTTGTGTGTAAATGAACTTAAAGAGTGTACAGAGCAGTCTTCAGTCTGCCACTCTTTAAATGCTGATGTCTGTGGATCCTGCGAATGGAAACAGACACTTTTTCCTGCTCTAATGGTGCATTCGTGGCGCAGCCTGATGACATCAGTGCCAGCAAGAGAGGAGCCTGAGGGAAGAGGGCCAGAGTGACTCAAACAGACAACCAGCTTGTTTTAGCAACCAAAACTGCAGCAACGCAAATAGAGAAATAAATAAAAGAGCAAGAGACACACAGAAAGAGACACAGAAACTAACTATAGAAAAAAGAAAGAAATAGAGGACACATCCTCGGAGGTCGTTTTCCAGGAAGAAAAGAAGAAAAAAGGGGATGTCATGTTACCACATTCTTTCCTGCCAGTGCTCATTTGACCAAGCAGCAGGCTTGGCTCAACAACAAAAATGGAGAATGTGACATTTAAATTGGCCTTTAAATCCTTCACTAGCCCATTCAGTGTCGACAGTAGAGTAATGAGTATCAAGACATTTTATTCAACAGAAAAGCAAATGAAGCTTACTCGACGCCTGTGGCAAATGTGGCACACTAAGACAAATCTCATTAAATGACATTAAAGTGTAAACCTTTAAACAAGTCCCTTAAATGTGTTATATTAATCTAGTTCTTCCAATGTTAATCCAATATTGCTGATTTCAAAATATATTTTTATTGGCTTATCTTCTTTATTCCTTCATTGCACTCCTGTTAGAGGCCAGCAGCACTGCAGTGTTTGCAAGCTGACTGCCTGCAGTGTGGCTCTAAAAATAACAACCACCAATCTGTGTGAACTCTTTCCTAATTACTAGTAGCCTACTACCATCTTTACCCACTATTCACATTCAACAATATCATCTTGAGGAGTCTTCTGTTAAGCTCCAAGTTTGATTAAAAGGTGGATAACCTGAACCATTAATACTTTTGGACCTGAATGTCTTGCTTGTTTTGTTTTCTAAAGAGCATATAACAAAGTCCAGGTGTCTTTATTGGCAAATATTTCGGTTCTTTTATTGTTATAGCTATAACAAAATAAAAAAATAAAAAAGAAGTGACTTCATCAAGGTTACCAAATGCCAAGGCCGTTGGTTTTGTTTCAGAAGTGCAATAAAGCCAGAAGTATTTCAACAAAAAAAAAAAAAAAGTAAATGCTTTTTTCAGCATTTATACATTTACGTTATTCCAGCAAGTAAAGTATTATTATGATCAGATCATGCTTTTTATAATAAAGGCAGTTTAACAGAAAATTACCTAAATTGCGGCATTTTTTGCACTAAACGTTAAGTCTAGTTTCACTGATGGAGAACTTTTCATTTGTGTCTTACAAAGACAAAAGTTATGTTCCTACAAAGAGTACTATCCCTAACTGCCTCATTTTGTAAATATGTTCAATCCTTATGTGTTTTAGGAGAATTTTTACCATTAAACGTTTTCTTGTATCCGAAACACAACTGCACATGAGGTAGCAGTGCTTTTGTTAGTGCTAGGTAGTGCCAGCAGTCTGCCTGTGAGGTTGCAGAGAGCTCCAACAAATTACAGCAATAAGATGGGGCAATTTAGCAACTTGCACAAAAAAGTTTGCAAATCATTCTCTGCTGCTCATAAAGCTTACTGCTGTGAGACAGTAACTGAAGGTGACTTTGATGAGCTTGACACGATTTTAATCAACTCATCTTTTCTCTCCACTGGATTTAAGCAGCTGGACAGAGGTTGAGAGGGATTTTAGTGAGTGAATCAATCTGAAACATCTTCCCTTACAAAATACTAATACTTGGTTAGCCAGTCCCTGAAGTACAGAGATATAATATTTTTTATCTTGTGCGCTCACAATATTAACTCTCCCACAGATGATCCATATCTTGTGTGCACAAGATAAAAAAATATATAATTTGGTGGCTCTATAACATTTCACAACCCTCAACAAATACATTTTAAAATTTAAAAGTTGTGATAAAATACAGAGATATGCTAATGCTTTTGAAAAAAGCTGTAATGCGTTAATTAAGTTGAAGAAAGTTTATTTTCTCGCATAACATATTGCTGCCATGATAAGCAGCACATTCATCATGCTAAGAAAAAACACAAACATGTTGATGTCTCAACTGTCCTGCTTTATGATTCTGCACTGTTCTGATATTGAAGCTCTTTGCAAAGTGTTTGTTGTGGAAATCATGTTGAGGCAAAGGTACATAAATTATACAATAATGTATAATGTATGTAACATAACCGAACAGTTATTAAAAAGACTGCGTCATCTCAAAGTGATAATTAGGAGAGATTATATGAATTACTTTCCAGTCTACATACCAGCGCAATTGCAAAGACAGACACAGCCACAGCTGTACACAATACTCCACCTCCACACACGTCAACAGGGACAACAACTCAACAACACGCAGGCAACCTGTCAAAGTGAAGCAAGTTTATATTGGCAGCTAAGGTCCCAGAGGTCCTGGCACATTCATGACGATGCAAAGCTCGGCGTGAAGGGGAAAACAATCCAAGACGCCGGTTACACAGCGGCGGAGGATGCCAAGGCCTGGAGGGACCCTGGTCAAATGTCACACGCACACAAGTACTTCACAGCTACGCACTGATGACACACCCACAGCTAGGCACTCAGTCGTGACTCATGCCATAATAGCCTGCCCACCAGTTGTGAGTGCTAACACTGGGAATAGTGGAGTTATCACTATGGTGCATCATCACACACACCTACTGCTGGATGGAAAGAGTCAGTCCTAAAGAGGCTCACGATGACAAACACAACAACAGAAATGGACTCATCTCTCACACCGCAAAAAGCACTAAATCCCAGAGAGGACGTGTTAAAAGTGCACATAATGGATAACACGTTTAGAACACTCAGAGTTGAAAATGGTTCCCTAAACTTACCCGTCTCCTCTTTACTGATTGAAAATAAACGTAATGGATGAAAGTCCTGTGGTTTCAGTTCCTGGTCATATGATTTCCTATCATCTTTAAAAATGTAAAAAAAAAATAAACATAACACCACTGAGAGGATAAAAACTGAATATTGGACTTGAATGCTACACATTCACCATTAAAACCTAAAAAGTAGTGGAGGTGAGCGAGGCTATGCTCAAGCCATCCTGTCAACACGCCTATAATGCTCTCACCTGGCATACCAGGCGGAATATAAACCTAATCTCCCAGGTCATGACCTCTTTCTATTAGAAGCTAGTCGTGATAATCTTTTCATTCTTAGGGGCCCATTCTGTGTACGTTAGTCTATCAACAGCTTTGCCTTATTGACATCGAGCAAATCTACCTCTCAAGATTTCTACATTCCCCTGTGACGGGGGATGTAGATTATGCCGTCTACAGTTTGCAGGAAGTTTGTGCTGTGGTCTTGGGACATTAATAAGCAGCCATTTACCAACTGTCAAGACCTTTAAAAGATGCCACCTGGAGCTTTGGGAAATTGCCTTATACAATTTAAAAAGACATTTAAATCGACAGATTAACAAACAATTAAAATAATCGTTAGTTGCAGCTCCATGCATTTATTTAATGTCAAGAGAGGGAAATAGAAAGTGAGTGTAACACCTTTTTAAAGGCTAACAATTGAGAGGAAAATAAGGGTAGAGGAAAGGACAATGGAAAGATGGAATGAGTAAAGTAGTTAAGAGGGAAGAAAGTAAGACAATCCAAGTGTCCTTTACTCTACAGAGCTCCATCTGGGAATGCATTATCTCTGTCACAGGACCAAAGTGTGTCTCATTCTTCAATTTGAACGCCTGAAATTAAGCTCCTGTTTCAGAATATCTACCAGCTCAACGTTCCTGCTCGGTAGCTGGACCCGACCTTTCAACCTCCCTGTGAAAGCAAGACAGAAATCACTCTTTTGAGGGAACAAAGTAGAGAGAATGTGACCATGCATGTCTAACTGTGTTCAGCCATTTCTCCGTTGATCTGTGTGTGTGTGTGTGTGTGTGTGTGTGTGTGTGTGTGTGGGATACCGCTCTTTCTGGCTGTGGGCCAGCAGGGTCCTGTCGATAATCTAAACCTGTCTGTAATGCAGACAAACACACACCTTGTCATCTAAATCACCCCCAGGGACTACCTGAGTTCGACCTTCTACATCTATACTCTCTCACGTTAGGAAAAACAAATGCACGCCAACAACTCAGTCACTTCATATTAACAAACTCATCCTTGCACATGAAAAATCACACACAATGCATCTTCTAACAGATGTACAAAAAAGGCCATCTCAACTAGTTTAATATGTCATGAATGCATCAGTGCACATGTCTTGGCGAGAGGAGGAACAGCCATCACAGACTTCAGTCAATGGGCTGTAAAGACGGTGCCGCCTCACTACAACAGGCTTGTCCTGGTCACAGACAGTATTGGACAGATGCGTGTCCTCTGCAAGAGTTAAGCATGGAGGCTGAGCTGACATGTTGACACCCACAACATAACCTGTAGCTGTGTAAGCACACCTACAGTGCGTATGAATAATCAAGCTCAGCAGAGCAAACTATTTGTGGCTGGTGCTGACGAGGCAGCAACTGACCAGGTATGGTCCGGATTTTTTTTGAATGCGGTTGTATGAGGTACTTATCCATAGTCAGTGCATTACCTACGGTAGATGGCGGACGACACGCCACCAGTTTGGAGAAGGTGACAGGAGCGGATGGGGGCAGCAGCAAAAATGATTTTAAACACCTAAAAAAAAAATCTATACCAAGTGTAGTAGTGTTTAAGTGTAGTAGTTTAGGCTCTCTTCAAAGCCACCAGACTCCTTTCAAAAAAAACTGTAATTTTACCTTGCAGAACACAGACACAAACAAACTAAGGGTGAAGCAGTGGTACATCAGCAACTCCTGTGTTCTGCGAGGTTCAATTTAAGGTATTTTCCCCCAATGGAGTCTGGTGGCTTTGAAGATATCATAGATAACGACTTCAGTTCCCCGCCATGTACTGTAGGTAATAATACACTTTGTGGATAAGTACCTCACACTTCCAAAAAAGCTGAACCATCCCTTTAACCCATCCTTAGAGCCAAGTCATCCAAGCATGCATCATACTGTACTATATTTTCAGCCACACAGTAGTGGAGTATATAAGGTGGTGTATTTTTTACTTTCTGACACCAGCACTTTTACCTTGACATCACTACACCCAAACAGCGCAGGATTGGCTGACTGTCAGACAGGCCGGCTTCCACTCAGTGCCAGACCAGTCCGGCTCAGATGACGAGCCCAAAGACAGATGACGTCACATATCACTACTCTTCTAGTCATTTCCTGTCAATGTTGATGCTAATGCTGTTAAGGGCATTCACAGTCATGTGCAGAAACACTTATGCATTGCCTCGTTGCACGCACACACACGTACAAACACAAAACACACACATACATCGTTTAGAGTACAAGGACAATGAAGGGCATGCCACTCGTAGGCTGTGTCTTGCAGACAATGCAGACAAATGGCATTGTGTGAAGGACAAAGCCATTCTAAACACCATTAAGGTATTAACCAGTAAGTGACTAATTAATTACACCTCATCCCAAAGACTTTTCTCACCAAGCGCAATCATCTTTGTGCTTTTCTCTTTTCAAGAACAGAAGCCGATCCACCTGCATACTGATGAGGTTTTCAAAGACTTAGTCATCTGTGAGCTGCAATATAAATTTGACAGCTGCCATTTCTTGTACTCCATGTAAGTGCTGTCCACATTTGAGTTTAGTATACTGCCACAGTCATTATTATCCAATACACTCTTTTTGAAGGTGCTCTAGTATAGGTCAGTGGCAGGTTAGTGCATGGGAGGAAAAGATCTGCCCCTGGAACAAAACAAGGAAGTAGTCCATTGAAAGTCCCTTGAGGGACAGTGGAAAACAATAAATAATGCATGTCAAGCAGATCAAGCTGAATGCTGCCCAGAACAGCAAGACATTAAAACAAATAAATGGGGCCTTAGACAGCAAGTGTTAGCCTCATTAAACCGATGCTGAACCAATATTAGAAACATTAATCATTTACCCTAATATGTTTGATTAAGGTGACATTATAGCAATTTTCCCTCCGTAAATGAGTTCATGTTGTGTGCTGAGAGTCTATGTGAACTCTGTGTGATGCCTTAAGGCACCGTGGTGAAAAGACTCGATAAACAGGGTTTAAACCCGTGAAAACAAACCTGCACCCCGCTGAATCACCCTTGCACAAGTCAGTGCAAACCCTGGACTCTGCCTTTACATTTATTAAATAACTTAGGTCAAATTAAAGTCTAATTATTTCATAATTGAGTGATTTGTGTTTGTGTATTAGATAGCATTAACTTGGATGATAACGTGCCTTTAGGGTTTAGGCTGAGATTGTCGTTTCAAACAATCTGACTCTACTGACTGGTTCAACCTGATAAAGCAAATGTTGCGGGATTAGCTTCTTACTAGCTAAACCCGGTGTTAGCAAGTTAGCTGCCACTAGCCACGTCTCAGGTCAGTGAGGGTTACGGCAATTAAAAACGCAGCTGACAGCCTGACAGACAACAGGGATGCGAGCTAACTTACTTAAAAGCCAAGAGGAAACGTCTTATCTCATGTTCAGAAAAGACTACCTTCCGTTTTCGTTTCGTTTGTAGCTAACATTTAGGTGATAGCTAGCTAACGTCTGTCTGACAGTTCAATAACGTCCCACTGCCTGTCGGCTAACAGCGTTCAGCACTGACCTGGAGAGATGCTTCAGGATCTGCTTCTTGATGAGTCCAGCCATGGCCGCACAAATCCGATAACCGAGTTAGCTGGCTAGCTTAACCGCTAGCTTTTCCTACTCGAGGTATAAACACACACACAGCTCAAATTCTCATCCCCGTGTCAGTCTTCATTTTAACGGTGTTCCCGCTTCATTCTCTGAGAGATGTGGGAGTTGGGGCGGAAAGAGGACATTTCAGACGTCGGAGTGACAGCCGGGCTCATGGACAAAGCATAACACGTTAGGCCATGTCGTGCAGATATACTGATAAAGCTCCGAAACGGTTCAGATATCTCTGCAATATCATACACCGAACACCTGGACAGCGCGTCCAACGAGCGGCGTCTGTTGTCACGGCGTCAGGGCGGGGCGTCATGATGCGTTCACGGTCTGCTGGGAATGATTTGAATACTAGTTTTCGCTTCAATTATTTGAGATTGTATCCTTTAAATTCAGTTATTGTTTAATATAAGTTAAATGGTTATTCCTTCTGTCACGACACAGCTGAAACTATACAAACTGGAAAGATTATATATATATTATATATGTATCTATATATATATAATATATATGTATATATATGTATAATATTTCCAGTTTGTATAGTAACTAATAGCTGAAAAAATAAATAAAAAAATAAATATATATATATATATATATATATATATACATGTATATATATATATATATATATATATATATTAAAAAATACATTTTATTATATTGGCTAAATCATTAAAAAGCCAACATTTTTCGACCAGCGTAGGTTTTCGTCAGGGCTAATAACACTGACAACAGCTGAAACTATAATTTAGTCAAACATGTTGGTGTGATCTTAACAATTTAAATATGAAATGAGATACTCTACTGAATTGATTTGATTGTTTGTTGTTTATTTAAGGATCCCCATTGGATCCGTTCACTCAGTAATCGCCGGTCTGCCATTACAGAAGGATGCTCTACAAATGTAATGGCAATTGATTGTAATTGTTTTATAATTATATATTGTTTAATAACAATTGTACATTGTATACATTGTCTATACTGCATTGTGGATATGGCTGCAGTGGTATCTGTGTTGTCAGCGTTTGCTCTCATCATAAAACGCTCTTTTAGTGACACCTAGTGTTTAAACCGAGGATGTAAATATGCTTTTCTAACAGGATTTGAACAAGTAACAATAAGTACACTATAATACATATCATTTTCGGATAAACGTTAGAGAAAAATTGCATACGAGGATATGAAAAACGTCCTGCAGAAATATTATGGCTTATTATAACAATACAAATAGAGATACAGGATATTAATAAGGCCAATATGAATAAACTGAGTAGCATACACAAAAAAGAAAAAATGTATTGTAATATTAGTGTTTTGTTTGTTTGTTTAATTGATTTACTGTTAGAAAAAAAATCCTATGAAAAGAACATTGTGTTCACTTACTTGCAAACACAATCTAAGAACCGTAAAAAAAATGCTTCAGTCACATTTATAATGATGGAAATGCAATGAAACAACTTGGACTTTTAACATCTTTGTCAGTAGACATACAAGCTGTGACTTGAGTTGATGTGTGTGATGAGTCTCTCTGTGTAGATGTAACCATGGGAGTTAACAGCAGCCTGCACAGCCTACAGAGCCTGCAGACTCCAGCTGCCACGTATGAAAGGAGGAGCAAACTGGAGGAGAAGCAGCCCCTCCCTGCACTGCGCTGCTTCAGTGTGAGCCGGTTGCAGGAAGTTTGCATCAGTCTTCAGTGTTTTAGAATTGAAACATCATTTATGAACGTGTGTCATAGTAACACAGATGTATAACACACGGGCTTATGTCACTAATACGTACAGTAGACTGATAGACTTTGGACAATGATGCAGCGTTTTGGTGGTGGATCTTTTGTCCTTCACTAAATCGTAATGACATTTTCTCACTTCAAGTTACTTAAAAAGTGAAATTATAGCCTACTTAGGCTCATTTTGATCCTGTAGAACATTTTGAAAACACACTGTGGTTGCCTAAACCATAAATTAGGAAATACCACTGCTGTTGCACCAGAGAGAGAGAGAGAGAGATGCTTCTGCAGAAACGTCATTCTTGTTTTTGGGTGTGTAGTAAAAACAATACTATGGCAGACCTAGTTTTTGATGTAATAATAGAGTAACACCAAAGTTTAAGAGTAGTAGAATTCATTCATTGTCTCCTGTTTTTTTCATTCTGTCATTAAAGTTGCCCCTTACAGAGCCTGGAGCTGAACATGGGACAGCCCCCATCCGCATACCTCAACGCAGAAAAGCCCTGTGGAAAGACACGACGCGCTCACTGATACGCTACTGGTCCAGTTAGTGGGTCTGGACTGGAAACCTTCTCCATCCACGACTGCAAAAACCAGCAGCAGCTCTCACATCACACACACGTGTCTAGGCCAGCTCCCATTGAAGATGACTGCAAAAAACCGAAACAAGAGCAGCGAGAAGAGCGTCGCATCCAGCCAAGATGATGCGTCGAAGAAAAGCCAAAAGAGCAGCAGTAACGGAGTGAGTGGCCCTGGACCACAGGGGCCACAATCAGGGAGCTGCCTCGGGCTTGTTGCGACAACAGTGATTTATATCGCGGTGCTGGGCGCTGCAGGGTTTGCTGCTTTTTATTTACAGCAAGTTGTGGAGGAAATCCGGGAGACAAGCGCCAGACATGAGGAGAGCGCACGGCACAACGCAGAGCTGAGCGGAAAAATGGAGAGTGTCGTTCAACAGGTAGAGAGAAAACCATATGAATCAATGGGGAGAAGTATAAACTGAGTGTGAATGACAATACCAAAGCTTTTCACAACTCCCAGTGAAATACAACCAATACAGTATGTAGGCAACGCATTGTTCTTCTTAGACATTACATAAGCGTCCATATAGTTGTTGTACTGGATGTCCTGACTGTTGGGGGTTGGGTAGCTTTGGTGAACCACAGTGATGGATTTGGTGAACTCCTTGTACTTTTCGATCAGCAAACGTCCAATAAGCAAACAATAAAAGTTTCAGACCTGGTGAAAATAAGTCCTTTCTACCTTATTTTCTATTTGGTGATGTTTTTGTTCTTTAAAAACAACAGATATGAGCAAATATAATATTGTTAAGATGCACAGGGAGGATAAGGATGAGTTGTCTTTAGCAGAGAAACGGACAACATCCCTTTGTTTTATAAAGTACAGAAAGAGTAATGTCTGATCTTCAATCATCTTTTGCAGGAATAGAAAATGTTAAAGATTGAATGAAAAAAATGTCATTGTTCAGAGTAATTACATGCAAACAAAAGCATTCATAGGCTTATATAATAATAATAATAATAATAATAATAATAGTGACTTAATTAAGGACACAAACAGGTCCACAGTGCACTAAATAAAACAGACAATATATACAAAAATACAATTTAAAAAACAAAATCGTAGATGTTGGATGGAAATGCCCACTGATGCATGTTTTCCTGTCTTGTACAGGTGGAGTCTCTGAGCAGTGTCGTGGACGGGCTGGAGTCATCACTGGGCATCACCCGGGTGGAGCTGGAGGGGGCCATCGGCCGGATGAAGAGAGGCGAGGTGGAGACGAGGAAGGTGGATGAGGCCCTTCAGAGGCTCCAGAATGATCTGCTCAGGGACCTTTCAGAGGGCATCAAAGAGGTGAAGGAGGCCCGGGAGAGGGACTTCTCTTCTCTGGAGAAGACTGTGGAGGAGCGTCTGGCTGAGGTGAGTCAGTCTATCACGGCCAGCGTGGCGGAGTTCACCGAAGCTCAGGGCGAGACGCAGAGCCAGCTGTCTGATCTCAAGACCCGCATGGGCGACATGGAAGACCCTGCGCTCATCAAACAGGAGCTCTCCGCCATTGTTGATGCTGTAGCTGAAATCAGAGAAGCCAACCAGGCAGCTGACACCTCAGCCCATACATTCAGGGAGCAGGTAGGAGCTGTGAGGTCAGAGATCCAGACTCGTAACCAGGAAGTCACCTCACTGTCTCAGGAGGTGGAAACAGTGAGGTCAATGGTGCAAGAGACTGTTGGGAATCTGAGGCAGTCGCTGTCTGCAGCAGAGGCTGATGTCCAGACTCTGATGGATAAAAGCCAGATACTGGAGAGCAACATGAAGCAGGCCGCTGATGATGCTCATCACGTGGAGGAGCAGCTGAACGCAGCAGCCGCACAGGTCCAGAAAAGATCCAGTGACCTGGAAGCCAGAGTTAAAATATCGGAGGAGAGCGGAGATTCACTCTCAGCATCAGTGTCAGATATCGGCTCCAAAGTGGAATCACTGCTTGCTAAATACAACATTCATGAGAGCGCTCTAGCTGCACGGGGGGAGGCTGTGGAGAAAGTCAAAAGTGGCGTGGAGCAGGAGATGGAGGCGCTGAAAATCGGTTTGGGGGAGCTCCAGTCCAACATGGCCGCTCTTGGAGGAGCGCAGACCAAGCTGTCTACAAAGGACTCTAACCTGGGTCAGCAGGTGGTGGATATGGAGAAGAGGCTCACTGCTCTGGAGGACAGCAGCAGCAGCATGAAGCCAGAGCAGCTGGAGAGGTTAAGAAGCATGGTAAGCGGCTTGGAGGGCAAAGCAGCCAAGCTAGAAGGCCACGATGAGGCCATTTCTGCTCTTCAGAAAGCTCTGCAGGAGACCACACAGACACTGGAGGGCTTATCCAAAGGCAAGAAGGGAAAGTAGGGAATTTGAGTTCGCAATGTGACATCAGGATACCAAAAATCATGCACAATAATGATCCCCAAAGGGTGACCATAACCCACTTTTCCTGTTTTCATGAAGAATTGTTTCTCAAACTTGGTCACGAGGTTGCACATTTTAGTAGAAAAGTAGCCAATGTGAGGAGTTCGGTCAGGAGAGAACTCTACTGCTGATCTGTGAATTCAAAGCCACAATTATTCTGCACTGTAGTTCGTTTTGTCTTTTTAAATTTTCTGTGCCAAGGCTGTTTTTTTGAATTTTTTTTAAAACCAACCAAATGCAATAATATGCTCTTTTTGAGCACTCCTTTGTTTACTCAGTATGTTTTGTTTTACAAGAATAAAAACTCTTGTTGACTATAAGCTGTGAAGAACTACTTCTTGGTGTGACCTTATTGGAAAAATTATGATTTGTTGCTTTTCTATAGCTGCCTTTACCGTTACATCATGGGTGATACATTGATTATATGGATGGGAATGAAAATGTCCATTTATTGATGGTTGTGACGTACCCGAGGGTTGCTAAAATTGTGTTAAAATCCAAATAGGAATTCCATCACGATTGCATAATTAAAATACAACAAATAATTCTGAATTTATTGAGTAAACCTCTCACATAAAGAGCAATTCAAGAAGCGGCACCACATTATTTACAATCTGTAAAATGCAGTCTTCATACACTGAATACCACATGCTGAGCTCTTTCACCTGCAAGCAGCAGTCACAGATGACATGTCATTTTCTTCTTTTGATGTTAAGTTTTGACTCTTCCAGGTGTTCTCGGAAATGTTCTTCCTTGTTGAACACCTGACTTACTGTATATTTAGCAGGAAGTCATTTAGACGCTAATGAAGCCTTTAAGTAACGTAGAGCGCCCAGCGGATGCAAGGAATTTCTCTTACAACATAGTGTTTAAAATATTATGATCCATAAAAAGCAAAAAGCTGCTTTAAATGTACCCAAACTTTGATATTTGAGGAAGAGAAAACTGGGGCTTGAGGTGATGTTACAAAACCCATGTGGAGTTTGAAGTCAGAGGCAACTGCAAAAGCCATAAAAAGGAAACTAACTTGCTGAGCTCGTTTAGCCACAAGCAAACTTCAAAAACACATTACAGCTTTAGAAATGCTGCCAGATTGTTCACATTCATATCCCTTAAGGGGTTACCAGCGTTGTGCTTTGGGTAAGGCCCAAGACTAAAGGTGACAGCGCTTTTTTCTAGCAAAATCAGTTTCATATTTTAAATACCTTTAAAAAAAACACACATTTTATAAACATCCTCATGTGAATCACTACCTATGCATTTTTTTTAATCAGTGAGGGGACTTTTCCTGTGTTTCGCCTGTATTCTTTACTAAAAAAAATGTTGGCACACACTTGTATGTAAAGTTTTGATCTGTTCTTAATTGAATGATTTGAAAAATGCTATACAAATACAGTTATTATTATTTAGAGCAGAGTTTGGTAAACAAGGTTTCATATTTATTTAAATGTGGAATAAATAGGTTTATTTCAGTAAATCTTCAAACAGTAGACAGTATGTATGGCAGTGGACTAGATGTAATTGCCCAGGGGAAAGAAAAACAAAAGAAGAAAACGTTGATCTTGAGGTTGTTGAAGTTTGTTGCTCATGTTGGCCGGTGCATCTCTCCAATATCAGATATATCAGCTAGTTCATGAACCTGTTTAGTTGTAACACTTAAATCTCCCTCTACTGCAGTGAGGTTAGCCAGTGTCTGTCTAAGCTCAGCGACCTCCTGCTCTCTCTTCATAAGGTCCTCTGCTAGTCTTCCTATCCGCAGAGTCAGGTCTGACAGCTGAGGCTCAAACGCCCCTAAGTCTCTCCTCAGAGCAGCAACTTTTGGTTTAAGGTCACTGGCAAAAGTCACAGTTCTTATCAGACGCGCTCTGCCGCTCTCGAGCTCCCTCAAGCGCTCCGAGATCTGTGTGTCAGCGGTGGTGAGTTCAGGGACGTGCCTGCGCAGCTGCTCAATGGCCTGAGTGTTGCGTTCGGCAGCAGCGCGGAGATTTGCGACTCGGTCGATGCTGCTGGCCAGCACATCCCCGATGCGTTTGACCATGCTGTGCTCCACCTGAGCCGTTTTCTCTTCCAGCTCCGTCACCTGAGTCAGCAGAGACTCCAGCTCAGACTGCAGGCCGTCCATCCTCCGCACATCTGTCCTCACTGACGCCACCTACAGGGGGAATACAGAAGAACAGAGGAGAAACTTCTAATAGCACAGGAGCATTTCACATTTCTCAGAAGCTGTCTGAGATTAAATAGAACTTTTAGGGACATTATTGTGCCATGAGTATGAGTTTGCTTGAAATTACAACATTAGAAAAAAGTGAAAAATATAAAACATATATAAATACATTTTGTAAAATAAGTAAACTAGAAAATTGTCAATGATATTGAAAAAGTAATGCTGCACACGATTTTTGAAAACATTGTGGTCTAAAACAAAAACTAAGGATTTTAACCTTTTGATAATCAAATAATCAAAATCGAATAAGCAAAAATGCCACACATTTGCTGGGTTTAAAACCGATCTGTCTTATGTGACAATAAACTAAATATCTTTGGATTTAGGACTGAAAAAAAAAAAACATTTCCCCTTGGGGATAACTTATAACAAACATAATCACTATTTTTTGGCACTTTATAGACAAAATGATTAATGGATTCAATCAATAATGGAACTAATCATTGGTTGCAGCCCTAAACGTTTGTGCCTGTGGTTGAACGCTGTTCTCTGCATCTGCACAGCTCAACACCTACATATGTAGATGTTCTCCCAGTGACTGTCCTCTTTCCTCACTACAGTCAAATATAACTAAATCTGACATACCTTGTTGGCAAAGTCCTTTGCGATGGCTGCCGTGCGCTCTTCGATCAGTCCCACAGCGTCTCTTAGTGAGGTCAGGCTGGTCTGAAGCTGAGCTCGTTTCTCATTCAGCCCAGAAGCCCACTCCTGCAGCCGGCTCACGTCCTGCTCCAAACCCTCCAGGTGAGGCCGCAGAGCCCCCTGCTGACCCCCGAGACGCTCCAGCATCAGCTGGACGCTCTCACACTGAAACAGGACATACAGTACATGGATTGATGGATACAACAGCTTTATGTGTGTATGTTAAGGAGGAGTTAGTTATTTAAAGTCATTTGTTCAGGTTATTCCCACAGGAGAGAAACTAGTGCCTTAGTACACAAGATGATTAAATAGAAGAACAAAACAAATTGTTACAAATGAGACCTTTTCAATAAAAAAATGGTGAATTTATTAAATAAGTTCAGTGATGAAATGATTGGCATGCTTTCAACAGGTGAAACCAAAAGATGGAAATGTAAGTCATCAAAAACATCAAGTTCACATCAAGAGAAGCTCAAACTAGAGAATGTTGGGAGTTTTGGATGAAAAATTACTCAGTTAATCGATTATCAAAATAATTGCCAATTATAAATCAACTAATTGATTAATCGACCAAGCATTTCAGCTCTAAGTTATATCTGGAAAGACTGGCACAAATATTGTTATACGACTGTAGCAAAGTAATGGGGAATGTTTTATACAATTACTAAGAAAACCTAAATGTGTCACTCCACATTGAACAAATAACAATAAATATTCTTGATCGTACTTGTGTAATACAGTGCATGTATACCAGAGTTCATGTTGAAATTGGGGAACTTTTATGCAATCACACCAATTTTCTGACATTAAACTGAGGTGCGCGTTTTTAAAAACATTGCTACTAAACTTGTATAGCCTTTTACAGCAAATAGTAATACAGGGAGGGTCAAAATCTTTCCCCCAAGACAATGACGTCATTCAGTGAGATCACCATGTAGAAGTTGAGTTGTCTCATCCTTCTCGACATCTTTTTCCCACTCCTCCTCCTCCTCCTCCTCATCCTCTTTCCATCCTTCTTCCTCTAGAGTGTCAGAGTCCTTTTGGCTTTCGACTGTACTTCCCCTCAGCACCATGGTGAGTTCATGGACTGCCTCTTTAACCACGGATAACTCATTCTTCATCTTCAGGATGCTGTTTTGAGCCTGCAGGGTGTCCAGCTCCTGTCTGATCTCAAGGATCTCACCGAGTGCTTTCAGCATGCTGTCCTCAGTCCCAAACACCTGTAACGTCACCTCTTCCAGACGTTTCTCCGCTCCGCTCAGATCACCCGCCAACCTCAGGATGGAGCGCACCGCCTCCTCCACCTGGGGCAGGTGCTCTACACACTCCTCCGCCCGGGGAATGTGCTCCTGGAGCTGGGAGCTGAGCTCAGCCTCCTTCTTGATCAGGCTGTTGATCTGCTCCTCCAGGTAGTGGATCTGCTTGGTGTTCCAGTCCAGATGATCCTGCGTCCGCTTGGTGTCGTCTCCCTCTGTGCGATCCATAGCTCGGGCGTTCCTCTTGGTGCTGTCCTCAAGCTCCTCCAACTTCTCCGCCAGCGACCGGGCCCTCCGCTCTGCCTCGTTAACCCGCTGTGTGGCTCCGGCGTGAGCTTCCCTTGACTCGGACTTGAGAGCGGACAGGTCAGAAGAGATGGCGGCCAGACGGTCCTGCCAAGTCTCCGTCACATTGAGAAAGTGGGCGTTGACCGTCTGCAGGTCACGGGAGGCTGAGTTCTCGTCGGTTTGCATCACTGTGACGGCAGCGTGGAGGGTGGAGATGTCCTGCTGCAGTCGTGTTGCCAAGGAGACGGTGGAGAGCGCCTCCTGTAAGTCGTCCTCAGAGGCGGCAAGCTGCAGGCGCAACACAAAACAGGAGGGCTGTTTCTGTGGAAGCTCTATGGTCCTCAGTATTCAAATATAACAGATACAGCAGGAAACAAAACGCATGCATACACACAAGCATTGTGTACAACACAGGTGAACTGTAAAAGAAAAAAAAAAAAAGTGTTGAAAGAGCTCTCAGGCTAATGATTTTTTTCTAAATGTATTCTTTTATCATTCTAAAACCCGAAGATATTCAGTTAATTATGATATAAAAACAGAGAAAAGCAGAAAATCTCTATATTTAAGAGGCTAAAAACTGATTTTTTTTTGCATAAAAAATTGCTTTAATGATTAATTGATTATTAAAATAGTTGCCGATTATTATTCTGTCGATTGAGTTAGCGATTAGTCGGCTAATCGTTGCAAACAAATGTGAATATTAGAGATGTGAGATGTGGGTGCATGGCTCAGTTGAAAGTAGTTTCTCTAACATTTTTAAATAACACACAAACATAATGTAGCATGCAGACGGTTTATAAGGAAACCCTTTTGATTTGTGATTTACAAAAAAAAATAAATCTGCTTGTCTTGTGACCCCCATCGTCCCAGTGAAGTATATGTTTTGGAGCTGTGAGAGGTTTTGTCCCCAGGTTTGTTCCATTTGAATATTTTTTTATGAGGCTGAAAACGTAAAACTATCCAGAATTTCACAAGAAAAACAAAGATACATGTGCAAATTTTATATAGGAAAAATACAGTTTGATTTTTTCTTCTCTTATTATGTGAATCATCTCACAAACCCTCAGATTTTCTCTCCAGTCCTCCAGGTTGGGAACCAGTAATTCACCCACTGTACTCGTTCTCTTCCCACACACCAAATTAAAACCATCTACCAGAATTACTTGTCATTTTACAGCTAAAAAAAAATGAAAACAAACAAAACAATTCTTATGTTTTCATACAAAACTAATGCATCATTTCACCCAGATTACACAGAGAAAAAATAACTAATATTTTAGTATTATTTCCCCAGGTTTTGAAGAATAGACATTTCTGCCTCCACCTCAATACAATAAAACATTTTTCAGAATAGCAACATATTTCCAGAGAGTCACTATTACTCTGAATAATCCAAAGAACACACCGTCAACAGTTCACCAAACATGTCTGCATGGGGTTCTTTTTGTTGTAATCTAGGTGAATTGGACCTTTAAAGCTCCATCACTGAAAGCAGTGCTTAATATTTCCCCCTAGAAATAAAATGTACCTTTTTAGAAACCTTCAGGACTTCTTCCTCCATGTCGAACAGACTTGAAGTCTTTCCTTGTAAGGATTTGTACTTTTCTTCAATTTCGGAAAATCTCTCATTCTGTTGCAGCACCATCCTGTAAGCAGAACGAGACACTTTAGCAGAGACACCTCGTTATAACACGACTGCACGTTAATGTTGACTTACCAGCTCAGAGCCCCGCAAGCTGCAAGCGACAATAAGCACAAGAAACTTGTAAAATCCAAACTCCAGGACGTTTTATTCGCTCCTGCGTTGTTTGCAGCTTCCGTCACTTTCTGCGTTTCATCGTTGCCATTTGCAGCCGACGTTTCGGAAACATCGCTTTGTTTTTGTGACTTCTTCCTCTGTTTTAACTCAGTAGGCATTTTAAAAAAAAATCTAAATAGTACAAAGTTTGTAACGTTTACTGTGAAGCAATTAAGCAGGCTATTACAGTAAAAAAAAAAAAAAAAGAAAAGAAAAAAAAAAAAAGTCTGACCAGCTAATCGTTAAGTTGCAGAGTAATATCAAACACTTCTTTCGCAGATACGTTCATAATGTAGGACACTAAAGACCAGTAAAATGTATAATTAACGGCGGAGTTTTGAGTATGTTACCGCTAACAATCCTACCCTGTTGCTTTGAAAGATGCTGCCTTCAAGTCATCCTATTAAGATCGTATGTACAAACATTAACAGAATTGCTTAGTTAAAACACAAACACAGTAACAAATATCGCACTGATATGGCTGTTTTATCTTTTACCTCACGCGAGACAATGGTTTTAGATCTTTAAAAATGACAATTTTCAGTCGCGTTTGTCAATTTGTTTCATAATTATTCTGAGCCCCAACCTGAACTCTGATAGTTCCGACAGCGCCGGAAGCCCACTGAACGTCTCAGCCAGCCACGTAGGCGGCTGCCAGCATTTGTCCTAAATGTGGCCATGCTGGATTAATGGTGTCTTTCTAAGTAGAAACTGAAACAATTAATCGATTTATTAATTGAACAGCAACAATTTTGATAATTTATTAATCGTTTACGACATTGAACACGCAAAACAAATATCAAACAATTCCTGATTCCAATGTGAGGATTTTCTGCTTTTCAGTTTTATATGATTGTAAATGGAATATGTTTGGGTTTTACACTGTTGGTAGGACAACAAAAATACATTTGAAGATTTTAACTTGGACTGAAATTGTGGTGGACACTTTTTGCTATTTTCTTTTTTACAAATTTAAGGATTAATCAATCAATGATAAGCAGAGAAACACAGGCACACAATGATAAGCCATTTATTTGGCATGTTTCCATAAATCTTACTTACATTTTATGTCAAAATATGTCAAAACTTGATTATCTGTAGCTTTCTATAAATGATCAAAAGTCAAAGCCCTATACAACACTGTTTGTAGCAGTACTATACAGTTTTTCTTGAACAATTCTGTTTTTCCATTATTAATGAATGGGTCTCAACAGCAGTATGCTATCTTGTATTCAGGATTTGTTAGCATGTCCTATTAACTACAAGGGTCATGCAGATTACAGGAGCTACTACTCTTAACATTTAACAATATTCAACAGCAGAAGACACAAACACATTTTTACATAGATCAACAAAATTAGAGTCTAAAATGGAAACAATGTCAACTTAAAGGCAAAGGTTTAAACTGCAATCCAGTACATTCAAGCAAAAGCTGCCACGTGCGATATATATAAATAAATATATATATACACACACAAACAAATAATGTGCAAAAAGGTAACCAGATGACTCCACAATATTGCAACATGAGGACGTGTTAATCAGAGATCTTTGGACTAAGGCATAGAGTGATGGAGTAAACAAATATTTGGTCACTGAAGGAACTACAACTTTCACTTTTAGTGTTTCATATTTAACAACTCAAATCGAACTCCTGAGAAGCATTAACAGTACAGAAATTGCTCAGTAATATAATCATCCAGTTCCCGATCAGGGCTTTTAAAACTCTAGTCCCTTAACTCTGCACGATTAGAAATCTGAAGCAGCATGTTTAGCATCATGGCAACCTTTACCTAAATTCTAAAGCATGAGCCCATATCAGAGCCATGAACCGAGATCAAGCTGCTTTTCTATTGCTTTTAAATGTTAAATCCAAAATCACACAATAGCACCACATGCAATGCTATTTTTGCACAATTACCAGCTCAGAATGAAAGATGTGACCTTGGCAGTATGTTACAGCAACAAAAAGATGAAGGCTTTAAAGGGATTCTTTACATTCATATTTTAAGTGGACATGTTTTGCTGTACAATTTGGGCCTGAAAGCTACAAAGAAGTCCCACTGCATCAGGAAAATCCCAGCCTTCAAGAGTGCCTTCTTAAGTGTGTGCCATTAAATTTATGACCACAAGGGGGCAACGTAGAAAGTCATAGCAGATGTGTAAACACAAATACCAACAAAAAGCAGCAACAAATTAAAACCAAAACATCATCAAAAGGCACCCCTTGAAATTTAATTCATCTACAATGTTGACCATATTATTGAACGTCTTAAAGTGTCTGATTCCAAGCAACAGGATTGAGGGGAAAAAACGAAACAGATCCTACATCGAGCCGGGTCTTTCTAATGCTGATAAGTAAGGAATAAAAAGGAATAAAAAGCAATACACTCAGATGAGAAGGTTGAAACCACTATCCTGAGAGCGGTTTTAATCTTCTCATCGTACTCCTGGAAGAAAGCAAACAAGCAGTTTCTCCAAAATGTTGAATTTTTCCTTTAAACTCACTTTTTAATAGCTGCTGAGGTTTCATGCCATCTTATCCTTTTATAATACAGATGCATGGCCTATAAGAACAAAGTATAACATAACTATTTGCGATATAATGAAGCGTATGTGCTAATGAAGCCAATTTTAAATGTACATAACTGATATCGTGCATGATTAAGAAATATATATCTGGTCCCCCAAGGCCTCTTTTTCAAGTTTTGGTCCTGTCTGTGGAGGAGCAAACATAAGAGCACTTTGAGGACGGAAAGGACACTTTCAAACCTGTGGGAATGTGCAATACAGCACAAAACAGAAAGCATGTGATGAGCGATAGTATGTTAACCAATTTAAAAAACATACAACTGAATTGTTGCCACTGCTTAGTTTTTTTTTTTTTTTTAACCTTATCAACTAAAGGAATCAAAACGCATATCCATCCTTCAAAACAGCATAAACCCTCTGCTACATATATTACTTCTAAATATTTAAACCCCAAGACCTCAGAGCGAACCAAGCAATAAACGGCAAACTGAACTATCCACAGAGATCTCCCTTCAAGATGCCTGCGAGGGAACATAATTCCACTAAAAAATATTGTGCTTGATCCTCTTGATTCTAACAACTGTATATACATTATTGAATAAAAAACTAGATATAGATGTATACAGGGTTATTTGGGGGTCAATTTTGATGCAGTCATGGAGCAGATTTGCACTTCTTTCGCTCCCAGGATGAGTTACCACCACTCACTGGGAAACGTATCCGACTCTGTTACACAGAGGACGACTACAAGGACGCTGAAGAGGAGACACGCCATAACTCAAGTGCTGTAGTGATCCTGGAAAAAAGAAAAATAACCTCAATTATTAGAACTTGACTTTATGTTTGTCAGACAAGATGTGTATATGATCTTGATCCAAGTGCAGTATTTCTGACCTGAATGGAGCTGACTACGCCGCTGGCCATGACGGAGAGTTTTCCTGCGACTGAGCGCACTCCCAGTTTGAGCTGCGACATGTCAGGAGCGCTGGGCAGCACGTTGGTCAGACGATACGAACCTGCTGTGTGCACAAGACAAAGAGTCAAGCAGACAGACAGAGAACATGCAAAAAACACTCCCACAAACACATTTGTTCTTAAGTGGCACATACAAGTGATTTCAGAGAATTTGCGGCATTCACTAATATTCTTTTGTACAAAAACAGAGTGCATCCCACCACAGGGAAAAAAACACTTGACTTAAGAACTACTGTCCTAAATATGTTACATAAATCAAAGCAAATAAAAATAAATAGCAAACATTCATGAAAATGACTAATCTGTTCACAATGTCAGCATCATCTTGGCTTTGTAATCGACTGAGAGGTTCAACCTTTTGTTGTGAATTTATTGGGATATTTTGGCAATTTATACATGTCAGTAGTTTCTGTCGCAGTTACAGACAGCACAGCTCTAATGACACTTTGCTGGTCTTCTTTTTACTCTTGGGTGAAAGTTTTGTGAGTGAAACCTAACCACTAAAGGAGCACAAAAAGGCAACCATATTATGTTATTGATCAATACTCAAAAGTGGAATTAATCATGTTGAAACAAGCGATTTACGACAAGTTTGTGTAGTCAACAGTTTGATAAATCTGACATAAAACACTTATAAAAAAAGGGAAGTTTAGGATAATAATACTAAAAGGTTCTTTCATGAGGCTCAATGTGTGATTACACAGAGATTTCTTTATTTGCATCAATAACTCAAATTCAAATGATAAGTAAATGAGATATTTATTTGCTTCTGCAATGGGAGTGATGGTGCAGTCGTCTCTTACCAACTTGTTTCTTTGGATCATCAAATAGATCTGCTGAACTTATAGCAGCACTCCCAGCATATCTTTCCAGCCGTGTTTTGGCCTCGTACTAAAAAACAGATATACAGACACAGTATGCAAGTCAACTCTAATCATGGACAACACAATATATAAAAAGGTATAAAGGGTAGGATGCATGTTTTTATTTTGTACCTCAGAATCATCTTGTTTTCCAAAGTACATGTCAGAGGAGATGGCTTTCACGTCAACTCCAAACTTTTTCTGAGCTTCTCCTGTGTCTGACACCGGTACGGCTTCTGGTTTTCTTCTGGATGTGGGCCTGATAACAAACAATGATTAGAAATGAAAATAATTATGATATAATAAGAGAAATGAACACTAACCAATAGCTGTTTATTCTGAAACATAAAAGGTTAAATACCTTCTGTATCAAGCAACAACAACAAGTTATAAAAAGTCACACAGACTCTGTTACAGGGACAGGACATACATTTTATTAAAACACACACTATCCTACCTGTCATTCAGTGATGATATAGTGGAGGTCAAGAAGAAGTCCGGCTCTGGTTTCTTGCTCTCCTTCATCCAGCCTCCTCCCTCACCTTTATCATCCCAGCGCGAGGAGAAACTATCCGAGGTCTCCGCCTGCTCCTCAAACCGGGACAACACCCTAAAAAAGAAGAATGTCGAGTGAGAAAATGCTGTGGATGAGTTGTAATGTGGAGGATTCAAAGAGCTTTGCTGCCAGGAACATATTAGGACACAGTGTCGCCAAAGCGCTGTATCAATACTCATATTAACTCACAATATATTCAGAAGATTGTTACAGAAAATAAACAAAACAAGAAAAAAAAGAAATACATGTATGTAACACTTACCAATTAAGAGTATTAAATATCATGCTTTTAAAAACAAACTGCAACAGCAGATTTAACAGTTTTTTCACTTTGGAAATATTACATCTATGAATTACATTACAAAATTAAGCTAATAAACATATCAATAATAATATTAATAAAACGTAGTAATAAGGGATAAACGATTTATTGCGATTATTTTGACCTATATTGCAACAACGTATGATTTACGATATTGTATGGACTGATAATATTTGTATTATTATTCTCATTGAAAAATATATTAAAAAGATCATGGTGTGATTTGTCTTTGTGAGGATCTGTACCAAACAAAGTATTTTAATTGTTTTTTTGTGTAGGCCGGGACATCTCTGCAGCACCACAATAATTAATTCAGAATAGTAGTTGGACACACATTTTGTCTTTAAAAAATATCGCGCCTCATGTAATTTGGAATTAAAACTAGTCCATATTGCGTTTTCAATAATAGAAAAAAATAAATAAAATACTGTACACAAAATAAATACTGTATATAAATACAGTTTTCTTTATCTGACCTAGAGCTGAAGGAGCCTCCGTCATCATCGTCCTCAGTGAACCGGCGTCCTTTGGTGGTCTTGGCCCCCACGGGACTCTGCTGCTGGATGATGTGCATGTCCGCTGTCACAGAGTGAGACACTCCACTACAGAGCGATAATGAGAGCAAGAAACATATCAAGATATGACAACTAATTGTGAAATCAGCCACAGGATCAAACCAATAGTTGTCTCTTCATCATCATCATCATACCTCCTCATGCCCAGACCCATGCCCAGTCTCTCTGCTTGCTCCTTCTTATTCCCCTCTAATCCCTTCAACTTCTTCTCCTCCATTTTCCTCTGCTGCTCAAAATCTTTACAGGCCAGTCGCAGGGATGGAGTGCTGAGAAGGACGAAGATAGGAGAGTTAAAAAAAATAGTATGGCAGCAAAAAGAGAAACACACAAAAAAATACATTTATTGATCACAAAAAAAGGGTAGAAACACATCAAAAATAATAAAGAAAGACAAAGAAGTCAAGACACGCACATGGATTCCTCAGGTTGATAGTTCTTCTTGGCAGCACCAGTGCTCTCATCTTTCTCTCTCAGCTTGTCGGCAGCTTGAGCCTTCTTCTCCAGCTCTGAGAAACTCTTACTGCTCACCTTCTGAGCGCCCAGACCGCCCTTCTTAGAGGCCAACTAGAAGCAGATACATTAAAATTAAAAATTAAAAACACATTTGTGATGCAAAGCCTGTGTGAACACACAAGTTACTTTGAGTACATACTGTTTTCTTGGCAGCAGTTGGCTTCTTCTTAAGAAGAGAGGAAGGCTCTGGAGAGATCGAAGGACAGTAAAGTAACATCTCCAGCAGTTTAGCAATCATTCAGATAGAAAAAACAAGGTCTTTAAATTAAGTAAGTGTGAAGGATATAAACCAACCTGGATTTTGTTTCGGGGAAACACTCAGCATATCCACATTAGGACCGTCATCTAAATTACCTGAAAAGGTTGAATGTATATGTGATGAGCCACATACATGGGATTGAGATAAATTCAACTAGTGCATGTTTGTATTTTGTCAATACCATTCCGGTCTTCCTCTTTCCCCCCACTTATAGGCTTCTCTGATGTGGAGGAGCTGAGACTCATTTTGGCCATGTTCAAATTTTCAGGAAGACCCTGGGCATTAAACAGACACACATGGAGAAATAAGTTATCTGCCGTCACTGTGTAGGTAGCCATCAAGCAGGTACGTATGTGTGGATAAAAACACAGCTAGGCGAAGCAAGCAAACTCTCCCATACTTGTGAATGCAGACTGAAGAAATCCACATGCTTGTCTTCTGGTGATGTTGGGCAGAGAGGAGCCTGACTGTCGAGCCACAACTGTACAGAAGAAGAGCAGTCAAACTGATACAGCCATCTGTGCACTTAAAGATATATCTAATGCAAAGTCTGAAAAGCAAAGGGAAACTACACAGGAAGGCAAAGTCTGTTTTATCTACCTCCAAATCTGGCTTCCTTCCACTGTGTGGAGCAACCTACAAGAGTAGGATGTTTTAAACCAGTAAACAAACACGTCTGCATTACCTCAGTGCCGTGGCTTCTGGTGGCTTGTGTGGCTAAAGTCTTTATCTTGTCTCTGTACAGCTGAGCAGCCCGGCTGTTGTACTTGGTGTTGGCAGCACTGGTTGTGCATCCATGTTGACTGAAAAATGAAATCTGAACAGATACAGGAAACACGACAGGAAGAATTAAGTTAAATGGCATGTGTGTCACGCAATGCTGGGATTATAATGTTGATATGCTGTTCGGGTACTGACCGCAGAGGCATTGCCTCCCACTTGCATACATCTTAGCTGGAACCACGACCAATTGAAATCCAGCTCAGAGGACCTGTGTAACACAACAATGTCAGGATTTGAACCAAACCAGAGCAGCAAAGATTAGTCGACTAATCGATTAGTCAATCGACAGAAAAATAACTAAAATACAAAAAACTAAAATAAAACAATTTTTGACTTTGAGAAACTGGGATGGTATTTTATAAACCAAACGATTGATCTAGAAAATAATTGACAGATTAATCGATAAGGAAAACTATTTTTAGAGGCAATGGCCCTAGAACAAACTTTGAATTTCTACGTCACTAATTGGTTCGACAGAGACAAACAGCATCACAGAGTCCAAAAGAATTCTCTCCATAACATATTTTTACTCATATTAAGAATATTAATGTATATGATCGTGTGCTTTTGTGTTGTCTTTACCAGATTATTGTAATTCATGATACTCTGCCTCAGCCAAGAAGCTGTAGCTTGTCTGCAGATGGTTCAAAATGCTCATCGTGTAACAAAGTAAAAGCACAGGCATCGTATTTCTCTAGTGTTGGCCTCCAGAGTATCTTAGAATTCAATACAACATTTTAGTTATTATTTATCAGACTCTACGAAGTAAAGCCCCTGAGCACATTTCTGACTTGTTGTCACTATACTGTATAGTAACTTGACGTTTCTACTGGATGTTACTTTTGTATTTGTTGCTTTCCTACCTGTTGGGTATTTCCTGCCAAATTCTTTAATAACAATGATATCATTTATTGTATGGACAACTTGGATGCAAACCTTAGATACTGATACTGTTAATCTTCAGTATTTTCAGTATGATGATACCGCTATTAGTTATTGTTTGTATTCATTTGTACTGTAGCATCATTGCCACAATTGTTGATTGAATTCTATCCTTCATTTTTGTATATTCATTTCCTGTTTTGTTTTGTTTATGTTCCTTGTGCTCAATAACATTTAAAATAAAAACTTTTAACTTTCTTTTTGAAAAGTACTGTACAAAAATAAGTCCTGATTTACCTAATAAAGGTCAGGTGGACCCCAAGAGACCTGTGTGTCCCGGAGCAATCTATACACAGGAATACACCATAGGTGATGCTGGCCCAGCTGGGGTTTTTAGCTGAGCAGTCAAAGCAAACCTAGGAGGGAGAAAGCACAGGAATAAAATAATCTCAATATATAAACAGATGGGGCAATGTAAGCTATGTTTTACTCCCTCTTCATTCAAGACCATACGATCAAAGTCAATAAAAGAGAAGCAAACGATGTGACACAAAGGTCCAAAGTGCATGTTGCGTGTGAAATTAGCTGGCTACCGATTCAAACAGCTGTTGGTGAAATGGTATGAATTTGGCAATGAAATAAACTCCTACTGGTAAAGAAAAAAAAAGCACATTCAATTCAGGATGTATGTACAACAGTCTTACATTTTCCAAGTGGATGAAAGGCCTTGAGGGAGGTTTAGAAAACCCCGAAAAGTAAGCCTTAACAAACACAGCTAGCTAGATGTCAACTGTCAAAATGTAGCTTAGCTAGGCTGTCAACCACTTGGCTAACGTTACGTCTGGTTACAGTTCACACGTTTTCTGACAGATTATTCCCTGCAAATGTTACCAGGACACAATACAACAAAGCCGACTGATTTTCAACATGACGCGTATCAGTTTATAGTTAAATAAAGATAGGAAATTAAAGCTACCTTTGGCGTTTCTCAAATTGTGACGTGTCAGATATTCAGTTTAACTTCCTTGTTTCAGGGACTAAACCAACCGTCCACCGTTTGAAACACTCACCTTATTCGTAGGAATGGAGCGAAGTCGCTTAAAAATAGCTGAGATATCCGTCTTGCTGGGTTCTGACATTGTTCAGTCTGTTGGTAATAATAGCTGGTGGTTAGAGAGAGAAACAGCCTTGTGTTTTTCCTCAATAACAGAATACGACACGTCAATAGGAGAACACCATGGTCGGGCTATGATTGGATAAATATGACCCGTGGTTATGTTATTGTAGCAAGGGCTTCTGGGTAATGTAGTTTATTATTATTTTTTAAATATAAAGCTCAAGTTTTGTTTTCAATGTTTCGAATTATTTAGATCCAGTACTAAAGTAAAGGTGCTTTTTGTGTTGTTTGTTTATTCAATTTTAACTTTATTTCAGACACAGGTCCAAATCAAAGGACTATATTTATATATATCATATATATATGTATAATATATATATATATATATATATATATATATATACTATATAAAATATAATATATATAACATATATATATATATATTATATATAAATGTGGACTTATCTGCAAGATACTAGATATAAATATCTCACAAAAATGTGAAATTGAAGGTCAAAGTTGGGCAAACTTCAAAGTTATGAATTAATGAATGAGTTAATGAATCTTATTTATTTTAAGTTTAATTTAAGCAAGTTGTGTTGCATTTTCATTATTTTTACCTACAGACATATTTAAAACTGTAGATTTGCCTCACTTGACATTTACTTCAACGGGACACAAAAAGATTAAGCACTTTTTTTTATATCCAGTAAATATTTTGACATCATAAGTGAAAGTTAAAGATAAGAAATATCAGTACTCAAGACAAAGGCAACATATTTTTTCCAATAAATTCATTTATTATGTTGTGGGACAACATTTACAAACCTTACTGTGCAAGTACAGCTGTTGCTGCGTTTTGACGACAGCATGCCCTGAAAACATGGCAAAACGTCTCCTTTCTCACTATTATTAAAGACAACTAAATTAATCTTCCTCTTATTCTGCAGTTAAAGACATCAAATAGCTTTTTTCAATGATTTCATTGATGCACTGGGCAATTAATTAATGTGGAGCTTACACAAGTGCAAGTTCAACTTTGCGGAAATGCAAGCTTCCAAAATACTTGATGATCCAAACACATGTATTAAGGTTATGAAATTAGGTCTATTCATAGCAGTATTCACATATTTGTTGATTAATTCAATGAGTATGGCCCTCTGTGATGGGAAAAATAATCATATTTACAAACAGATTCAAGGGATATTTGCCAAAAAACATTCAATTACTATACAAACTGATTCTCAGTCACAGCATTCTAACAAGAGTATAACAAAAGCACTTGTGGCATCATAAATTAACAATCATCAATTTCAAACTACATATCATCTGATATCGATGCTTAATTTGTTCTAATATTTTTCATCCAGGCTATTTACATGCATGTATGCAATGCCATACTTGGCTGTGGTTTTATTGCTATATAAATTGTATTATACTTTCAGAAAAAACAAACACTAAAATATTCTCCCATGACTTGACATTTAACAAGAAGTGAGACAATTAAAACATGGAGATTCAAGTGAGATAAACATTTTTGAAAAACCTTCAGTGTTGCATGAAAAATAACCCATATAGTATTACAATCTACAATCAACAGAAAGTAGAGAGATTTGTGTGAAAAGCTTGACAGTTTGTTCAGGGCGTTAATGGGTCAGTGCTAGCAAAAAAAACCCAACATCAGCAAAAGTGAATTCAGTAAGTGAGAAAATACAATCAGTGAATATACATTCAATTGCAGTGACTAGAGGAACCAACCCTCTGAACTAAATGAAGACTACCTCAGGATAAGGCTCGACTGATCTTTATCATTCCTTGTAAAATAACCAGAACAGTTAATGAACTGAGTGGAAAAACAGAACCCTGAAAGGAATGGCAGAACAATGTAAGCACTCATTTTAAATCAGGTTAAATCCGACACAATAATCGTAACATAAGGGCTTACTTTGTCTAAAAGAAAAATCTAACAAATAACATTTATGGACTGGATTCTAACAGGCAGAAATGGTTTCAAACCTAAAATAGATAATTATGGTTATAAAAAGGGTCATCCCCCCTAATGAATCCATAGTGGCTTGCATCTTAAGGCTGCATGTAACATCGCAAGACGATTTGTCATCCCAGTGTTTCGTTTAAACAATATATAAATTCACACATAAATTTAATTTTATCTAATATATACTTGAAAGGCTATTATTTTTGTAACAGCATAAATGGGATTCTAAGTAACATAATATATCTTACACTGACAGCAATTTTCTCTGCGATCTTCTTCGCCTGGAATCATCTGGAAACTTGTGGTTAATTTCCATCTTTGTACGGTCAATCTGTGGCAAGCATCAACATTTCAAGTGGTCCTTTCATAATCTGCAACTTCTCTTCTCCGTCCTTCAACAACAGTTCAGTCTTTGCCAACAGGGAGAAACGGGTTAAAAAATAAGGCAGCGCCTTCTCCTTTCCAGCTGCACTGTCATTTTGCAACACACCACTTTCTTCTTTATTCACATTTATTCATTTGTGATAATTAATTACTGGATGTCTTCCACATAGTTAGCAGGATAGAGGCCTGTTTGTCCATCCTTAAGCCGGCCTTTGCACCAACCCTGATCATCTTCTTCGCCAATTTTGGTGAACTCATCCCCTTGAAGGAAGCAGGAGGAAGGGATGAATATTTATATTCCAGAAACCTACTGGGAACTACGGAAGCCCCAAGAGGCAAATTAGATTCTTTTCCTGGTGATCCATTGTCGAAGTCTGATCTAAATTGGTTTCATTTATGTGTTTATGAGTTGAGAGGTTCCAAGTTCCTTAATATTTTTTCAGCTTTGAATTAGGTAGTGGGGAACTTTAGCCAAAATCATTAATACAACAACCAAGACTGATCCTGATAAAAAATAATGCCAAGTAGTTTCAAGGATTAATTAAAAACATTTTTTTTTAAAGTTTCTTTTAAAATAAGACTTTGCCTGTATAATATTTCTACCAGTTCTTAAGCCATAAACAGGAGACAATTATTCAGATCAGACTTAGAAAACAAATTACCAGATTTTTTTGTTTTCTCTTGCCTCTTAAGACTTCCGTAGTGAACTGACGGAATTGTAAAAAGTTTTGCTGTTTTTTTAGTCTCCGAATTTTTGAGCCTTTCACACCATTCTTGCTATGTACCTGCTTTGAAGGTCAGCTCATCCTGCTCCTGTCCTTCATAGTCATACAGGGCTTTGACAGGCACAGATATGACTGGGGAAGCCGGCTCGTCTTCGAATGGATTTCCATCACCGTTGGCAGAAAAAGGGTTTCCACCTGTGTCTTCATCTGACCAGTCTGCTGTCTTTTCCATACTGCTCGCACTGGATGGACATATTAAAAAAAAAAACGGCAATTAGAAAAAGTATTTTCATGTTCATCTTAGGGCCTTTACGCATCGTCAGGACAATCCAGCATGCCAGGCATAAGCAGGATCAAAAGTTTAAAGTAAGAAAAGCGAGAAAGATAAATACAACACCAAGTAAAGTCAAACGCACAAAAAGCCCAAAGTGCATTCCAAAATCCAGCCACAGCTTTGTGATTCATCCTGAAAATATCCTACTTTCACTTCTAAATAAGTGCAAAACATGCTTACTTGCGGCATCAATGCTACAAAGCAAGTGTTTGGCTGCAAGATAAATGATTCAAAAGTCTCTTTGATGGAAGTAAGAGTGCACACAATGCTGAGGGAAGGCAACAAAACAACAAGACCACATATTAAAAGACAAATACAGCAACATTAGACCAAGCAAGTCAAATCATTATTGTGAATGCATGATTGGATTTTAACCTGAACGGCCAACAGAGGGAGCCACCTAGACACAAGAGAGAACTTTGCTCCAACAGAGTTATAAGTGGAAAGACATTAAACACATACCAGCACATACAAAAAGGATTTACAGTCAGACCTGTTTAGTATCTTTTATTATAAATCTACTGTTGCCTACTGTTTTTTGTTGATTTACGGCAACAGTAGTATGATGGTTTGCTCAAAGGTTGAATTTACATATTTGTAACCAAATTGTCCTTTCATCCATTTGTATCTACATTTATTTAATGTTATACAGCCTGTTACGACTAATATATATACACATGTTTATAAATGTCAATACTCAGATCTGACTGTAAGCAGAGACATGCGCCCCCATGCGCATGACATTTAATGTTCTGCAAGACATGGCACTGTTAGGAGAGAAGGACAGACACACATTGGCTTTGTGTGCAATGCCATTCCAGCAACCATGCAGAGCAACACAACAACCTGCAACCTGAGGGAGGAGAGAAGGAAATAAAGAAAGAAGGGATCAAAGTAACCGAGACAAAGAAATAGTTCGAAAGAGACGCGGCACGAACGGCGATCCTTGACACAAATGTAGTAAAAAAGAAAAAGGCGGGAAGGTTGTGGGTGGGCGGAGGGTTTTCTTCTGTTCACCAACGTTTTTATTTCCTCTTTATTCACACTGATGTGGTTGACTGTAGTCTGCTGCTGCTCCACGGCCATCTCCTCCTCCTCCTCCTTCTCCTCCTCCTCCTCATCTTCATCAAAGGGGTTTGAGCCCACTGGCGCTGTGCTAGTGGGCACAGTCAGGCTGACAACATGGGACACAGTAAGACATCCGTTGTTGACATGCACACACATACACATGACGTGGACATACTGAAATGTACGCTCAAATCGATCGATCAGGGAGCTAAAGCTGCGGTTTTAAGACACAACAACTAACCAGAATATCTCTACAAATACATTTATGAACAAATTGACACTTGTTCAATTACACAGACTCGTGATTTGTGTTCCAGAAATTTCATCTGCTGACACTGATGATGATCACACATGATGGTCGGACAGCGCTGGCTAACCTTACTGTCAGTGGAGATGTGGATGAACTAGCGAGCCGTTAGCGACACTGCTCAGTGACTGTATGAGCCATAGACTGTACATAAAGATCTTTATATATAGACGTTCCTGTAAAGATCTTTATATACAGAGAATGTTTAAAACAGACTATCACTGTTATGGAAAGGTAAAGTTAAATCTACTTTCCTCGTTCATACCATTGTACAGTTGAGTTGCTGAGCCTCCAGCTCTGCGACTACTTCACTCAGAGCAGCTGTCATTCATGATGTCTCAACCCCTTTTTATAGCATCAAATAACTCATTAAAACCAAACGTATCGTTTGCATCTTTGCCTCTTGAGCGGCTATACAGTCAGTCAACAAAACAACTATGTTTTAGACTAAACAGACAATTTGACTTGAGTGCTAAAAACCCACACACAATGTTCATCATAATTAATACCAAACTATAAAAACATCAATAAGACACTTTCTGAGTGACACATCAACACATTTAATTGTCAACTCTGGTTTAGTGTGGATTCAAAATCTTTCTGAGAAAGTCACAAGGGCAGTTGTTTACTTCCTATGATTGTCACTTTCCGCATCAAGGAATAAAACCTTGCAATAGCCCTCCAACTGTATCAGAGGAAACACAGGGTTTCTACTCCCTGTTTACTGACCTATTGGAGCATGAACAGCAGTAGCTAACAGTTGGCCCTTGAGAGTGTTAAGAGAAATGTGAACGCCTTTGTTTGCATAGTCATGCCATGCTCTCTGAGTTGAGCCTAAGGAGTTATTACACCAAACACTGCTCTGCTGGGAGTCTGGCACAATGTAACTTTGGATGGTTTCAGTCAACAAACAAACCTGGCCTTACAACTATGAACCAATGTATTCAAAGAGCTGTATTACTGTCTAATCCCGTGGGTGTTAAAACCATGTTCATTCAAGCTTCCAACAACAAATAGGGGAAAGATGAAAAGGGGCAAATATGTAATACGAATGAGGGCTGGCTTTCTGATGCTGATAAAAAAACTACAATCAAGATAAATCACCAACCTTCACGGTGAAGTCTGTTATGACCCTCAGTATCTGTGACTGTAGAAAGATAATCCAAATTGTTTCAGATTGAACCGATCCAGACCCTGGACATAAACAAGTCACGCCCATAGATGTAGGAAATTACATGAAAACAATGTGCTATAAATGCTGGTTGGGGGAGAGGCAGTCGACATTCCTAAGTTCATAGGTCAAATGCTTTCCGTGCCTGACATTCCCTTTGTTGACTCCTCTACACACTCCTCGAGTGCTCACTTCATACCGATGACTGAATAATAAGGAGAGCGTTGCCAGAACACGACAGGATAATGAAACACCATTTAAAAATTCTAAACAAAATATATAACACACATAGCAGCTTTTGCAATTAGCTCAACAGTGCAGCGATTGAGCAAAACTGTAATTAGCTTTTTTCTCCGTGAAGATGGATGCATGAGAAGTTTTTTTATTTTAATCAGATGTTTGTTGTCGTTTCCATGAACCACTGTTATGTCCTTGGTGCTGTTGCCACAACACCAGAGACAAATTTCTCTGCAGGGACAAATATGTTCTTATCTTATCTCGTCTTAAAAAGATAACGTCATGCTATTAAAAACTGGCAATCAAACATTAAGAGGATTTAAACCTTCTCGGAGCAGTCCAATTTAATTATACATAAACAAGTCCATTAATTATTGGCTCTTTTTCTATCATGAAAACTTTCCTTTAATATTTGTTTTAAAATGTTTTGTGATTCACAAACCTACTCAACCCAGGTGCAGCTGTTGGACTTGAACAATAATCTGGCCTACCTTGAACTTCCCTAAACCAATATTCATGCAACGAAAGTTTCCGTGTGTGAGATATTTCCACATTACTTTTTTGTTTGTTTTCAACTATGTACCACCCGACTCCAGTCTCGCAGAGATGAATTATTTCCCGACAAACTGTAAGAAAATGTTTACCGTCGCCATGGAAACGGCGGCACAACTAGACGTCAGTCCCGGAGCTTCCCTTATGTAATGTTTTACAAGCATTCCTATAGAGGAAGACACCACGTGCGCTACGCTGGATTATCTCTGATGCGAAGAGTTTGAATGAGGAAGGCAGAGAGTAAGTGAGTGCGTTTGGAGAGACGCTCAGTTTACTGTGTTTGTTAGAGACAGAAAAAGTGAGCCAGTGAGTGATCAGATATCTACCTGCTGCTGGTCTTGGCAGGCTGAACTGGCTGGTCTGACCCAGTTTGACTGATGCCCGTCAGTGTAACGCCCTCTGATGGCTTTTTCTTTTCTCGTCTGCTGAGGGTTCGGTTCAGGTCTATGGACCAGTCCTGTAGACACACAGACACACAGACACACATTAGAGTCAATCATTATTCTAACTACTGTGCAAAACTTGGCCAAATGAGTGGTTGAGCTTGGTTCAAAACATGCCTTCACCACTAGTAGTGGGAGTCACAGCATTATACACACACTTCATCCAAAAATCTGGGAAACATTTTTCAGGCCGTGACACTGACTCTGGGTTTTTGAAACTGTACATGCACGAGTGTTTATACAGTACAGTGTAGGCCTGATAAGTTGAGACATAATCACGTACAGTATCCATCCCACTGTTGAAAGAAACACAGCACCAAAGAGTCTCCCGTCTACCAGAGGCTAACCAGGGAGAGTGGAGTAAAAGAGAGACCATAACAGTAATAGAAAAGAAAATATTTTATTTTGTTCGTATCCAGATATAGTTAGAATGTTTCTCCACACATGACTGCTTTCATTCCTGGACTTTTATTTCCAGAAGAAATTTCCAGTATCTATCACATCATGGAAGCATGATATCGATCTTGTGTTGGAACTAGAGGTCCCAGATAATTCAGACAGCAGTCCCTCTTTCATACAAATAATATATTACACTAGTAAGTGTGACATCTGAGATGTACAAATTCCTTGTCTGACCCCTCTGATTTATCAGGCCTCTCAAACCTTTAAAAGATCTAAAATCTTCCTGCCTGGTTCATGAACTTTGAGACCCTGGCATTGCTGAGCTATGGTGGCATTATGTGACATACTGCAGGGTTCACATGGACAAAGTCATGAGTGGAATGGCCTTTGAGGGGTCAGAGTTCAACGGTTAGAAAGAACATAGAGTCTGATCTGTGTTCATAGTGGTATAGAGCAATTCTAGAAATTCTGATATCCAGGAAAAGGTATGTAAACATCCTGTAGTTATCAGGTAAAGGGAACAGTGGTGGATATGTCAACATACATTTGGACAGTGCTGTGGACAGCCACGTCGTGTCTGCATATACCACGTGCATCTTTGTCTAAATAATAATCTTTTTAACTTGAATACAAGATACAAACACAACCACGTCAAACACACAGAAATAAAAGCAGTAAGGTGTGAGAGTGTTATTGGAAATAAAGGATCTCCCCCCCCTTGGCTGTTGTGAAAAAGAACAGCCCTCCCATGCAGAACTCACTACAATGGACCTTCTCTTAAAGGAGCGAGGATGGGACCAATCCAAATTCTGTCAGACACAGGGAAAGGGAAGCAGGTATGGATAAGGGTTAATGTTGACAACACAGTCTAATTGTAAAGCTGTGGAGTATACAGAAATGTTAGTTTGTGAATGTAGCGATGACCTACACCAGCATATTATTTTAGAGATTGCTTCTATAACAAACAACATGAACTAAAGAGCAAGAGATACGTGTGCTGTATTGTTTTTGACATTTAGTTAATTTTTCTGTAAAGATCTTTTGAAAATGTACCCTGTTGGGTCTGTCTAACTCACTCACTCTTTTTAGTTGTGAGTGTGTCTTTCTTGTCAAATAATTATTCCTTCCTTAAAAAGCCTTCCAAAAACCAAGCGTTACTCAGAAAGAAAACCCGCCTGGTAATGATGAAAGTGAAAGAAGGCGCCCAATGTAACAGCTATGCCTGCAAGAGCACTTAAAGAGCTATAAATTGTAGCATTGCAAGCACATGAAGCGTTTCTTTGCCTTTGTAGCCTCTTTTCCATATTTCACCTCCTGTTGGGAAGATGACATAAACTTCATTCGTCATTGCCACTGACTGCTGAGGAAAGATTTACCTGCTGCCAAACAGCATACGTCAATGACAGTAATGACACTTGACATTAACTCCTGCTTGGCCTACGTGTAACATTGTAAAAAGCTATTGCAGTGCTGCCCTTAATGTTTTATTTAGCAAGATTTATTAGTCCATTTCCCACAGTTTGGCCTGGGACAGCACCAGTGATCTTTAAGAAATGCTAGCATTTCAATATATGCAAGGACTTAATGAATTCATAGTTACCTCACTAAATTATATATAAGGACTATTGCTCTTTCTGTAAGTCTGAAACAACTTAATGTAACACTAATGTGATAACGTGCGTTTACTGATCTGCGACATGAAAACTTTTTGGGAACTTAATAAAAGCCAGTCAGGATGGTTTTCCTCCATTCCTCCTCTATCAAACCTTTACCCTTCTTTCTCTTTTCTTCTACTCTTCTATTAGTATATATCAAGGCTGTAGTACCTCAAACTGGGGCCAGTTCATTGGCATGCCGGGGCCGTGATTGGACCGGAACCATTTCAGGTCCTCTTCAGCATCAGTAGCAGAAACTGTGTCTTCCAGCGTGTGGTAGATTGTCTGGAATCTATGAAGACAATATTGTACATTATTTTCTAGGTAATAGCTCAACTCTAAAGCATCTCTCACAGCACAATTCATCACCTGCAACAGCTACATTTATGTCTGCCCAATGATTTGAAAAGAGCAACCTATGTGACTGTCCTGTGTCTGACCTGTGATTGGTTGAGAGATCCAGGTGCTGTTTCACCTCCAGTAGCAGTTCTCTGAAGAAGCGGATTCGTTTGTCTTCAAACTGCTGCCACTGCTCAAACACCTGCTCCATGTTCTCCATATACTGAGGGGTCAACTTGTCGAGTTCTTCCAGGGATTTCTCATATCGTTCTTTAGTCTATGGGAAAGGGACGGATGAAGTGACATGAAACATATAAAAAAAACATTAATACTTCTATACCAGCGGAGTTCTTACTCAAGTTATAAATTAAACGTCCAAAACACATAGGTCTCAACTATAATCCAGCTAACTAGCTAACAAAACCAACAAAACTCTACAGCTACCAAAGAATAGTTCTAAAATACTACTATAAATGCAGTCCAAATAAGACCTTTCATAGGTTTGTGACCTTTAAAGTTAGATGGAAATAAATTGATCAAGCAATGGGAAATGGAATACCTTTAGGAGCCTTTTTAAAAAAAACACACAATCTTTCCAAAGAAAGCCCTACCTTCTGGACCTCCTGCTGACACTTCTCCACCTTTTCCTGGAGCTTCTTTTGGGCTTCGGGGGTGTTGTTGCTCTCTAGTTTGCTGTTGGTTTCCCTGCTAGTAGCCAACTTCTCTTCTTTACAGGCAGAGTGGTAAGTCTTCTTCATCGTTTCCATCTGTGGATTCAGGTGAAAAATGCAGGCAATAGTGTAGTCATTCAAGGTAACTTAGAACATACCAACTGTAAAGGTGTAGAAAAATGTATCAAACTTTGGTGTCTACTTGAGATTTAAGCACAAGTTCTATTGTGTGATCTATTTTTGGATTAAGTTGAAATTGTGCCTAAATGTTGCTGCCACATTGTCATTTTGGAGAGTCTCTTTGTTGGTAAGATTGATAAACACATGTTTACTTCTGTGCCTAAAAGCCTGATTAAATGTGTGTCATTTGTCATTTTAGGAATCATTACAACTCATTTCCTACTGAAGCTTGGTAATTTGAGGCCCCAGATGGATGTTTGAATGAATGAATGAATAACCCTTCATAAACAAAAACCAACTCAACATTGAAACACTGATTCCTCATAAGTTAGATGAGTGACGCCTTTATGACAGAAACCACTCCTCTATCACTTTGTTTACATTTAAATTCCAACAGATAAGAATTGAGGAAGCAAACTCATCCATCATGGTTTTATTTGAAGAGTGCCTAGTGTAACTTGGGCTGAGGGCCATCTGAACAAACCATGAGGTCATAGATAGAGGACAGCAGACAGTCTCCTCCCTAATTTGATATTACAGACAGTTGCATGTCAATACACTAAAACAAGGGACTAAGACTGTGTCCAGTTTAGCATGCATGTGTCTATTATTGACATACTGCCCACGTCACCCATGTCAGCTGCTCATTTTCTAGACCAATTAATTAGCCTCATTTCCTGTCTGCCCTCTACCCACTTGTCCCTGTCTGTCTGGTCAATCAATAAATCACTATGGCTACAAAACTGTATTGTTCTTTCCCTGCTCAATGACAAGGCCAGGATGTCACCACCCCAAGGTGACATCACACACACAGGAAACGGGGGCAAGAAGACTGGAGGTTGCAAAACGTTCAGTGGCTTTGAAGATACAAATACTTGCATGTGCCAGTCTTATATGCCTGTACAGAGACAGAACGGAATGTGTGTACTGCCGAGTAAACAGGCTGCTAAAATGAAAGCAGTAGTAGGAAATACATTGACCTGATTCTGATTTTGAAGAGGTGCCAGTCTCCCTGCAAGCCCTCTGTGTTTCCTTCCCTTCTACTGACAGTCAGAGACCTACAGGATACAGTAACTGGCTGCCACCTTGGCACACAACGTTTGGTAATAGCTTCTTATTCAATATCAAGAGGTTGCAACTGTGGTTTTGCTCTGCTGTTGAGTAGTAAGCACGTAGTCATGGAGGGAAAACAATTGTGAGTCAGTAATATGCAATCATGCGAACTGGAATTGTAAAATTCTTGCTTTTTTATTTATTTATTTATTTTTATTTATTGCTTGTGGTAACTTTATAGCTGTTTATAGTTTTAAACACATAATTGTGTGTTCATTTTGGCAGCTATTTTTGTTAAATCATATTTAGTCTACCTCATCCTGTTGTTCTAGTAAAATTTTAGTTGACTAAAAGTCTGGGCGTTTTAGTCTTATCTTAGTCAAATAAAACCTTTTGTAGAAACTATTGTAGCAGTTTTAGTCAATGAAAACTGTTGAAATGTTAGTCTTTTTTTGTCAATGAAAATAATAAAATAAACATTTTTCAAATTTTACATTTCACATTTTAGTCTTTTTCATCAATAATATAATAATATAATATACAATAAAGTTTAATGACATTGGTGCTGTCTTGTTTTTTTTTTTTGCCAACAAAATGGACCCTGTTTGAGAGGAACTACTTAAAAAAGGTGTTACCACTATACAACACATTATACTATTTTAGTGTCCGGTTTGAAATCCACACCTCTTTGAGTTTCTTTCCCCAGGGTTTCTGAGCCTTGCGGAAGCCGTCGTCAGCCTCTTTAGTCTCTTTGAAGCCGCCAATCATCTGTTTGTGGTAGGAGTCTCTCTGCCAGTTCTTCAGCTTCTCGTAGTCTTCTCCCATCAGTGCTGATTTTACCTCCATGTGGAGTTCGCTCACCTTCTCTGCCTCCGTGCACAGAGCAGACCAGGCCCGCTCCAACGTACCATACTGAGGGCCTGAGGGAAGAGTTATTTACCAGTCAGTCTCTATGAAAGTCATGCTTTCAGGGATAATGGGGAAGATAAATCTGTTTTCCCAATGATGCCAATGCATTCAAATCTTAATATTATTGTCTCCACGAAAGCAAAGAGCACAATCACGGGGACCTTTTTCTACTACTGTTGACATGCTAAATAAAAATAGTTTTGCCAATGTTCTACAAGTACTGACTATAGAAATTAAACCTGATACATACAATTTAATGTAAAGCTTGAGTTTTATATACATATATATTCCTACCTTTTTCTATGAGTTGCCGCCAGCGCTTCCCCCATTCTGTGAGCTGCTGTGCGTAGGACTTTTCAATACGAGCCCGCTCATGGAGGCAGGTCATCAGATCATTACAGAGTCGGTTGCCATCGTCTACTCGTTTCACTGATCGTTTGTAATTACCAACCTGAGAACAAGCAACAGCCAGAGAAAACAGAAAGATAGTTGAAAGGAGCTAGAAAATGTTAGTTATTATTAGCTATGGATCTCACAAGATTTCCTTGAAGGTATTGCTCTCTGAGTAGAGATCATTTATTTAGAAAACACAAAATAATTACATCAACATTTTTGTGTTGCATTGTGGTTAAATCGTTATATTTCACTGGATTTATTCTAATTTCATCAGATGTAAACGTCATCTCAACACAACAGTTTTCCGCAATAAAAATGCAGCTTCACTATGGAAGAACTATGACCCTGGATTGAAAGGCAAGGAGTGTAAATAAATGAATGAGTCTCACCTCCCAGAAGCTGTCGCTGGAGACATCGATCATGGAGTCATCGTAGGAGCCCGACATTACTGCTGCCCTAAGTTACCCTCAGTGTGTAGGGCCTGGGAAAAAAATAAATCATAATAAAGTGTCAATGAATCAATGGCATTAAAACTCCCTCTCAGATAACTTGTTGTCTAATACTAATACATGTCTAATACTTTTAGTATTTAATAAGCTTCTAAAATACACCATGGAATGATCCAACATTAGAGAGTTGAGTTATTAAATATATACAGCAAAGAGGAAGGCAAACATATATTTGAATCAGTCCGTTAAACACTGTCACACACTCTTTACAAAACCAACAGCTAAAGCAGGACAACAACATCGAGCCAACATTTACCATTCTGTTACAACAACATAACTCAGACACTGAATTATACTTTGTCTAAGAAAGTAAATGGTTCAGAGGAATGATACAGAGAGAAATGGAAGGAGAGTGAAAGTGTGTGATCTGGTTTGATAATTTAGGCAGCAGGTGGGTGTTTTCATCCATTTCTACAACCTCACAACCCCCAACACACGACAAACTGAAATCATAGTGGTTGCTAGCAGCACAGCAGTCTCAGCTAAACTATATATGTGTGTGTGTGTGTGTGTGTGTGTGTGTGTGTGTGTGTGCGTATGTGTGTGTAATAGAGAGAAAAAGAAAGTGACAAGAAACACACAGCGTGCAGTTTCCGTTTCCTTCAGACGGGTACCACAGACAGTCCTCTGTTACTCTCCTCTCCCCCTCTTCTCTCCTCACGGCCATCATTTCAAACTCAACAGTCTCTCTTTATTCATCCCCTCCATCCTCTTCCCCTCCATCCTCTTCCTCTCCTCCCTTCTTCATCAGCCTGGAGTGTCTCCTCTCTCTACAGCCAGACTGGCACCATTCAGATCTACTATCTTAGAACCATATATATTCAGATTGTGGTTACGTACAGCTGAGACAGCATGCAGTGGACACCTGGCATCAGAACTCGTCTAAAATGCATCTCGAGTGACCACTCAAGTTCAGATTTTTACTTTCCTGCTTGCATTCAATTGCCCCTCTGGGAAAACTGCAACCACTACCATGAAGGGGAAAACATTTGAATTCAAAAGTGATAGACAAACTAAATGCTTGATTCATTGCTTGAAGATTGATTGATCAATTAATTGATGATGAAAATAATAACGGGTTACAGCCCTAGTGCTCAGCTACGCAGCAAGTTGTTGAATGCCACAAACTAATCAACTGTGGGATTGTTTTATAGTAAATGTAATGTTTGATTAATGGAAAATTCTTATAATAATATAGTCGCCAATGTTTGTTTTCTAACAGACACTCTTAACAGAAACAAACCTGTTTGATAAGGATTCCTTAATTTTGTTATTACATAGTTTTGGTCAAGATATGGACCAAGCTGGACATTTTAAAGTTTAGAAATAAACTTGTACAAGTAGAGTTGAAACAATTAGTCGATTGACAGAAAGATATCCGCCAAACTATTTTGATAATCTATTAAATCGCAAAAATGCCAAACATTCCTCATTCACAGCTTCTCCTCTCTTTAGGTTTTGCACTGTTGTTCGGTCACAACAAGTTATTTTAGTCTTTACGTAAATTGTTATGTTTTTTTTTTTTTTTTTACTGTATTCTGACCTTTTATGGACAAAAAGAATAATTGAAAATGTAAATTTGCTGTTGCCATGTTTGGCATTTCTGTACAGCAATTCTTGGTACACATCTTGATACATCCCTTCACTTATACTGGTCAGTTACACTCATCAAACATAAATAATATACTAAAATACCCATCTCTTATCTGGAGTGGTCTACTTTTGGGATACACAAGATGCATTTTAGTGCCGAGTGTGAACACACAGGGCCTCTTTCAGTTGCGTGAGAGGATGATGGCTGGTTCTGTGTGTGTGTTGTTGGCCAATGGTCAGTGGCCCGTGCCCTCCAGGACATGACTTGGACAGAGGGAAGTATTGTGGTCACTGCTAGCTGGGGAACAATCCTCCCTTTAACTGTGTTTGTAGTTTACAATCAGGTCAGTAAAACACATACCCCACCCAACCACCCACACCCACACCCACACCCACACCATGTCACTTTTTCTAGAGAAAACCACACGTTTAATTTTACTCAACTTCCTCATTGCCAGACACAATTGTGTGTGTAGAGCATCTAGTATTTGTGCCAAATATAATAATAGTATCACAGTATATTTTGACTAATGTGATGACATTAATAGTGAGACACATGTTATTAATAGAATATCTTATCTACAGGGAAAGGAAATCTAGAGAAGGCAATCATATAAAAGTGGATATGACAACAAAGCAATAAATAGTGAAATTAGTTTATAAGATGAACTGCCTTGACGACCAAAAAATGGAACACTTAAGCTTTATCACAAAATTATTTTAACAAAAGCATAGCAATCAGTCAAAACTATTCCATTATGCTTCTTTTATTATTAAATATTTAGAGCTGAAACAATTAGGGAATTAAATTTAAAATTGATTTGCAGCTACTTTGATCATTGGTTTCAGTCATTTTCAAGCAAAAGTGCCAAAACATAACTCCAGCTCTTCAAATGGGAGTATGTGCTGCTTTTCTTCGTCATATATGACAATTAACTGAATATGTTTGAATTTTGTACTGGTGCTTGACTAAAAAGTACATTTAAAAGATGTCTCCCTTGCACTCTGGGACATTGTGCTGGGCATTTTTCCACTATTTTCTGACATTTCAAATGATTATTCAAGAAAATAACAGGCAGATTGTTAGTTGCAGCCTTCACATTATCAAGGTATTTTATATATTAAAGGATTATGATATTGGGCACCCCGGTAGCTCACATGGTAAGAGTGGGCACTCCGCACATTGTCGTGCCCCCCTTTCCGGTCTATCCATCTGTACTATTCAATAAAAGGCCAAAAAAGTCAAAAAGAATTATCTTAAAAAACAAAAAACGTATATTATTATTGTTATAACAATATATGCCTACTATATTGATACATATCCCAGCCCTTGGATGTACTCTGTCTTCTATCTGATTTGAAATAATCTTGAATCCAAAAATGTTGGCTACACACAAAACACGTACTGTGTACTGTACAGGGCAGAAGTCCAGAGTTTTCTGCTGCATCAACCTCTCACAAGCACAAATACCAATATTAATGTGCTGTGTGGACTGCTAGAGATCCATCACAGTCAAATTCTGCAAGATGTGTGTGTAATGAAAAAATGTGAGCCTAATTCTCAGCATGAAATAGCATACACTAACTAGCAAAGTCTTGTCCTTTTGTCCCTGCTGCATTTCCCCACCAGCTGTCCATATTCTTCATTCCCCAATCTCTACTGCAGCATAAGACACGAGGGACCCATGGAACAAGCCACAAATATCGACTCTAAACATGGCAACAAGTCTTCTGACATCAAACACTGCTGAGCACAAATTTCCACTGACAGCATGATCACAGCAGCATAAAAGATGTTTAAACAAATGACAACCTTAGTAATCTACTTGTAGGAGTTAGATTGACAGAATCAAATATCACAATACTTTTGACTATCTTTGTATTAGTAATGTGTTAATCATTTAAAAAGATATTCACACAGCGATGATGCGTGATGTGAATCAACTAAATGTAATGTAGACATTTAACATTTAAGCTATATCATGAAAATCTATGTTGACTTGTCCCCCCCTGTAAAATATCACCCAACTCTTTATCAGGCTATATCAAACTTATCTCATGTTTTGTAAATATATATATATTTTTTTTTTTAATCAAGTGGCTCTACTAGCAAATTCTTAAATTAAAAGCAAGGACAAATAGCCTTAAATAGCCAAGAAATCTTAAGCCACAACAATGTATTGGGAATTCCTTCATCGCCAAAGCCATTTCGGAGGCCTGATGTAATCAACAGCAAACAGGAACAACAGTCTGCACACCCTTGGCTCTGTAGGACATGGGGACTGTGTTAAACAATTGAACGCAGCTTGACCCACAAGTGTAAACAATGCTGTTGACTAAGGCCAGGTCTGAAGTCCACTAAATCTGTCACTCTACCGGAGAAAACTGGAAAATCCAATACTGTGCTGCTATGCACAGCCAAAAAACACATGGGAATGAGGAATATTTGTACAGATGTAAAATGGAGTAATTACCACCGAGCATTGTGTTTTTGTCATTGAAATTTTAGGTAACAAATGCTAACAAATGCATGATTTCCTTAAAAGGCTGCAGAAACTTAAACAGGGGTGCTAACATTACAAGCTTAGTGATTACATAATAAACACAACAATGATATCCACTAAAGTCTGATAAGTAAACGTACGGAGCATGCTGGAATTTGGTTGCCGACAACAGCCTTAAGATAGAAATAAACTAATGCATTCCTCATGCCTAAATTGAACTTTGGCATGTTGAGCAAGTTCCCACAGTCTCACCACTCATCCAACTCATTTTGCAATTTGTAACCAAATTTGCACATATGAGGCTGAATTTGCCGTTTTAAAGAAGGGCTAACAAATATCGGTTGTTTTATGATTTGTGAATGATGATTCAGAGCGACAGCTGCATGTGACAAGCTGAAAGCTAAAAGGGGGGAGGAGAGGCAGATAGTGAGACAGCAAAAGCAAGAGATGACCATGTGTGTTATTTAAAGCACATGAAAGGTTACTGTACTATACTTTTGGAAATAGACACGAGATGCCAATGACCTTTACAACCAACATAGGGAGGGGTAAATAGAGTGCTGCAGGGATAACGTATTTTTGTAAAACAACCCGTAAATTGGCATCACCCTGGTTCCCTCAAAAAAAGGCCAACGGGATTTTTCCATTGAATTGCAGAAAATAAACTTTGTGGCAAACAAAAGTTTCTACATACATGTTTTGTTCAGCAAGATAATCTTCACAAATTAACCCCACTTTAATGAATTATGAAGCGTAAATGCAATTGCTGGAAGTAAAAAAATAACGTTAGGCTAGAAACATATGGGGGATTTACTGACGTATTTTATGTTGTGAACAAAACGTGAAAATGTGTTTAAGGTCTGTGTTAACCACAGACCTTATTTCAGGAAACTAACCAGAAACCCATTGAAAAAATCGATTGACTACAAGACGAGGAAACCGGAAGTGCAAAAATGGTACCTAATTTATGGGTTTTAGGACTCTTCCTGCAGCCCTCTATTGGAGATAGATTACGATATACGCAACCAAATATGCACAATGTTGGAAAGATGGCGGTGCAAAATATACCCTAGTGTAGAAGAGCATATTCTTTCCCGCAAATCACCAGCAGACTGCCTTTTCATCCACCCCCGTGTTTATGTTTTTCAGAGTGCTCTAGGGGTTGTCATTCAGAAACAGTGTCATGACTGCTGCTGAGGAGCAGGAAACAACAGGACACACAGATAGTAGAGATGAGCGCATACAAAACTGACAGGCACATGCATACCTGCTGTGTGTGTATGTTAGTGAGGAAAAATATAATCACAGCTGAGCATCATCGAACCAACCGTATTTTGTCACTGCATACAGATTTCATAAATCTTTTTTCACCCATAAATATGTGGTTGTTGTAACTAAGACTGTAGTGATAGTTGAGGCAGGTCACTTCAGAACAAACTCTTATCAACATAAAATAGCAAGGACATCGGCAGATTAATGTCACACAATCTCAACATTTCGTTCCCGCCTCAATCTGGCGAGCCTACCAATCAGTGAGTGCTGGAGAAGGGAAATGTGTGCTCAGCTAATAGAGTTATCCTGAGGGTTGCTATGTCATATTCAGTTTCCTGCTAAATATTGAGACCTCCCAGCCTTGTCTACACAATTGTCAATGTAAGAAAGAGAACCAACACTGCTTATAGGTTTTGTCTAAATGAGAATGCATGAATTACTTCTACAGGGTTTTAAATACAAGAGGAACTGACTACTCAGTTTCTTTACATCAGCTTTTCAGGAAAGACACTTACTCAAATCATTTGGAACTATTTTCATAATTGATTACTGGTTTAAGTTATTTTCAAGCAAAAATACATTTCCTTGTTCCAGTTTCTCAAATGTGAGGACGTGCTTAATTTCTTTGATTTATGTGATAGTAGATAGATAATCATGGCTGCAACTGATGATTTTTTTCAGTATTGATTCATCTGCAGAGAATCTCTATCCATTGTTTGCTCTATAACATGTCAGCAAATACTGAAAAATGTCCATCACATTTTCCTTGTTAATGTCTTACAATGTCTTGTTTTGTCCAACCAACAGTCCAAAAACCAAAAGGTATTCAGTTTACAGTGGTATAAAACAGAGACAAGAGAATTTGGGGCATTTCTGTTTTAAAATGACTTAAACAAGTAATCAATTATTAAAATAGTTGCATGTTTTTTTCTGGAGATCAACAAATCAATTAATTGACTATTGGTTGCAGCTCTAAAGTGAAGACTGTTGCTTTAGGAATTGTAACAGGCATTTTTTTTTTGACATTTTATGGACCGAACAATTAATCCAGAAAATAATCCTCATACTAATTCATAATGAAAATAATTGTTAGTTGTAGCTCTACTGACCATTACTTGAAATGAAAGGAAAAAAAGGAGACACAGTAACGCTCAACTCACTTAAATCAACAGTACAAATGCTAATCATGGGGATTGAAGAAAGAGTTTGATTTCATAACAAGCAATCTTAAAGAATATTCCATGCCTCAATGTCTTAATCACATAAAAATTGCTTATCTAAGCAGGGGAGATTTTTTTAAAGTTTCCATTTCCTTCCTTTGTTGCATAAAACGCCTGCAATATCTTACAGGCAGGGAGTGCAGCTGAGCTGATCTATCCCTTCAATATTGTGGTTTCTCAGCACGACATTGCTAAATCCTGACTGGGCTATAGGAGAAAAAAATACAATCAGTCCTTTGCTTCTTTCTCTCTTGTTGCACACAAGCTTGAAGGTCAAAAGTTTCCATGGCAATCGCAGGTCATGACCTTGATTTTCTTTCCCTGTCAGTCATTCACCTCTGCCCTCCTTCATCATGCGAGCTCAACAGCTGCACAGGCTTGCTGATCTCACAGCAGTATGGCCTTTCAAATGTGGAGGAGCCTTTTGATAACTCACTACCACCAATCCAGCCTGTATAGAGATCACTGACAGACCCATACAATGAAACCGTTGGTCCATCAGCACCAGGTCAACTGTAGCCTCAACAGAACTGACCAGTCCGCCTGCTCAAAAACCCCTTGCTCCATGGTTAGGGAAAAACAATGGCATTTGTTCCACACTTTCAGGCATTTTCCACTAGACACGCCAGCACCATAGAGAGGAACATAATGAAGGGAAATTCAGTATTACATGACAGGGAAGGGGAGATCCTGACGTCACCGACGGGCAAATTCCGCACTTTTTCCTGTGGAAGCCCCTGTCCTGCACACAGAGTCTCATGTGATGCATTTAAAGCAACAGAATCTTCAGGAAAGTACAGTGAACAAAAGTCATCTGCTAACCCTGTGACATTTTATGGTGTCTTCTATACTGTATGTGTTCACATTAGCAGTTATCTAACAAAGAGAAGAACCAAAGATCTGACTCAGGCATTCGAAATGTCCTGGAGCGGCTTTACTGCATTTACAATGACGAGAAGGCCTGGGAATAAGGGATGCAACTCACGGCTATTTTCATTATCACTCAATTTTCAGCTAAATGCCAGAAAAATGCCCATATAATTTCCTAGAGTCCAAGTTGACGTCTTCTATATGTTCTTTTGTCCAACCAACAAATAGACAAAATCCAAAATGTTTAACAATTGTACAATATCAAATACTCACATTTAGGAAACTGGTACCAGCAAACGCAAAGGCATTTTTGCATTAAAAAGAGACTCACACTAATAACTAACTGTTGCACATTCATTTTCTGTCTCTTCAATAATCGTTTTGGTAAAAAATTTCAGGAAAAATTGATTAATATATTTGGTTTATAAAACGTCACAAAACATTTGTTGTTCATCAACATTGAAGACTAAGAAAACCAGCAAATATTCACATTTGAGAGTGGGAACCAGTGATTATTTTCAATTTGTGCTTAAAAAACGAGTTAAACATTTAATTAATAAATGCAGTTTCTTTCAACTTTCAAGCTTTGGTGGAGTAGTTTATGTTCACTTATATTGACAGGCTACAAGAATTACAAGATTAAATTCTGCTGGACACTGGGTCATATCTCTTTAACTGCTTCATGTGTGCTTTTGGAGAATACACCAATATAGATCCCTCTAAAGATAAGGAGAGCAGTACCTTCAGTCTAAATTGTAATATCCATTCTAAGTTTAGCTCGGTTCTGTGAGCAACCAGTTCACATGGCACCCCAGAAATACGGAAGCACGGAGCTTTCACTACTGCTTTACCTTGACAACACTACCAACAAACAAAACCACATAGATATCCCCTTGCTCTCACTAGGCATGTCTAAATACTCCAGCTGCAGTACTCTGATGACTGATAACTTCCACTGATTCATGACAATATCATAAGTGTTAGCTGTTTATGACGCTCATGTTCCTTGATCCCTGCTTCACGAGAATATTAACCTCGTGTTGACAAGGATTTTACTGTAAATGATGCTAATAATACAGTCACCAATGCCCAGACTGTAATGAGAAAACTAACATTTGTTTCTGTACATGTAGCTTGGGTTAAATGTGCAGTACATGAGTCAGGACAGAACTTGGCAGCTAGCTGGGACTGCGCAATTTAAAACACTGCATGGCCTAAACAAGGGGGCATGGTAAACTGAGCTGAGCCATTTATCTCCATAGAAAATGAAAAAATGATGTAATGTTGTAAGCGTACCATGCAGGATGATATGACATGAACTAGCGGGTTATCTTTACTTGCGAAACCTGCCCCGCCCTTTACCACTCCAGGCAATGAAACACCTAGTATCTCCCTGCGAAAACTAAGACAGCTCGGGTAAAACATCTTGGGGTAAAACATCTTGAGGCAACTACACGAATTAACCAGGTTCATAACAAGCAAAAGTCCGACAATAACTGCAGTGACATTTTGTTAACTAACTCCGACCTAACGGTGCTAGCTTAACTTAAGTCTTGGGACTTTCAATACCAATGTTGCCGCAACCGTGTAATAGATAGTCAATGGTGAACTAGTTACACTTTTACTGTACATCTTATTAAACACCTAAGATCACTTAAGCACAACCATTACTGTAGCTTTTACTAAATTACATCGTTTTAAGTTGTAACGACCACAGTAGCAAACGCCTCCCATCGGGAAGCAACGTTAAAACTTTTGACGTTAGCCCTCTAACGTTAGCTCAAATGTTAGCGAATTAGCCACAGCCCCTTAAGTAAAAAAAAGTTAAGCGGTACAACCTTAAAGTCTTGGTTTTAGCTTACCTGGTATAGGTTTATTTCTCTTGACGTTTACAGGCTAATTGAAGAATTAATTCTCTTGGCGGTGCCAATTTACAAATCTTTTCGCCCGTTTTTCTGCTCAGCAGCGGCACCATCGATCGACTGACTGACACAACCGTCAGTTAGCCAGAGTACGACACAGAACATCCGGTAAACATTTTCAAAATAAGACCAAGTAGCGAAGGGTGGGAAGTAAATAAATACTTCCACTGATAATTTCACTTTACTTGTGTATTTCCATTCCTTATTACGTTATAGGTCTACTCTACTACATTTCAGAGGGATTTATTTTACTTTACTCCCCTATTGTTTTTAACAGCGTTAGTTACTAGTTATTTTGCAGATTGAGATTTTACATATACAAACTATGATCACTTTATGAAATATAATGCATTGGTACAGATAAAACTGTCTAAGAGTTTATAAAGTAGAGCATATAAAATTAGCTACACCTTAACTGGCTACAAAATTAATAAGGCACTTACAAATGACTTTCTTTTTCATTTTATGTTCCAGCCAGATCACTAAGGTCCTCCACTGCTTTTCTTTTTTAAATGTTCCTTATGTGTCCATTCAAGTAACCGTGAAAGAGTGTTCTATTTGCATGCCCCTAAACTGTCGATCTCACTGCCTCTAGATATTAGAATGGAAAGCTCTCTCTTAAAAGGAAATTAAAGACTTTTCTTCTCAATCTGGCTTTTAATTTGTAGTAACGTTATAGCCTTAGTTTCTAAACTTAAAAAATTGGTTTGTATTCCTGCTGTTTATTTTATTTATTCTATTGACATTTATTTGTTAATTGTTTAACATTTTATTGTTGGAATTTTTTGTCTTCTAAAATTCTATTTATTGTTGTGCATTTCCATTTATTTCCCATGTGAATCACTTTGGGCTAAATGTGTGTATGAAAGGTTAGACTTAAACACTTTAAAAATGCAGTAAATTAACACATTTCTGTAAAAATATAAAGAGCCTGCTCACCCACCACATCAAACATATTCTCAAATTAACATTGGTTATTGTCAAGGCAGCACCAATATGGATATTTTATTGGAAGGTAGATACAAACTAAAATGAAACAATGCATTTCTCATACAGAGAGACCTCAGTACTGCAAAGCTAAAAACAGAAAAGCTGTGTCATGTACACAACATAAACTGCATGATTTATAATCACAACAAGAAAAAACCTGCAGTGGAAACCTTGCTGTCAGCCCAGTTCCTTATTTCACTGCCGGACACAACTCAAAGTTAAATTAACAACTCAAAGCTAAATTAATCTCTCAGGAAGTTTGGTCAGGATCTGTATGTCTTCCTGCTAAACACTGACTAATACAGATCAGATGGTTAGGGGGAGTTTGGTTAGAGATCACACATCTATGGCTTACACACCTCGATAAACTGCTTTTCTGCATGTAGTAACCAGCTCCAGGAGGAAACAACAAGGTGGAGGTGGAGGTGGTGGGGGAGTGACAAACTTTCAAGGTCAAGGAACAGTGCCATGCAGAGGCTTACTTTACTGCAAGTAACAGCAGGAACATAAAGGTCATTTGGCTTTTGAAGGATTGACCTCTGATTAATCTGAAGTCCAGACAGTTAGATTCCTCAAAGGCTATAGGGCCCCTTACCACAGCAACAAAACTAAAAACTCTATTCCATTACATCACATTATCAATAGAGGACTTTCTATCCTGCTTGTTATTTCAAATCAAGAATCAACTATTTAATTTCACAAAGCACCAAATGGATTTTTATATCAGAGCAGGGCTGAACGATGTTGTATCAGCATCAGCATACTGATCCCCCTTTTTCTTTAAAATCCCTCTAAACATTAGTGATACATTCTTTCCAATGGCTCTAAAAGCTAAAGCTGCTTGTATCTGGTTTAAAAATGATGTTTAAAAGTACCACAATGTACACTGGAAAAACAAAAACTAAAATACAGAAGCCCTACTTCAGTGTATCAAAAAGGTAGATGTTAACTCATCATTAGTGTAGAAGCAGGGAATAAAGAGCTGACGGCTAAGAATGCATACAATAAAAAAAAAAAAGTGTATTTAATGTGCAGGAGATATGACCTCAGTGGTCCAACTCAAAATGCAACATATCTATTTAACATTCAAGCGAAAATAATGTCATAAAGTGCAATAGGGTTCAGTATATAATACAATCTTAATGAAACCCCCCCTGCATATGCATACTCATAATAAACATATTAAAAAACACTATTAAATTACATTTTGGAGTCTATACACATTTATGAGTATATTATATCTTTATACCCTTTGTATTAGTTAGATATCTTGTCCCTCTATGTTCTTTTTAGCACCTGTGTGGTGGGCCAGGTTAAAGTAAAGTCAGGACTCTGTAATCATGCATAGTTCAGGTTGTTTTATTCCTCCTTTTTCCACGTTGGATTGTAATACCATTGATGTATATAACAAACTTTCTTTTCATTTGTGTAGTTGTCATCTTCTTTTTGACTTTCCTCTCCCAAGGTTTTATCCACTTTTTCTTTGTCTCATTAGGTTTTTTGGGAAGTTTTTCCTTATCTTCACAGGGAGCTTTGGTTCGGGTGCGAGCTGCTGTTGCTGCTGCTGTTGAAACATTGACCCCACCAACATAATGTCTATATTTTAAGTTACTCATTCATACAAACAGCGACAAACTCCGGCCTTTAAACTCTCCAAATATGACCATGATGTTGATTTCCGTCCCCTCCAGTAGGGTTGTCGCCCCCTGTGAACTCGAATAGCTGGGATAAAAAACAAAAAGTCTGGTTCTTTTTATCCCCTGTGCCCCACTGTTGGACTCTGTAATGATGTACAGGAAGTCATTAGGAGTCAGCAATGTCACCTCACTTCCAGGTGGCGGCAGCGGGGCGAACGCCTGCACTCCCCTTGGTGCCCTTTGACCCCAGGGACTGACCTGAGCGGCTCCGCAGGTCACGCTCGGCATTCTCGCTCTGCGCCTGCTCCTCGTCGTACCTGGAGACACACAGGGGGAATCAGAGGCAGAGGAATAATGTAGTGAGGAAATACGTGTGAGGGAACTTATGTAGCCCTGCTCTTTGTCTCCACATGAACTATGGATTATGTAAACAAGGTTCTTCACTGAAGTTGGTAGAGCGGAGGACTGTAGTTGAATTGCCAGACATCCTTAGGTCGCTGGTTCAAATCCGTCTGGAAGGAGTTACTTTTAGGTGTTAACCAACACAGTCAAACATACCGTACAACAGTTGACTTCTTTTAACCTTTCTTACTATATTTCACTTGTACACTAAATAATTAACTGTCAGTGATTAATACAGATGCTGTGCTCATTTAACAACAGTTAGACTCATAGGAACATAATCTACATGTTTATGACAGTATTTGTTATGTTACAACTGTTCTGCAGTAGCTGATGTACTACAGATTTATACAGTATGTATAATATACATATAGAATTATAACAATAAACTGAAGGTCCACAAGATGCTCATTCAGTATGGAGGATGAAAAATGGCTTATCAATAAATAAATAAATAACTGCGGAAATAAATAAAAGGTATTAATGAATAAATATGGAAACAAAAAAAGGTTAAATAAATATAGAAATACATAGATAAACATAGATGTATGTTAAAAAGGTTGGCGGTCCAAATCTCTGTCTAAAGCAGGATTGGTCAATTAGGCAAACTTGATAATCCTGTCACATAAACAAACATGTTGTGAGAGAGGTCGTCTGTCAATGAGGTACCACGTTCTGAACACAATAGTGCGGGTATTGTGTACTTTAACACCTTGTTTACATAGTAAGTCTCTCACCAATGGTTTCTGTCTTTTGTGGACCCATATTGTCCCTTCGATAGCTCAGTTGGTAGAGCGGAGGACTGTAGTGGTCACATCAGGCATCCTTAGGTCGCTGGTTCAAATCCGGCTCGAAGGAGTACATTTTAGCAACAGCATAATAATAAAGACCAGGGAGCATAAGTAGTACCGTAGATTAGACTTTGTTATATGTACAACAATAAATTACTGTGGAGAAAAAACTTTCTCCAAGCTTCATTCAGATAGTTCACTAAGGTAACAACTTTTTGTCGTGCGAAAGCAAAGAAGCTTAAGCAAAGGTTCTTTGTGAAAAAGTACAGAATGTACCTTATTTGATGAAGTACTGTATTATATGAGAAATATCTGTGCCAAAAAACTACTACTACAAGCACCAGAATCTTACAATACAAAGACAGAGACCACTACGTGATCCGATTTGAACCAGTGACCAAAGGATGTGAAGTGATATGTGAAGTGATAACCACTTTGTCAAGGTGACAAAATGCACCAGTAGAAAAATGTATTTCTGTGCACTTTCAGCATGGTAAAAAAAAAAAAATCACAAAACAAAAACAGAAGAAGAAACTTTGTGTATATACAAGAAAGACGAGTAACATTGAGTTACTTTTACATAGACATACTATGTAAACAAGGTGCTATAACACACTACGCTTACTATTATATAAAGGGACACCTATTGTCAGACGGCCTCTGAGCATATTGTGTAAGTATGACCTATGGGTAAGTGGCGTGTTACGTCCCATCATCTCCCCTAGTCCAGTTGGTAAGGCTGAGGGCTCTAGTGGAAATACAAATCCTCCTTTTTCCGTGAAAATTAAGTATTTTGAAATCCAAGCTTTTTTAATGAAAATTTAGTTTTTTTTTCACATCCAAGCTTTTTTCAGGAAAATTAAATATTTTTTTTTTTTTTTAAATAAAAATATTTTTCCATGAAAATTAAGTATTTTCACAGCCAAGCTGTTTTCATGAAAAAATGTAGTATTTTTTCACATTCACGCTTTTTTCAAGAAAATTTTGTTTCTTTTTGACATCAAAGCTTTTTTCAGGAAAATTAAGTATTTTTTTACAGCCAAGCTCTTTACATAAGGGGTTCTCAAACGGACACAAAATCCCTTGTTGCAGCTAAACAACTTGTCGCTGCTGAACCACTTGTAGCTGCTGAACCACTTGTAGCTGCATGAGTAACGCTTAAAATGTACTCCTTCGAGCCGGATTTGAACCAGCGACCTAAGGATGCCTGATGTAACCACTACAGTCCTCCGCTCTACCAACTGAGCTATCGAAGGGAGATACCAGGTTATACCTGTGAAAACAGAATGTGATGAACCGTAACTGTAGAACACACACACATAATATTATTGTGTTGCAAGGCATCAGCCTAAATATCAATGTATTGGGAAAAAAATATGTCTTTTTTGTTTTCAGAACATCTTGAGGGTTAGCAATAAACAGTTAAGTGTAAATAATTCACTTTCTTGTCAAAATAAGGAAACAGAAAGAAAGAAAACATTTTGTATATACTGTAATACAGCTGTTTAGCCACTCTTAAAACCTAGCAAATACCAACACGATAAACTTGATTAGAGGATGGTTCCTCTAAAGATGTGAACAATTATTTTTTTATGTGGGAAAATGGTGACTGAGTAGTGATTCAGAGTCAGCTTTTACCAAACTTTGGACCAATAACATGAAAGAAAGATAGTATAACATTTCTAGCTCTGAATGAAGATCGATCATGAGGTAAGAATTATCAGCCACACACGGTGCTGAACTCTTTACAAGATAAATATAACAGTCAAAATGGCCATTTTGCTTACTTAACGTGATAACCACTACACTACGGAAATTCAGTGATGCATTCACGAACATCCAGGGAATTCATGCGTCAAGTTATATCAATCACAATAAATTACATTAAAACCAAATTCCAGAAGACAATATACAAAGCCAGAAGACATTACTCGTCCATACAAATACATTTAAGTATAAATAAATAACTTTTCCCCTAGCTGTTATTGCTAGTGCCACTGTTGGATCGATTTCTGTTTTAGCTGCCAACAACACAGAACACACGGCATGTGTTCCAAACAACCTGCAGTCGTTAGTTCGACTGTGGAGTTGGACTATGAGTTCACACACTTAAAAAGGACTCCTTCGAGCCGGATTTGAACCGGCGACCTAAGGATGCTTAGGATACCAACTACGTGAAAAGTAGATTTTAACGTCACTCACAGGACTTGATAGTTGCCCAGGGCCTCTCGGGGCGGGCTGCGATTCCAGCGGCAGTCGGGGATGTCCCCGTTGGGCGTGACGATGTTGAGGGTGTCGTTGATGAGGTTGTACTTCAGGATACGGTCGTTGGCTGTGCTGGAGGTCAGCGAGGGAGAGGCATTGACCTGAGAATGACATAAAAGAAAGTGACATTTACATTTAAACAGGAAGAGATCCAGAGAAAGATTAAGCAGCAATCTTGATATCAATGCACACACTTGAGTGGAGAAAAGAGTTTCGTTTCTCAGCTATTGTTATGCATTACTTGTTAATGAGTCAGCTGCCTGCAGGAATATTGAACAAAGGAAAGTGTTCCTGACTAGATTTGTGGCACATGTTTTTTCAGTCCCTCACTGAGGACAGTCTATGTCCTACAATCAACTTTATGTCGCCCAAAATAGATCAGATTGGAGTCTGTTTAACAGAAATAGTTCAGACCTAGCCTTGAAACCCAGCAATTCATTGTGCAGCTGTCAAAATGAGAGCAGTAATATATGCCAGCCACAAGACAAGAACAATATTTAGAATGTAAAAAAACAACAATACAATGATGACAGAGGCATCTTATTTTAAGTTAAAGAATAGCCGGCAAGTAGCCTGTATCAGCCTGTATTGCTTAGTGCATACTCAGTTTGAAAACATCAATATGTTTCAGCAGGAATAATGCACTGGATGGGTTAGAGACACACCTTCAGCACACATTTGAATACAGAGAGGCAAACGTCCAAACGTACACACACAAAGATCAACCTCGAGGGCATTTAAAGTTGCTTAACATTGAAGGAAAAGGAACGTGGAGTCACTGTGTAAGCATGTTAAGTATCTTTGGGCTTGGCAAAAATATGCAACAGGAAAAAGGTGGAAAAAAATACA
>CALSBV010010187.1:3376918-3425309 GCA_943590825.1 Bovichtus diacanthus
TTAAGTGATAATGATACTTGATTTGATATGTTAAAATATGATTATCATATGTATCATCCGCCCGGTTCAAACCACTGGGTGTTAGGCGAACATGATAATTACACTACGGAAACTCAGTGATGCATTCAGGAACATCCAGGAAATTCATACGTCAAGTCACATCTTTCAATCACATAAATGTAAAAAATAGACCAAATGCCAGTAGAAAATATACAAAGCCAGAAGACATTATTCATTTATACAAATACATTTAAGCATTAAAAAAAAAAAAAAGCTTTCTCCTAGCTGTTATTGATGGTACCACTGTCAGCTCAACTTCTGTTTTCCATAAAGCTGCCAACACCACAGAATACACGGCATGTGCTCCAAACAATCTGCTGTCGGAAGTCTAACTGTGGAGTTTGGACTATGAGTTCAAAGACTTAAAAGTAACTCCTTCGAGCCGGATTTGAACCAGCGACCTAAGGATGCCTGGATTACACACTACAGTCCTCCGCTCTACCAACTGAGCTATCGAAGGGTATATTACCACAAAGTTACGAGCTAGTAAAGTAAAAGTAATTGTCACATATCCAGGAAATTAAATTTTGGAGTAAAAAGACTTCATGTCCACTCACAGCCACGGCCTTCAGTGACTGCACCACGATCCAGTGGATCTGGTCAAACAGTCGGCTGGTCACTTCCTTCCCTCTGGTGCTCTCTAGGTACAAACGGAGGTTACTGACCGTCCACTTGCCTCCATGGACGTGGTTGTAGTCATCCTGCGTTAAAGGTACACAGTCTAACTAGATATTGAAATTGTTTTTTTTTTCCGCATTGAGTTCTGTTGCAAAAGATGTACAGATAAGCTTTGAGAGGAATATTATTACCTGAAATTCATCAGCCAGTGTCTTGGATCTAGTCAGCAGAAGTTATATCATTTTATAAAACTATAAATGTAGCCAAAAAGAACACTTTAAAAAATGTAACCCACTTCAATTTAAAGGGGCACTCCACCGATTTCACACATGAACTTTAGTATACTCTGAATTTCAACTATCAGGATAATGAATATCCTCACATGAGTGCCTTGAAAAAGCTGTCTAGCTAGCTATCATGGCAAATAGAGCCTGATTCAAGCCTTTATTTATGCAGGGAGACTACATGATTACCTTATTAACTTATTATTATTTGTATGATTTTCACTAAAATAAAGATTTTTGTTCTATGTGTGATAACAATATTTGCTTCTTAACAAAATGTAAGGTTAAGTGATTCCAGGATGTTGAAGTGTCATTTTAAGAGTTTTAAGCATATTTTGATGATTAATGGGATAATATTGTGAATCAATATTATTTTGGCCAGGATAATCGTGACATGAAATTGTCATAACGTCCTAAGCCTACTTCAGACTTCAAATTTCTAACAAAAAGCCTGTGTTACAAATTTGGGCCATAGAGATGGAGAGACACCACCACTATCATTTAGGAAGGGTTTTATGACTGCGTTAGCTGCATTATGGGAAATGTAATGTTCAGCATTTTTGGAGCTTGACCCATACTAGAGACTAAAAGTCAGAATATTGCAACCACTGCTGCTTAGAACACCCCCGACTGTATGAAAGTGGAAGACTGAATTGGTGGAATACACCTTTAAAACACTGTGTTCTAATAACAATCCCAACTAACCATAACAGACAAACTCCAGACTCACCCCGTGTTTTTGGATGGCCACATTAGTGAGGTGAACAAACATGTTGTCCAGTTCACTGGTGCTGGGTGTGTACTTGACTGTGCAGAACCTACAGAAGCCAAGCTTGTACCTGAGGATCAAAACACAGAAAGCGTATAATTAGTGCTGCAACAAACAATTGTCATTATTGATTGAAGTGCCTGCTATTTTCTCAAGTCATCAACAAATCAGAAAATATTGGAAAATGCCTGTTACAATTCCCCAGAGCCCAATGTGATGTCTTCCAATTGCTTGTTATATTCGACCACAGACGAAAACCAAAAGAAATTCAATTTGCTTTTTATATACTACAAAGAAAATCATGAAAGTCTGAATAATCAATAGTTGCAAATGATGTAATTGACATCCATCCTGTTGCCTAAAAATATTAATTCAGGGCTTACATGTAGCATTTCAGAGGTCGATATGTGGTCACCAGAACGTAGAGACGCAGGTCAAACTTCTTTCCTCCTATCAGCAGAGGATTGTCGATGTACAGGGAGATAACGTAGGCCTCCTTGCCGCTGTTTGCTGCTACAAACCTGAGGGCAAAAACCAGGAAGCATCAGCCAAATCACATACCTCTGACGAAACGATCATTACCAGTTTTGGATGTTTACCTGGGAATCAAATGCTCGTTTAATATATTATACAGCTCATGTCAGTCAAAAGATTTCACTAGTGAGATCTTATGGAGTGCTGCAGGGATAACGTATTTTGGCAGGCCGACCTGGAAGTAATCATTGCCCTGGTTCCCTCAACAAAAAACATCAGATTTTACATTGGATTTTGGATAGTGCAGAAAATAAGCTCAGTGGAAAACAAAAGTTAATGATACTTACGCATTTTATTCAGCAAGACAATCTTCACGATAGAACCACCACTTTTTTTTTTTGTTTAACATAAATGCAATGACCAGAATTAAAAAGTGTTTAATGCTTATTTAGCCACTTGTTTTTTAAGACACGACAAAAGATTCAAAATTCTCATATGGGGTATTTACTGAACTATTTTAAATACAACAAAACGTGAAAATCTCTTAAGCTTGTGATCATTTCAGACATCTAACCAAAAACCCATTTAAAAACACACTGACTTCGAGTCGAGGGAACCAGAAGTGCAAAAATGGTGACTCATTTCAGGCTTTTATGACTAATTCCTGCAGCGCTCTATTGTTAAGCAGTTTACTAAAACACGACTTCTTCATTGATTGAGTTGACAAAAGGACAAGTTCAGGTGCTCTTTGGTCCAGGGTACAGTAAAAACAGAAAATACGGCACCGCGCAAACCTATGTAAAGAGTCACGTCCTCACAGGAAGTGTTATGATGTCTTGGGTAACTCACGTGGAGGTGCGGCTGTCTCGGGACCATTTTTTGATCTGGGACAGTTTGTTGATGAGGAAGATGCCTTTGCCCTGAGCCTTCCCACAGGGCTTCATGATCCAAGTGCTGGACGGGTTCTTGCGGTACTCCTCCACAAAGAGATTATAATCGGCGGGGAGCATAAACGTCACAGGGACAAAATCTGCACAAAAAGAGAAATATAGAAGCAAATAGTTGAACGCATTCAGCTTTGTGAAGGAAAAATGCGTGCATTTATACTCTCATCCCTCCCGTCAGCACTCGAATGGATACCTAAATAAATGTATTTCCCGTTCTCGTCCTTCTCTGCCAGTGGACTGCTTTCCTTCTCCAGCTCCTTGCGGTAGCGTTTGATGTTCTTGATCATCAGGTCCTTCCTGGTCAGCTCGTAGTGGTTGGGGAAGTGGTTAACCATCTGTTCATCTGACAGGCGGTAGCCGGTGTCCACGCTGAACACATTTCTGATGGTCTGGATGCTCATCCTACACATGGGCACAAGAGATCTCAAGAGTCTGGGCCTAGAAATAAGCTTGGTGATGTAATTATTACTCATTTATTGACATAAACAGGATCAACATGCACTCTGTTTGCAGCGGAAAAAAAGTCACGAGTACAGAGTAAATTAGGTATAATAAGAATATATCCATTTTATGCTACTTCATTCTTCTACTCTACTAAATTTCAGAGGCATATATTGTACTTTTTACTCCACTACATTTATTACCCGAAGAGGTACGATCATCCAATGTTTGACAAAAAGAGCAAAGATTAAAGAAATGTAAAAAACAATGGATACAAAGCGTGGCAGAGGTACGTTTTTACTTCTTCTATACCTCATGATTATCTTACAACCCCGCAGATTTATCTTGGGAGCATTTGGATAGACTGTTTTTATTGTATTTAATTTTTTATTGTCATCTTCATAATACAATATGTATGAGCCAGGCTCAAAGATAAACCAAAAGGACAGAAAATACTAAATTAAATGAACATTAAGACTTAAAAGACAACAGAAAATAAAACTTAAAGATAAAAAACACAAAGACTCCCTATGCCAAAAGCACGAAACCATACACTTCTAAAAACTAGCTAGTTTTATCCATCATAGAAGTTCAAGAATACATATTTGCTATAATAATAAAACCATAACTCCATTTTCGCCTGGGCTGATTTTTAAACAGGTATTATTTTGTATTTTACATTGTAGTATTGGTATTTTTTACAAAGAAATTAGAGTCATTTTTCCACTACTGCCTGTATGTGGTGCTGGGAGAGCATAATAACCACCGACCAAAGAGTCAGGTGTAACGTGGATAAGGTGTAAACCTACCAATAAAAATTCCAGTCGTCGTTTTCGGTGACATGAATCCATTCCCTCTTCTCAAAGTTGTTGATGAGCACTGATTTCTCAATATCTGTCACCCACTTCACCTTACCGGCCATGGTGCCTCCCTTTAGGGTGGAGCAAAAAAAACAACAACCGGTTAACAGATAAGACTCAAGAAGAGGAAAAAAAAAATGCACGCAGCTACCATGCAGCAAAGCAGCCACCTACCTGCAAATCAATGTCAGGAAACAGCCAGTCATCAGCCTCAGCTAGCCGGGCTGGCTCCGTTAGCAAGCGGCTGGATCCACCGAGGACTGCTGCAGAGGTTGCTGGGCGGACATCACCCAGTCAGTGATGCAATCTCACCAGACTGTGGTTAGCTAGCTAAACTCATAGCGACACACAGCCACACTTCGTCAGCACCACTAGTAGCTCCAGCTCACAATCAAATAACGCTTCCCATGTTGGCGGTTTTATCGCTAACAAGCTAACATTACGTTTATTAATCCCGGGGCGGCGTCGTGAAACTGGACACAGTGACGAAAACGCCCACCGCGCTCAAACTACTCTTCACAATAAAAGTCTTGGCTATTAAAACGTAATGACATATGCGATAAGCTTACAATGCGACGTAATTACAATTTGAATGTTTAGTTTTTTTTAACAAGAAATGTCTCAAAAAACGTTTAACGACCTCGGTATGGGCTTGGTCTTTCCGGGAGAATAACCTAGCAACGGAGGACGCAGTGGTGTCATTACAGGATGTAATTACCATCGCGTACCGACAGGAGGCAGTGGTGTCATTACAGGATGTAATTACCATCGCGTACCGGCAGGGGGCAGTGGTGTCATTACAGGATGTAATTACCATCACGTACCGGCAGGGGGCAGTGGTGTCATTACAGGGTGTCATTACCAACACGTACCGGCAGGGGACAGTAGTGTCATTACCATCACGTACCAGCAGGGGGCAGTAGTGTCACTATAGGATATCATTACCAACACGTACCGGCAGGGGGCAGTAGTGTCATTACCAACACGTACCGGCAGAGGGCAGTGGTGTCATTACAGGGTGTCATTACCATCGCGTACCGGCAGGGGGCAGTGGTGGACTGTGTGCAGTTTAAACTACATTACATAGCCTACACGCGTGCATGTTTTCCATAAATCATTATAATTTTTGTTAATATATTAGAAACTGTCCAAATACAATCTAATTAGTTTATTAAAGATTAAGTACAAGGGTTATTTTGTCATTATACACAGTGCACAAAATGCCATTAATAATTTAAGGCAAGGCAAGAAAACTTTTTATGCACCAGGGCAAAGATACAACAGGGGTAAAAGATTTACAATTTAAAAAGTGCTAAAGTACTGGCAAGTGACAGAAAACTTAAAAGTAAACTAGTGCAGTTTAAATCAAGTAAAAGTAAAAAGATACAAATAAATAAATAAATAAATATATACTATAAATAAATACTCCCACATTAAGATGCACAATTAAATTAAATTAAATTAACCTTAACCCTGTAAAAGAAACCCTAAATACTAACCCTAAAAACATGTAAATGAAGGGAATTTAAATGCTAAGCTAAGAATATATATATTTTTAGCCATTACAGGGTATAGTAGGCAATGTAAAATTGGAAAGTTTTTATCTTTGACTTAAAAGTGGTACAAGTGGGGGCTTATCTGATATAGTCAGGAGATTATTTCAGGTCTGTGTTGCATGATAACAAAATGTTGCTCACAAAAGTAGGAGGTCGAGAAATATTAGATGTCGTTCTGAAAACTCTTTTATTCTTTTGGAACATGCACACCATGGGTAACAGACACAATTAGTATCCTTATAATATATAAAAGAGTAAAGAATAAACACTGTATGGATACTGCGTTTTTTTTCTATCTATAAATGTGGTTTTACTGTCATCAACTAGATATTAGTATGAGCAGATAAACAGAAAACCTGTACTTGATGCTGATCATGTCGCCTCTGGTGGGCAGGCTTGTCAACAGCATGTAAAGGCGTGGCCAGTCATATTTGTGGCAGTTACCTGAGAGCAACAAGATTAAAGGACGCTGCTGTAAGTACAGGAAAAACAACTATGAATATGTCTTTATTGTATTACTTACAAAACATTTCAATGATTATGTCTTTATATGTATTACAGGGCGGCGTCTACTTTAATCTACACAGAAGGTAGGTTTACTTTCATTTCTTATTTTTTATTATGCCTGCACCTGTTCTACTGTCCGTTAGCATTTATATCGGTTTAATATCTAATCATATTGTTCCAACATGATACAATATACTTGTTCATTTGTAAATGTAGTTGAGTCATTTAAAAAAAAAAATCAATTCATATCTATGAGTAATTAAAAACGTGTGATCTTCAAAACGACCTTTGTTTGCTTTGGGTGAGAAGGATGACTTCATCTCTTTGTTATGACAATATGGAAAATAACTTTAGGCTATTACATGATTAAAACTCAAAAACTGTCTTCTGGGTATTATTTTAGATATAACAGCTATGATTGTAGTGTTGAGGTTCTCACATTTAGAGCTATATTTTGATGGTATTATTATCATCAAATTGGCTTTAACACTGTAAAGATAAATCCATATAATTACACACAGGTAAAAAAAATGTCTATACTTTTTTTGAAACAAATACAAAGTATATAACTAAATTATTTAGAGGAAATTATGTTTTATTTCTTCTTGGTAAGGGGCCGTTTGGTTGATTTGAGTTATGGAAATGGTGCATTTGCATTTAAGGCACATGAGTGCAAGTACAACAGGATCTGCTCTGAGTATTGACAATACTCCTGATCCTTGATTCAAACAACACGTCATAAATCCATTAATAAAAGTAGATTATCTGCAAAAATTCTTGCATAAACTAGTTGTAAACATACGCACTGTTGTTGATGTATACAGTAATAAGTTGTCTACAACCATCCAACAGATGATGTCATCTCTTCAAATCAGGAAGAGCCTGTTTTCTCTACCTGGATTTTCTCCCCGGTAACACAGCCACCACCTATCCTGGTCACATGAGCCAGTATTTACACAGCCTGTTTATGAACGTTGGGAGTCAAGCAGCAAAGCCCTTTCAAACCATGGAGCCATTACCTATCCTGCATTGCTGATGAAGCTCGAAGAACTTTCTCTCATGCACACGGATATGAATAATTTGAATAATACCGGTTTCTCTTCTCAGAAAACAAAGATGGTGGAACAAACCAGACAGCCGAGTCGTGTCGTCTCCCTCCAGGCTGGACTTGGGGGAGACACTGACGCCCTGTTTGACGTGAACCTCAGGTACACTACAGGCCCTTCCCCTGATTATTCATTATAACATACAGTTCAGACAGACCACATGGGATCAGTTGTTCCAAAAATAAACATTATACTGAATAAAAAAACGGTGGTGGACAGTAGCTAAGTACATGTACTCAAGTACAATTTGGAGGTACTTGTATGTCACTTGAGTATTTCCATTTCCTGCAACTTTAATACAATTCAGAGCCAAATATTGTACTTTTTACCCCAATGCATTGATTTAATAACTTTAGTTGCTTCGAAGATTCAGATAAATAAAGTAATATATCTATAAATATAATCAACAAATAATATACCATGTATTTTTATAGCTTCAGATAAACTTGGTGAAAATCACAACCTACCCAGCAGTATATAAAGTAATAATTAAAAAAGCTTCTTCTTTACCAGCTGCAACAATAAAGTAATGAACACATTAATGCATCAATAACCATAATCCAAATTATATATTATTCTGAAATTAACCATTCTGCATAATGAGTACTGTTGCTCTTGGTACTTTAAATATGTATACATATATTTTTTTTTTATTTTAACTTTTGTACTTTTATTAAAGTAACATTTTGAATGCAGGAACAGAGTATTTGTACACTGTGGTATTACTACTTTTACTGAAGTAAAACATCTGAGAACTTTGTCCATCTCTTGATTAAAAAAAACACTTGTTTTGTGTAGGATTGTGTTTTGTTTTTACACCCTAATACGAAAAAAACCCACAAAACATTAAGCACTGTATACTGCACTTTTTTTCAAAATGTCATCACGTACTTCGACTATCTTCCATCTGACACCAGCTTCCCTCCGTCACCACTTTGCTTGTGTGAGAACAGCAACATTGTGATAATCTTGGTAACTGAACAAGAGTCATGTCTGGTTTCACTTCAGGATAAATGCCAGGGCTGCACGGGCCTTTGGGAGCCAGTTGGCTGTAATTGGAGACCAGCTGGACCGGGAGTGGGCCAGCAGACAGCCCAACTGGCTACCGACTCCTCTCCACATGCTGAGACCTGCTCAGGCACTGACCAGGACCATATATCGGTATAAAATCTGAGCAAAAAAACATCTATCTCAACAGCTTTTATGCGACTGGCTGTTAAGACATTGGTGTTGTTCACTTCCAGCGATATCCACAGGCAGTTATGGGGCTTCCAGGGCCTGTCCGCAGCAGTGAAGGCCTGGATAGCAAGCACTGCGCCTGGGCAGGGGATCCTCAGAGCTGACGCCTGGGCAGCCTGGGTAACACTTGTTCTCTATCGTATTTTATCTGCGTCTCAAGTGACCTTTTGCTACTCAATACCAACAGGGTTTGTACAGCTTTTTAAAAAGAAAAATTCAAGCACATTCAAGGTACATAAACCAAAGATTTGCATAATCTTGAAGAATTATCATCACATCTAAATTTTTTTTATAAATGAAATTGCGAAAAGTAAATTTGTTGTTGTTTTTAAATCATAATATGTAATGCTTAGCAAGCTCATATGTTTGTAAGACACCAGGAAACAAACAAAAAAAAAAAAGGTGACGACAGGATTGTTTGATTTAAAATATTTTTGGTTTACTTGAGTGATTATATAGATGAAAAAACAGATCATGTTGATTGAACAGATTTGAAGAGAAGCAAATTCCTAAACTTGAAAATGCAAGGGTTAAAATAAAGCACTTTCCAAACTTTCAAGACTTTGAACTAACCCTGTACGAAACATAATTTATATGCGTGCACTTTTTTTTTTTTTCTCTGAACCTAAAATGTCTCATCGCACAATCTTTCCAAAATGTGTTGCTAAATTATCAAAGGAATAATTTCACTTTAATTTTCTTTCATTTCACAGTTGTCCAATTTGAAACCAGTTACCTGCACTGGCTGGACCAGGGGAGCACTGGTCACTGTGGCGCTGGTGGCTGTAGTGACCATTTCCAGTGCATTGTGGGGGGAACAGAATGCCTAAAAAGGGCCATGAGCAGGTCTTTTCGGCCATTATATATTTCACAAAAAAAAAAACAAAAAAAAAAAAGTTTGTATATGAATCACTATTCTTGCTCACTGATTTGTTTCTGCCGTTTACTTTGAGTTCTCTTTTTTTTTTTTATACTATTTTAATGATGTATTGAATTTGACACTATAGAACCAGAAACAGGAGTTAAAAAAAAGTATACTGTAAAATGTGTCAGGCCATGTGTAAATTGTTTAAATCGGTTATACAGTGTTGCCCAAAGAGTTGCCCAAAGAGTTGCCCAGCGTATTGTAGCAGTGACATGTTGGTTCACAGTGTATTAATGTCAAAAATGTTTCCCATGACTGGACTGTTGCTGGCCTGCAGTCTTTTTTTAAAATCCAGATTAGTTTCTTACTGGTTTAAGAGGCCAATGTTTTTACAAATGATATGCAGCTGGCTTAATACAAGATGAAGTGAGCTGGACTTTAAGTTTCAGATTTGACCATGCTTTTTCATGTGATGCAAATAAACTTCTAAATGACAACATTTTGTAGTCTTATTAATAAAAAAAGATTTAATTACATAATGATAATATATATAATAATACACAAACAAGACCATGAGAAGCAACCACAGGAGCTTGCAGGTTTAACATGTCTTACTGGTCGTGTCCACGCTACTATAAAACTCGGGTCCATTTTTTTACCTCCACATCTCTGCATTATTAGTCGTCTTCAACATTGGTGACATCCACATGTTCATACGTACTGAAGGCCTTCCTGTTACACCTTTGAAGTGTGGCACCGAGCTGCTTTCCCGGGCCGACCTCGTAGGTGTAAGGGAACTTCAGTCCCTGCGTCCGCTCGTAGATCTCGTGCAGAGTCTGCTCCCACTTCACAGGCGACACCAGCTGCTTCACCAGCTGCCTGCGCACGTGGTTCTCGTTCATGTAGCGTTTGGCGTCCACGTTGGAGTACACGTTGATCTCGGGGCGACGGAGCTGAACGGGAGAGAAATCGAGATTTAAGATGAAAAGTACTAAAATCGGTCATGGTGTGAAAGCGGGTGAACAAATTGGCTATTCGTGAGGTTAGAAATGATTATGTCGGATGTTGAGGAAATTCATTAATATTAGAAAGGGCAGTGGACATCATTTTTAATTTCCCATAGTACAAAATGGTAGGCTTGTTTTAGGCTGAATTTTTTTCATTTATAGATTTATCGTTTTGTCTATAAATTGTCAAATGAGTGAAAAAAGATTTTTAGTTTACTATCGATGACCAAGAAAAGCATCAAATCCATCTGGAACCAACAAATATTTAGCATTTTTGCACAATAAATAAGTAAAATGATCATTTGATTATCAACATTGTTTTAATTAGAAATTCATTATTTTGTCGATTTACTGATTAATTAATCAATTCATTGTTGCAGCGCTCGTTTGTTTAAAGTAGTGTTTTTCAAACTTTTTTTTTTTTTTTTTTTACTTTTTTTATTTATTTATTTTTTTAAATGGGTTCTACTGGTTGAGTGCAAACTGACGTGGCAGTTCAAGGCGTCATTTTAACACGCTTTATGAAGGCGTTTCCTTTATTGGATGATTTCATGTTGACTTCTATGCATATGGCCATCTTTAAAGTACGAGGGATATACACATCTGCCTTATAAAGTTTTGTAAATTAGCACTCTTTTCAGATTGTTATTTATTAGAGCAGCTCTTCCAAAAGTGGATGTTCCAAAAATAATTGTTCATTCACAATTTTTTTAACAAAAAACAAACAAACTAGGCAACGATTACATTAAGTACATGTTTATATTACATTTCCAAACATATCAAAATGCAAGACATAAGCAATAAACATCATCACATTAACACCACGCGTGTGACTGACCTCCACCTGTCTGAGCACCTCTCTGAGGGGTTCAGTCGCTGACCTCATCAGCTCAGTGTGAAAAGCCCCGCTGACTGGGAGACATTTGGTCTTCACAAACTTGAGATGTTTTGAGTTTTGTTGCAGGAAATCCAGAGCCTGAGAAGATAACACAGTTATGATGAAAAAGGTATCACAAGAGGAGTCTGAGACAAGGCTGTGTAAAGTTGTAAGATCTTTTACACGGATGTATACCACAAATAAAACAACAAGGATTTGTGATAAATGTTTTGCTGTTCATAGCTGTATTTAGGCTAAAAATGTAGCTGCCATAATGCTCCATACCTTTTGGTGCCCTGCGATAACCCTGCCCTCAGGGAACAGATAGTTGGCCACAGAGCAGACCGGCTCCTCGATGCCCAGGCTCGTGCAGTGCTCTCTAGCCTGCAGACAGGCATGTTTATACTGGGCCTGCGGTCTACCGATGACTGACATCATCCCACTAGGAATCAGCTCTGATGCTTTCTGCATGGCCTCTGCACGAACCTTCACCACATACAGAGCTACAAGACACAGAGGGGGTAATGTACAACATATTTACTTTTAACTGAGCAGCATCTTTGTCATGTGCAAGTTAAGAAACAAATTTACCTTCGGCAAAGTCTATTGCACCAGAAAAAACCAAGGCAGCAAATTCTCCAACACTGAAACCTGCAGCAGCGACACACATCTCAATGGCCTGGGGACAAAAGCGTTACATAAAAAAAAAAAAAAATCAAAATAAGATGTATTGTTATACATGAAACTATCCAAAAGCATATGAAGTTCCTAACATTAGCTCCACCGCTTCACTGTATTTCAGAGGCAAATATATAAATTTTTAAATATAATTTGACTTAAGTAATTACATTTTATGCTAATGTATACCTCTACTCCACTACATTTATGGCGCTTTTTTCTTTTACACCAATTTTTTTATTTTTTTGACATCTTCCGTTACTGGTTACTTTGCATATTTTAGATTAACACAAATTATAGCAGCATGTTAAGTAATACAAATTATCCACCTTTACCAGCAGCAACATTCAAGTGATGAACACTTTAATGCATCAATAATTATAATCCAGTTATATATGACATAACTGTCTAAAATGGGCCATTCTGCATAAAGAGTTACTTTTGGTATACATTTATATTTTACACTATCGCTGCTTATACTTAAGTACAATACCTGAATATACTTATTCAACCAATGCAAAATACAGCTGCCAATCGATTATGGTTATTCGACTAATCAGACAGCCACCTTGGGGTTTTCGTGGTTGAGCCTCTCCACCGCAGCCAGTGAGGTGACGAACACCGCCGGCTGACAGTGAACCGTCTTCATCAGCTCCTTCTCGGGGCCCTGCAGGCACAGAGACAGCAGGTCGTACCCGAGGATCTTCTGGGCCACCGTGAACATCTCTTTCACGTTGGGGTACTGCAGAAGTCCTCTCCCCATGCCCACAAACTGGCTGCCCTGGCCGGGGAAGAGCAACACGGAGCAGTCGGTGGGGCTCCTCCTGGGTCTCCGCTGCTTCTCCTCCGGTGGCTCGCTGTCCGGCAGAGGAGCGAGGGTTTCGGGCGGAGGGTGGTGAGCTCCATCCGGGGAGCCGGGCTGGTTGGTGCTCACAGAGACCAGCGACCTGACCTTCCCTCTGCAGGCGGCTGTCATCCTGACACCCACTGATGCCAACATGGCGGCAACTAACGATGTGTTCACGGGTTAAGAGAGACCCATAATCTGCCTGGGAAAACTGTAATTATTACAATGAAAACGAAACGTTGTGGGTGACATGAGACCGTCAGCGTGAGACAGTCACGGGAGCCGCCATGTTGCCTGACTTCACGAGAAGGTGATTTAACTTATTTTCCTTCCGGTTCACTTTTCAAGTCTTTTCCTGCTGCAGCGCCACCATCAGGTCACAACATGTCACGACTGAAAAAGTGCAAAATACATTTACTCTCACTATGTATTATCATTATTATCACTCCCTAAATTATCATTATCATTAATTTGCATTAAAAAAGAAAAAAATTGTTATTAATTACTTACAGAGATATTTTAGTAATTCAAATGTGTTGCCCAGGGAAATGACAAAAAACACAAAATGACGTTTTATCATTCACCAAAACTTTATTGTACAAAACTGTAAATCTCAGTTGATCTTAGACAAATGTGTTTTCATTAACTCCTGTGTCATCATATTGTGTGTCATCATCGCTCTCCATCTTAGTGTGCGTTTCAAAATATAAATATAATACAATGCCTTTTTGCCCAGATTATTTTGTGTATTGTAAATAGCTTTTATCTTTCCAGTTTCCACTCTCGCTCTTAAACAAATGAAGAATTTCATGAATTTCTAAACTTGTAGGTTTGAAAGCCGTCAACATGGCGATCACATTTGTCCGTTGGGGTTTCTCTGTGATCCGTCTGATCCATCGGACAGGTTGGCGGCCTCCAGCTGCTCCTCCAGCGTCTCGCTGCCTCCTGGGATCTGGCTGTTCTGATCGGCTCTCATCTTGAATTTAGAGATGAACTCGTTACTGGCCAAAGCTCCTTCTTTTTTGGGACACGTGCTTTTTGATAATAGGCGATGGTCCAAGCGTCCTACAAAAAAATACAAACAAAACTGTAACAACAAAGTTTGATCTCTGCGATGTTCACTGATACATTTGACTTTTAGGTCAGGACTGCAAAAGTAGGTTATATTTTAGTTTCCATTACTTTGTGAGTTTGTTAGCTGACAATCTCAAAAATGTGTTAACAGTTTTGCATCAAATTTCGTAGAAAGTTAGACCCTGGTCCATTGAACAAATTACTAGTTTAATGTAGATCCACATAATTTCTTAACAATTCCACATTGCAGTTCTCAATATTTTTTCATGAATTACTGCATTTTCCTGAAGGAAATAAATACTACATATTTCATGATGATGATGATGATGAAGATATTTGAGATATTATTATATATTATTAATGCGGACACTTTACACTTCTCTTCAGCACAGTAAATAGCATCACCAAAGCCAAAACATAATTTTATTATGCTTATTTGAACCCGCTACAGATTATAGACGAGGTACAACTACAGATCAGAAACACTTTTTCATAAATTTAAACTATCTTTTTAACCTGCTTTTGTTACAGTTTTTTGTATGCTCCTCATTGTTTCACTATTTAAATCTGTGTTCTACTTTTAAAGTTTTCCAAAAATCTAATTACATAAGCATTTTATTTTATTTTACTGTTTACTCTGTTTTACTGTTAGATAAAGCTAAAACAGACAACCACACATGCTATATACATTATGTTAATAATTGTATTATTACCCCTGGAGCAAGTAGATATTTCTAGTCCTTGATATTTCAGTGGGGTGCCTTTTTGAGGACCCTAGCAAAAGCAACATACGTGTGTTGTGTTGGCCCTTAAATCAGACCCAAATAGACCAGTGTGAGATCAAACTTCACCTCCAGGACTGATGGGTGTCATCAGGCGGTTCAGCTGGACATTCCAGTGTCGTACGTGTTGACTGGCATATCTCAGCTTCTCTTGTACCTCCTGGAATACGGAAATCAAACAAGTAGTTTATCATGAGTTTATAGTATTAGTATTATAGAGTTTCTTTATACTATTAAACATGCTGCACACTGAGCTCTGTCTCTTTCTTACCTCCAGGTGCTGATGGCTCCTCTGGCGAGAAGCCTGCAGATCCTGGAGCTCCTGAGAGGCCGAGTGAAGAGCTGAGGGCGTATCCTCGTCTGGACTGCCGTCTGAGGCCTCCAGTATGGGGCTGAGGCACTGCAGGGCCCTCTGCTGCTCCTGGAGGAGCTGGAACTGCTTCTTCTTCAATTCCTCCGCCTGCAGCACCCTGGAGAAGAGAAGAAGCAAGAACTGAAATCAGGTAACCACTTATGTCTAAGCGGAGGAAGAGACGTGACCCACTCAAATATGCTTAATGACCACAGAGACTAGTCAAGTTGCAGCAGCTGTGACGCAAAGCTCAGAGGCAATTAAGGTGTGTCTGAACACACAGACATGATACACATATTTCCAGGTTCATTGTGACTAATCAATCTGTTTTTGATATCGTTTTCTATAATGTCCGTTACAAATAAACTTCCATAAATGCGTTTGGAAATCATAGAAAAAGTCACTCCTTATTACAGCAGAACGAGCCTGAGAATTGTCATGTTTGTATGTTTTCTTCAGTATCAAAGTAATCCAGTATGATTTGTCTTAACATCCATAAGTACATTGCAAACAGGGACTGCTAATAGCTAATTCAGCATACTTTTAATAGTGCCAATTTTCCAAAATGTAAATAAATGCAGGCTTATTTTTAACCCATTGCTAACTAACTCCTTCGCAACATTATACTTCCTGTTTAACATCGCCAAACCATTATGGGAAGTAGTCCAACAACAGAGCATGATTATCATCTTATAATGGGAACTACAAATTCAAATTGACCTTTTTCATTACAAAGTTTCTTAATGTCCTATGAACATGATGCTTATGTGACACTCTCCTCTATTAATTCCTAGTTTGCCCTGTGTTGAAAAGCTGTGGCTCCATAGACAAAAAAGTCAACAATTTAAAATGTGGGTCACAATTCTGTGTAGGGGGGACCACCACAGTGTGAGACATCTGGTTTAGAGAGAGTAGGCTATAATGGGAATACGGTTGGTGCGTTTGTTTATTACCTCTCCAGTTCCTGTCTGGCTCTCTCCTCCTCCAGCCGAGCCTGGATCTCCACGTTGAGAGCAGACTCCAGTTTCTGCTGCGTCAGCTCCAACTCCTGGATTCTCTTCTTCTGTTGCTCAGCCTCCTTTTCCTTCTCCTGCATCTCCGCCTGCATGCTGTCTCTCAACTAAGACACAGACATGCAGACCAATTCAGTGGAAAGAACTGACCTTTTCCTGATTCACCTTTTCCAGGAATGTCATTACTGTTACTTAGCGAAGGTTAAGCCTGACTTTTATAATGCCAATGTTTTTTGTGCTGCTTTCAGAACTCAGAGTCCCATTTCAGCAAACTGTAAATAAACGTTGTCATCTGGAAAAAAATCTCTAACCGTCTCGGCCTCCTTCAGCTGTCTCTCCAGCTCCATCTGCACCTCCCTCTGTTTCTTCCTCTCTTTTTCCTCTGCCTCCCTTCGTCTGGTTTCTAATTCACGTGCATGCTGCAAGACACAGATAAGGTTAAAGGTTAGAAGTGAACTATGATAAAATGGTCCCTCAAATGAGTCCTTAGGCTCTCACCTGAATGATACTTTCTATTTCTAAATCCTGTCTGTCTTTCTCTTTCTCCATCTTCTCCATGTCTTGAATATTGGAGTCGTCTGATAGGCTGCTCCGGCTGCTGCCGCTGCTCCGGGCGCTCCGGCTGCGCTCCCGGTGGCTGCGCTCCCGCTGGACCCGTCGCTTCAGTTTCAGTTCGTGGTGAAGGGAGGACTTGACCTCAGTCTGGAGACGGAGGGCTGTCTGCAGAGCTGGAGACGTAGCACAAAGACAAACTGTAGGTACTGTAGATACTGTTTTTGGCGTTTCATTATTTGGATTTATGAGTGTTTCTTTGTGGTTTAATAGCGTCTCTCCACCAGAAATCCCTTAAATAATGGAAAGGGCCAATAAAGTAACTTTTGCCAGTAAATGATCCAGGTTTAAGATGCTGAGCGAGTGCTAATTTGCAACTGTGAACTGAAAATAAAATTAAAATAACTTTACCTCTTGAGAGGGATTTTTTATATTTTTTTCACTTTGCTCAAATGCGTCAATGAAAGTTAATCCCCAGAATTTTGATGATCGACTAATTGTTTAAATGACTTATTAATAAAAAATTCCAAACATTTTCTGGTTCCGATTCATTAAATGTGAAGATGTATGATGTTCTCTGTTTTATATATTTATTAATTAAATATTTTTGGGTTTTGGAATGTTGGTAGGAAAGATGTGTATTATGTGAAATTGCAATGGGAATTTTTCACAACTTTCTTAGACTAAAAAATTAATAAATCTTCTCATCTAACTTCACAAAATCCCAAACTATTCCTTTAAAATGCCTCATCTGAAACCAGTGAATTAAATTAGAAGCCACCGGTGACCACACACAGGATAAATCATTGCAGTCAAAATTTAATTCCTGACTCTGTATGCTGATACTTATACACACCAACACACCTTGTGTCCACTCCACCTTCTGTCTCTGGTCAGACGCGCTCATCTCAAAGGTTTTATTGTGAGTCTTCACACAGAACAAACAGCGCTTCCCATCCCTGTCTGCAATAGCCTGAAGCAGAAAGAGGGTTAGGGGATTTATGTGGTGTAAAGAACTTTGCCTGAACACATCCAAAGCACAACATTTGCCCGTGTACAATATAAGGAAACCTGCAGCGTTTACAGTACATTTCCTCACCCACCTCTATGACACAGCTCTTTTCCAGCTGAATCTCCCCTCTCTTGTCTTTTAATTCCTCGCTGACGTAGTAAGCCATGGAGGAGGGCTTCAGCACAAACCAACGCTCGGTCCAGTTCCTGCGTACATGCCCCTTTTTCCACATGTAACCCTGGAAACAAGGGAAGGGATTTAAGAAAGACAAAAATGACAAGCGAGATGACGACAAACTGGAACGGGAAAATACAGAAAATAATCACCATTTTGAGGACATTGTGATACATCTCCAGAAAGACCTCATTCAAAGCCAGACTGAAGGCCTCAGCACTTCTGACCCTCAGCAGCCGGCCTGCACCCATGTGCTCCAGGAAGGTCCATACAGACATGTCATTTTCCTGAACTGTGGCATCCTGGGATATTAGGTCTTCCAGCGGCTTCCCATCCCACTCCTGGCTCATCGCTGTGGAGATTTTCTTGAGAAGATACTCCACCTAAAACGGTTAAAATATTAGAATAAAATCCTGTTTTTGTTCGCTGGGAGGAGGTTGATCCAACCTAGGAAAATGAAGCGATGTAGTTCCTTGACAAAAAAAACAACACAATTGCTTTTTTGTAAATTTGTAAATTTGTGACTTTAATCTCAGAGAATATTCAAGTTTTTTTCTCAAAATACTACCTCCCTCCCCTGTCTTCATAATTATTGTCATTTTTTGGCACATATACTTCTACAGAGGAAAGCTACTGTGCTGATAACACAAAAGCAGTTTATTTTAGTCTCCATCGACAGGAAACCAAAAGCATTATGTAGGAAGTGGTGGAAGGAAGAGACTCATTAACTTACTTACTTGCACTTGCTTTTTTCTGCTGTGACAAAATGTAAAACAGTCTGACTTTGTCGGGACACAAGCAGGGTTTATATAGAACAATTAGGAAATCTGAGTCAAAGTTCCTCATGTAGTTGCCTGAAAAGCCTTGGTGTTGCCTTGTTTACCAGTGCAATTTGTTACCCTACTAATCTTTATTTGTCTTGTGAATGATAAGGAAGGAATTTCTGGAAAGGAAAAGGAAGGAAGAAATGTGACCCGTTTCTCTTTCTGTTTGATGTCAAAAATGTTTGTGTTTTTTACTCGGAGGTGTAAAAACTCCATCAAATAAAATGATCATGGACTTGAGTCGCCATCAAATCAAGTTACTCCTGACGTTAACTCTTATTGACTCCTGTTTCACATCATCCTCCACATCTTTTACCTCCTCTGGTATCATCACAAGCGGGTAGCGGTCTTCAGAGAGGAGGTTGAATAAACAGAAGAGCTTGAAACAGTCTCTTTCCGATAGTGGCGCCCCCTGTGGTAACCCCTTAAAGTTCTTCTTCATGGTCATCATCCAGCACAGGTCATCAAACTTCTCCTTGTCAAACATCCCCACTTTGATCTGAAAACACAGAACAAATACTTGTATTACTGAAACTTTAATGAAACTGGATTAAAACTTCATGAAACAGTTTTAATAACAGACACAATGGGTAGGATAAATCACTCAAACATTGAAATGATTTCTTTAAGTAACCCAAAATGAGCATCAACATAATAATAATAAGTGCTTTCCAAATGTTATAAATTGACAGCACATAAGTAGATTTAAGAACAAGTGCAGGATTTGAGAGGTACAAAACAATAATTATTGTATAACATATTATAAAAGAAAAAATATTTAATATTAATATGATGGATCTTAGGCCTTTTGTTCTTGGTATATATCCTACCAACCCACACTAAAAAAAGCAAAGAGTTTACATTTGTGGACATGTGTATATTACAAGATAAACATATAATTGTTTGAAATTGGAAAGATGTTGATTGGCCAAGAATTGGAAAGTTTCTGGATTAAAGAAATGGCAAAAAACATGTTAATGGAAAAGATAAAGCATATTGTTAGTTGTAAATGAAACTGGAATCAAACAAAATGCTTTTGGTGATATCTGGAGACCTTTTATGTACTTCTTAAGGCATGAATGTCATGTTGGTTTTTTAAATGTCTGTACTTGATAGGGATGGGGTGTGTTTTATATAACTGTTATTCACTGAACAATTTCATGTTATTTACAAACTAAAAATATATACTATATATCACATAAATATACACATATATATTCACAGAAAAAAAAGTCAACTTGATAAAAGAAATAAAACATAAATGAATTTATGCACACATTTTGTTGTATTTCTGTATTACTAATGCAACTGAGGAGGCGTTGTAAACAGACACGGTACCTTATCCAGTATATATTTGTTGAGGTAGGGCATGTAGCCGTGATTAGACACCGGCCCATCATCATCATCCTGGAAGTGCTGCTCCAGAGCCACCGGGTCATGTGGGATGTTCAACACTGTGTACAGGTTGTGGGAAAGCACCTGAAGAACACACACACACACACACACACACACACACACATATAAATATATATGCACTGAAGCACATAATCCCAATGTTTCTTCTTTGCACTCCATATTTCTTCATACAGCCACAAACACCCACACACAACCACAGACAGCTGGTTATCAGCATGTCAGGACAGCTTTCTGCTATTTCCCTGGATTTTTCTCTCCTATAGGGGCTCAGTCAGACATGTAGGAACTGGAGGAAAGCAACATGACAGACAAAAAATAACACTCACTGAGGGGTGAAATTGCCAAATAAAATCTTTACTTACTGTTCTTTGTCTTATATGTTACTTGAATCACCAACAGTGCAGGTATTATGTCACTTTTTATGTTTATGGGCCACAGACAAAGGTTGGACTTTGAGCTTGAATCTAAAACGGGGCTCTTACCTCTCTTCAGGTTACGTGTATGTTGTAAAAATATTGATCAAATATTTTGTCAAGTGTTGTGAGCTTGTAAGGCTTGTGTGTGTTAACTGTTCTCAGCTTACAATGTTGATTTAGTTAGTACACGTTTGTATTGCAACGATAGAGACTGATGAGGTTAGGTTTGTGTTCAGCCACGAAGTCATTTAAAGGGGGAAAAGCAGCACAGTTAAAGTCTGTTTCTGTGTCCAGTGGACGCCCCTCGCTCTCAGTTTCCTGATCTTAAAATGACTACATGCATTCCTGCTTACCTTTAACTGCGATTTGGACACTTTGCCACATTTCTCGACGTCCAGCGACGTGAAAGCGTACCAGATGGACTTGAGGAGTTCGGTTCTTAAGTCCATTTTGGAAACGTCTCTGTGCGCAAAAACAACTGCATTTCCAAGCTCAGCGCGGCGGCTTTTACGCAGCGACGGGCGAGCGAGTGGTGGTGAGAATTGCCAAATAACATGTGGGGCAGAGTACAGGCTGCTGTGCAAACTGTAAAGCACCAAAAGGAATCAGATGTAGGGCAAGACTTAAAGAGGCGGAGAGTAGAGCTAAAGGACTATACTTTCCTCCACAATACTTTTTTTTTTAAAGGATTTAAAAAAATGTCAAACCCTTTGTGAGTCTGGTTTACATTTATTACCAATACAGTTTGGATAATGTTCTTGCCACCCACTTTTAACAACATGTATCTGAATAAAATGGACAAACGTACAGGGTAAATTACACATATCCAAGCAAAATTCCCAAGGTCTCAGACATTTATTCAGGCGACAGGGTGGATTTCTTATTACCTCAAAGTGCTGCCAGCCAAACCAAATAAGGATACGTGTTATCAGATTCAGGAGGCTTTAAGGACACACCCATTTGTTGAAGAGAGCCTGAAGGCATATTTTCTTCAAAATCTGAAAAGTTCAAATTATTATACAAGCTCACTGGGTAACTATTATCCATTTAAGGATTTCAAGGTTGTAATGTAGGTCATACATGTAAAAAAGCATTCAATTAATCAATGCGATGCTTAATATTTCTAATTTTATTATATAAGCCCACTGCTCTTCATCTTTACATAGTGTTTTTGGGGCTTTGGAGATCTGATAGTGATTAGAATTTGCACCATTCGGCTGCCATTGTGTGTCCCTTCTGGTGAGCATTTGTTTTGGTAGAATAGAAGTCATAAATAGTGCACATTAAAACGCCCAACACAAAATAGTTTCAGAGTGATTAGGAGCAAAAGGCCCCTTGTGGTTTTCCAGACTTAAGGTATTGTTCGAACATCTGTCAGAGCTCCTCTATACTGTGATGAAACTGCGGGTGGAGATGTAGCAACCTCAGGCATATTAGGTTAAAGAAGGACATTGTAATCAGACAGAAAACATCCGCCAGCCTCGTTAGAGCATAATGTAGGCTAATCAATACCACAATGAGGTCATGAAAATGGTATTCATTATTTGGAGGGCACATCCCACAGCTTCTCTCACTTTAAATGTAGATATATGTTGGTTTTAAGGTAATCTTTGTGATGAATTATGAAAATCTATTTCATATTAGGCTACCCAATTTGAGCAGAGGAGGTAGTTCCTGATTTTTTGCTGCGTAAACAAATCAATAATGGATCAGTCACGGTGTTGTGTTTCGTCACGCTCAGTCCGTGTCTGTTGTCTCCCTTCAAGGTCGGATCTAATCACTGTTGTCTCAGGTGGTAGAAATGAGATGTCGCTCAGTTAGCCATAATTCAGAATTGCCCGGCTAGAGGTCTCATTGAGGATCGACCCCTCTCAGTGCAGAGAATTTACGTTTAAATATAAAATAAAGAAGTAAAGCTGTTTCTAAAGGTCTTTAAACTGCAGATAGGAGGTTCAAATCTGCCATCTTAATCAATATAATACAATATAAATATGAATCCAATATAATCTTTGCTTATTTCCACATTAAAGAGAAAGAAACTGACATTATAACTCAGTGATTCACAAGATGTTTATTAGACATAACATACTTCAAATGTGCTTTTACCAATGCTGTACTGTATGTTGTTCGGACTGGACTTCATTAATGAAACATTAAAGAATACTTTTGCCATTTATATGTTTAATATATTCAAGGACAGCAGACCTAGACATTCCCATTCCCAGAGTGAAATCAATTTCATACCCTTTAACGAGTCAAAGATTTTTAGTTTATTGTTGACAGATATAGTTTACAGTTTCAGTCATGCTTGTTTGCACTGTTGGTGATTAGTAGAACACATTATACACATATATATTTAGGCCTATCATACGTTACAATCACAAGAGCAATAAAAAGACCTTTCCTGAATAGAAGAGGTGTAACGTAAGATGTTGAGGCTGGAAGGAAGGCAAATGGACTTGTGTCATCTCGGTGCATATGGTCATTTTAACGAAAACACATGTAACAAGTTCATATGAGAGAAAAAACACATTCTTCATAGAAATAGTTAGACATTTTGGGAAATATACTTATTTGATTTCTTGCAGGGTTAGATGAAAAGATTGAAATCACTTTCTTGACATTCAAATTTTGTTTTTGTTGTGTGCATTAATAGATCATGTGGAATTATCTGATCTGACCCTTTAAATGGTGTATTTGAGGAACAAAAAAAAACACCTTCGTGTCTCAAAACACAATAATACAACATGCAAATGTTAATAACCCTATAACCTACGTAATCACAAATATCCTGACAATGGCAGACAATGTCTTTTTTATTAGCTGAATTTATAATTAAGCCTAAAATACACCAAAATGTGTTAAATTCAACTCCAGTAACTGAAATATTGCATAGACATTGTATTTTAGCAATTGAAGAAAAAACAAACTCACAAAATAATAAACTTGAGTTTGGTCTTTTACTTCTGATACAAATGTCCCCAATGTGAGAGTTGGCAGCCATGGCTAAATATGAAGCTACAGCTAGCTTAGCGTAGCAAAAACACTATAAACCGGTCGAAACAGCTAGCCTGGCTCTGTCTTATTGTAACAACATCTACCTCCCAACACCTCTAAAGCACAATAATTACACATTAGGCCTATATGTTCTTTATTTACCACGTATTTATTTTGTATTACTAGCCAAATAGATGTTTCCCCATGCTCTCAGTCTTTATGTTAGGCTAAGCTAACTGGCTGCTAGCTTTAGCTTCATATTTATGAGGGTTGTATCCGTCATCTCATCTAACACTCGACAAGAAAATAATAAAGCTATTTCCCAACATGTTGAGCTATTTCTTAAGTCAGCTTGAGTTTGATGTTGAAGAAGAGTTTCATGCTAGTAGGCCAGTGGTTGCACAACATCTGGGTCATGCCAATACAGGTGAGCATTTAATGTTCAAAAGAGTTATTCACAATATTCAGTGATTTAGAACAATTTTGTGCTTCACAAAATACAAACTATAGTAACTCAGAGACATCTGGAAACTATTTTAAAGCAGTCATTATTTTACCGAAACACCTGAACATTACAGCCTGTCACACACACCACGGCCAGCAATAGATTATTAAGCTCTTTTCAAAAGCACCATTTTAGCACAGTGTAGTCTTTGTGATGGAAACACTAAATGATCCAGATATGAACATCTGTTGAACACAGCCAGACTAAACCATCTGAAGTGGAAAACTGCTGGTGAACATTCCTGTGCATTTGGTGGCGAGATGTATTAAATCCCAGCATCAACCTAAATGAGAGTAGTCTAACCCTAAATAATATGTTTTACATTCTATATAATAAAGCATAATCCATGCTAATATCTAAACATTTCTAAAACAAAATCAAAGGGCAAAGTCTTGTTGTTCTGTCATCTAGAGTTTGAGATTTACAGTCTTCTGCCCAATCTGGTCCAACCCCAATTTGAGATGAGACTTTGCAGGTAAATGGACCAACCCCTGAATGAAATGATTGGACAGACTTATTACTGTCCTGTGACAGCCACAGATACCAGATTTTATTCTTTTTTTTTGTCAGAACATTTGATTTATTAATTGCTGTCGAGATGTAAAGAGAATTTCAAGAAATATAACAAAACATTTTTTGAAGAAGACTACCAACCCTAGCTTTAACATTTCTCAACATAGAAACAAATGAGTCTTTTGGATTGTTAACTATATACATACATACTATAGGTTTATGTTATGTTATTTATAATTTTATTTATTCTATTAATATAATTTTTTGTTTATTTCTCTTTTTCTGTTATTGTGTACATAGGCTTGTACCTTTGACCTTTGACATTGTCGATGCAGAAAATGAACAAGACTTTTCCTCACGGAAACCTGGACGCCAAAAATAACTTCCAATACTTTGCAACTCTATTACTCTTTAAGGGCATAGTTAATTCCCAATCCTAATTATCTACACATTGGTCAATCATTGGTGTAAATTGGCAATTTTTTTTATGTGACCATTAATGTGCCACCACACGTCGATGTTGCCTTGGTGCCAGTTTGTTGGCCAGCAGACAAGCCAGGGCGATGCCTCCAATCTGGGTGAAGGCCAATCCCAACACAGTGGCGGCAATGTGGAAGACGTTGTCGTTGACCAAACTGAAGACTTTGCGGAAGCATCCATGTTGATGGATTCCTGCATCTGCTACTCCTTCAACATCATCAGACAGAAGAGGTCGATTCTTGCAGCCTTTGCGCCTCACACAGCAGCTGTCCGGCAGGGACACCGAGGTGCCGTTCTCGTTGGGCAGGAAGGTCATATGCTGGATAGCCCAGTCCGAAGTGAGCCAGTCACGCCAACCCTCTGCTCCACAACACTCCAGGGCCCTCTGCAGGCTGTCTAATGCATCGGCACGGCCTTCATCCTCGGTATAGCCGGCCACCGCTCGGTGTAGGCCGCTGCGAAACCCTCCGGCAATGTCTTCGCGATAGAAGAGACCTGAGAGTCCGGCTGCCAAACCGGCTATAAGTGCAGTAAATTGAAAGAACCCATAAGCCCTGAGCACGCAGGGAAGGTTTGCAGCCACCCCTAGACAACCCAGGAAGCCCCAGGCAGTGACGGCTGCACCTGTGGACAGAAGGATGAGCGGGGCGTTGGGGTAGCGATTAGCAGACAGCAGCATGTAGTCTGCCAGTGAAATCTGTGCCCACACACCCAGGGTGAAGATGGCCAAGCCGGCTGCCCAGAAGAGGCAGCTGAATGCCAGGAGACCAAGGCGGAGGAGGTGCATGACTCCCACTGGGCGGCAGCAAGGTGGGGCAGTCCCCACAGATTGAGGTTCAGGGGGCGCCAGGGAGGCCTCTGAGCACATAGACAAGGATAGTCGCTGCTGCTGCTGGTGGAGCTGTTCTTCCTGCTCTTGGTAGGGTGAGAGCAGGTAGCCAGGGATTGCAGAGGGTCGCCGAGGAAGAGGAGGTGGAGAGAGCAGGTCGATCCCCCGAGGAGAGGAAAGTCGTCGCACAGCAAGCTGCTGGCGTTCCCAGTCCAAGGCTTGTCTGCTTGGACTCGGCCGAGCTGACAGCGAGTCGTAAGGCAATGCAGAACTCATGATCCCGACTTCGGCTTTATCTACTCCCCCCTCGCTCTTCTACACACTCCTCCTCTCTCTTCTTTTGTCTATCAATGCCTTCACTCTCGTTCTCCTGCAAAACACAACCCCCCCACTATTTTATGGCGGGTTATTAATCCGCCATAAACACCACCAACGACGACCAAACTCTAAATCACACCGATGGGTGTCGCGTCGAGCTGTTATCTGCATCCACAGCCCCCTTGTCTCCACCGTATTTATTTGTTTATTCCGGGCGTTTTTTCCACCTGCATGGTCACCAGCTCTTTAAATTCCTCCACTGATACTCACATCCAGACTTCTGGCTGCTCGCTGCTGCACCTCGCTCTGGTCAAGGTGAGGGGTGATTGCAGTGGAAAGGACCTAAAAATCCACCGATGCACACCCTCTCTCGGTGTGGAGGAGACATCCCTTTGAGTTTTACTATAATCCATTTATGGAATACATGAATTTGGAAAAAAATACTCACTATATAGTGTGTGAAGTCTTTGCCAGTGTTTATAACACTTACGTTGTACTATAAAAGTCAATTACATAAAAACTTCTTTTTAAATTATGGACCTATTTTATTATTATAGACATACAAAACACAAATCATGCAAGAACAAAAGTATTGATTAGTGAATTTTGGCCACATCTCCCTTGACAAAGAGATTTTAAGAATAAAATGTAGAGTGGAATCTTAACCCAATAAATTAATTTATACATATTCCCCATTTTGTTTTACATCATGCTAATCCTGTAGTGTGGATTGTCTCATCTTGCTATGTTCTAACAATTTAAAATACTTTTAGAAACATATGCACTGCTAAAAATAGATTGTCCTTTTAGACAGCACTGTAACTGCTCTTTGTTTTTCCCGTTAAATGATGCAGCCAGCTTTATTCCGGTGATTCTTGCCTGGCTTCCTTCTGTAGAGGAAATGAGGTTATGTTTATGGTGTTTATAATTAATTGTTGCTCTATAACGATCAGCTCACTGGGTTTTATGAGCACTCTGGACAGAAGTGAAGGAAATACATCACTTGACACATGCATGATGAGATTTCAAAGAAACCATCAATAGGCCTACAGCTCTTTGAAAATACAGCCAGGGGAAGAAAGGTTGTCGGGAAAGCACTCCTAAGTTTTGGTTGCCGGAGAATTGCCCTTTTAAAACAGACACAATAAAAGCATCATCTAGGAAGCATCTTAAAGCAGAGTTCCCCAATCTTTCTGGCTCGTGACCCTTAAAACAAAGCCATGTCTACTTACAACTCCTTGTTACAGGTCACATATGACCAAGTGTTGTGAGCAGTTCCTCCAAAAAGGAAATACTCCTTCTTAAATTGTTATATTAGATTTTTTTCACAGACCTGAAATAATAAAAACAAGACTGAGTCTATAGTCATGCTACCAGTTTTGTGAAGCTGTAGTGCTTTGAGCTAAAAGCTAAGCAGGTATCATGTTTACCATGTGCACCATCTTAGTTTAGCGTGTTAGCATGCTAACATTTATGAATAAAAACTGAACAAAGTGCAGCTGAGGCTGATGTTTTGCATGTATTTAGACGTAAATCAAAGTATTGTTCAAATGAAAAGTTTTACCTGATAATAGTGCTGGAGGGTAAGTTAAGGAAATAATGTTATTAGAAATAATCCGGAGGGGTACATTCATTTGCGCTCCAAATGTCTCGACAATCGATCCCACAGTTATTGACACTTCTCACTGAAAGACAAAACTGTCAACCTCATGGGGTTGCTAGAGGGGGAGAAAAAACATTAAAAGAATCTAAGTTGATGTGTATGCGTTTCTGTTTTTCTATCATTGTTAATCATCTAGTGACCCCTCTGGATTTCAAATTGGGACCAGTGGTGCCATTGTCCTAAAGTATAATACACGACAAACACGACAGAACTGTCTTCAGTAAAACCGGAACATTATACAGTGCCCTGTCTAGTGCAACTTTTTAAATTCACAATATTCACATATTCTCCAATATACAGGAAGCTTTAATACTATTTGGAGTTGTAAATGTGCCTTAATAATAATATAGATGTTTCACATCTTTTTATGAAATAACTTTCCTTTTCTTATTATTTTGTTTTGATTTAAACCCGAAATTGAATCTGTGCAACCCACCGATGCACATTATCATACTAGAAAATAAAACAGACAGTATATAGAGTGAAGAAAAATGTATTTAATGATCAACTCTGTTCACCTGCGATTTCCATCGACGACTTAAACATAATTGTTACTTTCCTGTTGCAATCTACAAAGCTGAGAGAGAAAAGATGCAGGTTAGAAAGACTGATATGGCAAAAATAATTTGTGTATAAAACTCTCAGTAATTTACTCAAAGGTTGAAAGATGCAACAGTACCAAACACTCTTTGTACACATTTCATAGTAAAGTTAAGACATGAAGCTGTGGACACACTTTTCTCTCCTGATCAGAACTTAAGCTAAATATCTAAATTCAAGCATCTTATTGTTTTACACTTCCACTTGATGATCTCCATTATTCATTCAAAGATTTGAGTCCTCAGGCTGTATAGAGTGCACAGACTGTGCTGCTTCTCCCTCTTCCATGTGTTTCTCCATGTGTTTCTTCAGCTTGGCCTTGGACGTGAACGTTTTCATGCACTGCTCACAGTACGGCTTCAGTGGCTTCAACCCCGAATGGCTTCTCTTGTGTCGCGCCAGCTCCGATGAGCTCTTGAACTTGAGCTCACAGATGTTGCAGGGGTACGGCCTCTCCCCCGTGTGAATACGCTGGTGCAGCTGCGCTTCGCTGAGGGTGAGGAACGACTTCTCGCAGTGTGTGCAGGGGAACGGCCTCTCTCCTGTGTGGATGAGGTTGTGTCTGGTCAGTGCGTACGGTTTGGTGAAGCCCTTCCCGCAGTAGGTGCAGGGGTACGGCCGTGCGCCTGTGTGGGTCACGATATGTTCCTGCTGGGTTTTCTTGCTCTTGAAACGTTTGTCACACTGATCGCAGGAGTAGGGCCTGTCGTCCACATGTGACCTGTGATGTTTTGAAAGCTCTCCCTGCGATAAAAAGCCCTTCCCACACTGAGAGCAGAGGAAAGGTTTCTCCCCAGTGTGCATCCTCTCGTGCCTGGCCAGCACAGACACCAGGGTGAACCTCTTGGGGCAGTGGGAGCACTGGAAAGGCCGCTCCCCTGTGTGAACGCGGAGGTGTTTCATGTACATGAAGCGGAGGGAGAACCGTTTGCTGCACTGGCTACACTGATAAGGTCGTTCCCCGGTGTGGGTGGATAGATGCCTCTTTACATCAGATCTCCGAGTGTACATCTTCTCACAATGTGGACACTTAAACTGACTCTTCACTTTATGCATCTGCCGGTGCTGGGAGCGCGCGAGCAGGGAGTCGAAGCCTTCCCCGCACTGCTGGCAGATGTAGCGTTTAGTGGTGACGTGAGACTTCCTGTGCTCGAGCAGCTCGGAGGAAGTGGGGAAGCTATGGCTGCAGATGGAGCAGATCTGAGGAAGCTGGATCTCCTGCGAGTGAGACTTCTTATGGTGGACGGTCAGTGTGCGGAGGTTAGAGAAGGAGCTCCCGCACAGCTGGCAGGAGAACGAAATGGCCACACCGTGGTTTTTACTCTCGTGTTTGGCCAGATCCCACGAGTGCTGGAAGGTTCGGTCACACTGCGAGCAATGAAACGGTCTCTCTCCAGTGTGCGTGAGCTGGTGTCTCCTCACGTCTGACGACCGTGTAAACGTCTTGCCGCACGTTTCACATGTGAGGGCCTTCTGTCTGCTTTGGGACTGAGACACATTTACTTTGGTTTCATCGCCAGGTTGCTCTGCTTTGTTCTCCTCTGTGTTTCCTTTGGGGAAAAGTTTAATAGATGTAAATATTTCATCCGTGTTGGAAGGAGACGGTGTCATTTTGGCTCCGGAGAGAGTCCTGTATACTTCAGTGCGAACACTCTGCATGTGGAAGTGAGGAGGGCTGTTATCGTCCGACGTGTGGAAGGGACACTGTGAGCAGGTGAAGATGATGGAGGTCATCTCCTCAGAATCACCTGCAAATTAAAAAAAAAAGTGAGTAAAATATGTGGATTTAAAAAGACCCAAGATGTTTCTCATGTCAAAATATTACCTTTGTCGATTCCTTTGATGGCTATAACAGAGGGGGCAACTGATGCATCAGCTTTTAAAGCACAACTGAAACAGAAATTTGAAAAATTCATTCAAGACTCAAAAAAAGAAAAAACACTAATGAATTCACCAACAGTATGCCAAATAATATTATCATAAATGTATTTCTCAGACTGTTTTTTGTTACTGTTAATATTTCATTTTGCAAATGTCTTGCTACTAAAAATGTGAGAGACAAAAACATTTATAAAATGGTCCAATTGGTGATGTTGACTTACAGTTTTAATCATACAATCTCAAAAGAGGAGGAAATTATAGTATTACAGTATAAATGTTTTTTGTACATTTCCGGTTCTTCACTACTTTCCCTGGATGGCCTCTGGATTTTACACGTCTCCTGACAACCTGGTGATGTCTTCATTTGTAGACGAGTGGATCGGCGCACATTAGCTGAACTGGGAGAAGACTCTTGTGTTTCAGAGGCTGCATCGTCACTGGGGACATCTGCCATTTCTTCATGGACAGAAAATGATTCATGGTCATCCTTCAAGTCTGTACAAGAGTTAATATTGCTCTCTATACCTCCAGGTTGGAAATCCTCCTTCACCTCTTCAACATTTTCTCTTTTCTCCTCCATTTGGTCACTTGTTTCATGTGTTTTTCCTTCATCTGGTGCATTTCCTGACCCAAGCTCATCATTAAAGGATGAATCATTACTCTTTCCCGTCATAACATCTTGACCGAGGCTCTCCTTCCTTAGTGCAAAAGTTTTCGCCAGAGTCTCCAGAGCTTTAGCAACATCCACAGTTTCACTTGATTCTTCTGCCCTCAAGCTGGTAGCCTCCACACCGCCGCAGTTATCTGCGCTAACAGCAACTATCTCTTCTTCGTAGAAGTCAGTTTGAACTTGCACTGCAGCTGACTCGATCATTTCTTCATCTACTTCAGACGCTCCAACTTCCACTTCGGTGTAAACGGCAACGACGCTGTACTGGTCCGTTCCAACAAAAGTGACAGGGTTTAGCACATTAGCATAGTTGTGGATTGAGTCCAGTCCGACAGAGATGTGCGTCTTTTGCGAGGGAGGAATAGATAAAGCAGACATGATGCAGCTACCGATGGAGGATGAAGGGCCATCTACAAAAAAAAGAAAACAAGGAGTCACTGGTTAAAAAACAATACTTATATAGGGCTCCACAAGTAAGCATAAATTGTAAACACATTTACCTATTATAGAATTGTGCGTCAAAATGGGCAGCCAAGTATATAAAACTCTATAATGTAGAACAAGTATCTAAGTGTACACAGGAATTTTAGAACTTAATATTGGATCGCACAACTGAAAATATATGTTTTTTACTCATCAGTAAAACAAACCCTATGGGATTTTGCTTGATAATTGAATTAAAATATTAATCGACTGCAACAACATCATTTCAGCTCTACTCACATGGCATTTTCAGTAGTCCTGACATTTTGTAGTGCTCGAAGATGAAGCACAGCTCTTCAGGTGAGGACTGAACACATTCCTCTAACACAGAAGGAGCCAAACTGAGCCACGCTGCAGTCTGCAATCACAGTTTGTGGTCAATGGCAGATGATTTAAAGAGGTAAAACAACCTAAAACATCTGGATGGACCGACTGAATACCTGTTTTAAATCTGGTACTGGAAGCAGCTTTTCCAGTTTTGAGAGCAGCTCCCACAATAACACGTGCAGAGCAGCATCATATTGTGGCCCATATTCCACTGGGAACACCTCCTGTAAGAGATTTTACATGTAAAATGTATAATAGAAATTATTATCAAGTAAAATACTTGAGTATTCTCAAAAAAATAAATGATTTAAATATGTCTCACCTGAAAGAAATACGCTCTCTCAGCCGGGTCTTTCAGCAGGCTCTGAACAAGTGAAATGAAAGTGGACTGTGTTGTTTGCACATCTGCATCCCTGTACTGCCACAGATAGGATTCATGTCACTTAAGGGTTATCATTATTTGTTTTGAAAAAGGTATTCCTTCGCTGTACTTACATCTGTGTTTGCAGAGGTTATTGGGAGTCTATCCAAATAGCTCTGGATCATTTGAGAATCAACAGAACCCCGAGCTGAGCCTTTGCAAAGCTCCAGAATCAACTGAAATATCAACAAAATTGTTACTGCTGAATTATAAGGAAAGAAAATGATCAATTTGATAGAATACACAACTTCTGCTCACCCTTGCTTTTAGACCCAGAATGAGCTGGGCTCTCTGTCTGCTGTTGATCAGCCCAGGGACTGCCTCGGTCACCATGAACACAAACTCCTGGAGCTTCTCATAATTCATCACATCTTTCTGCTTCGCCAGCTGCCACATAGCAGCAGACAGAAGCTGCAGTGGGGGCACAAGGAGGCGAAGAGATGAAAGAGGAAGGCTTGGGTCTGAAAAACATGAAAGTGTAATTTGAGAGATGGTCTATTGAGGGCATCAATGAGCTTTTCATTAAAGGGAGCACTTGCAAACAAACTCATCAACACTCATTTAACTTAAACTATTTAATAAAATCTTCTTTAAATTAGCTCTTTCACATTGTAAATATAATAAAGCAGATCCTTTGCTAAATCAAATTAATAACAAAATTAGCGATAGATTTATATTTTATTACAACTACCACTTGAGAACCTTCCAAAAAGCCTATGAACCTGTATAAGTGCTGGACAAACCTATTAAATGTGAGTTTTAAACTTGCAACGTTGTAAAATATCTGCACCTGTGGTTAACTTCTCGGAACAAGAAACTGTATTACTTGACATAATTATGTGAAAATCTGATCATACCAAGTTAATTTCTAATGCAACAGCTCCAGTCTGACAGCTTCTTACGGCCATGATTCCTTTAAATAGACGGGTCCCGCTCACTGTCTGACCAACATAAACATAGTCTGCTTTAAAGAAAGGAAGATAATTATTAATATACGTACCGTTTATTTTCTCTGTTGACCCAATAACCTCCATTTGGTCAATATGAAAGCAGTAGCGTTGAGAAAAGATTGTAAAATAATGTAGATTTTTAAAGCTAACATGCGCTGATACTACGCAAGCACCCGTTTCCTTAACGCTTCTACTGCGTTTCCTCTTTTCAAAATAAAAGTGTCACAACTCAGCTGTGTCAACTTCACTTGTAATCTAGTTTCTCTTCTATTTTAAAGTTTTAACACAAATCATGCACTTCAATGATCCGTTTTACACTGTACACCTAGGTTGAGTTATTTGAGATCCACATTACTATAATTTAGTTTTAACAAAACTAACATTTTTGACAAAACAACCCCAACTCAAGGTCCATGTACTAGATTTTTGGGGGCTTTCAATTGAATTACAGTCTTCATCAACAGATAACGGAGAGGATGAAGCAGTTGAAAGCTCTGGGATAAGCTAATTGGTGAATCTTAAGTCAATGTTTTTAAAGTATAGCTTCAGAGGTCAAGAATGAACTTTCATGTTAAACTTTTAAAACAAGTAGCCTAGTGGATGGAAAGCAACAAAGTATTATCAGAAAATCAGAATCAGAAAACCTTATTCGTCCCACAGCGGGGAAATTTATTAAGCCCATAAAATACCAGGAAATGTACAGTCATATAAACAAGGATTCTCTAACATACAGGTTCTTTAGGTTTTGGTAGCTGGTTGCACAGTTTTAATTATAAAAAAAAAAAGGTCATTATGATCAAAATGTCTTCAGAATAATTTGTCCTAATCAATCCTGCTGTGGTCAAAGACACACATTCTGGATGTCACAAGAGCAGATCCTCATAAAAATGTACCACTGACTTTCAGTACTGCCTTGAAAACCCAAGTTTAATCTAAATGTTAACATGATTTGTTTTAAGGATAGAGACTTGATCTGTAATTAATTGAAAGAAATCTCTGAAAAAATTAAATTGAAGCAAATTTACAAATATCTTGTATGTAAGTTTAACAAAAGTCACTGTTGAGTTAAACGTTATTTTACCACATAATTAAATGCTCTGAAGTTTTATAAAAATAAATAAATATAGAATTATCAGACATTGTCAAACGTAGACATGACCGGATGTTGTTGTTTTCCACAGACTGGAAGGGAGACTTCAAAATAAAAGCTCAATCACATGGATTCTAACGTCGTGACGTCACGACACAATCACACAGTCGCGAGTCACATGAAACATTTCACAGCAAATATCTCGATGCACCCTTTTTTTGCTGTAAGATTTCTCGCTATTAGAACTGAAACAGCTCTATAATCTGCAGGAAGTTTTAAAAATCCTAAATGGACGAGGATGGGCTGCCGATTGTGGGGTCTGGTGTCGATCTTACCAAGGTTGGTATCTAACTAGCTAACATGAACTGTTAGCTAACCAGCGTTGAGCTACCTATTGAGGAAATGAGAAGAGGCCAGAAGAGAAACTGCAAGACCGCTGTCATTGTGTTCAGCAAGGCTAATAGTATCGTTAGTTTACCAAAGACTATTTAGCTGTAATTAAAGCAGTCGACAGTTTCATCTTCATTAGCAAACGCCACTGTAATATTCTAAAGTTAAAGTACTGCCTTTAACATCTATTTAACAGGCATCCATAGTTTGTAACAATAACCGTTTTTATTGCAGGTTTTACTAAATAATTGTTGATGAAGGTAACTTATTTTAGCTAATTTACAAAAGCATTTAGGCAAATAATCAGTGATTTAACAATAGCTACTATGTTAAAAATGTAATGAATACAATGGGTTGTAGTAGCCCAGAAGGTGAGAAAGTGCTGCATGGGTCAGTACCATAGACTGTTTATATAACATAACATAACATAACATACCCACTAACCAAGACCCTCCTGTTCATGTCATGGATTTTCTTGAAATAAATCATGGTAAAGCTTGTATTACATTCTTGGGACCTTGCAAAACCCTGTAGCTCGACTCTAAATACATTTTTAGTTATGACATTTCTAAGCCTCACCAATTGCTTAGATTTGATTGGACTAGGTTAAAATGTGTACTGAACATCCAAGAAACCCTTAGGATAATTTCAACATGTATTCATGTAAATAATTGTTGCTGAGTGTTTTACAGCAATCAAATTATGAAAAAAAAATATATATATATATATATATATATATATATATATTTACATTTACATTTACAAGTGAAGAATCCTTTATTTAAAAAAAATTAATACCTCCACTAGTTTTCACATTTTTGCAACATTTGGATTCTGTGTAGTATTAATATTGTTCTATCACATCTAGAAGTTATTTGGTCCTGCTTAAAAAAAATTCAACAAAATGTGTGACTTGAACAGAGATCTTGGTGAGTTGGTATAGAATTACCCGTTAGTGAATTAATTCATTTCCTCAGTACATCACACCCTGGCTTCCTTTTTTAAAATAGCTTTCTCTGTGTTTCCTTCAGGTCCCTGCTATTCAACAGAGAAGAGTTGTTGCCTATCTCAATCAGTTTGTTGTGCACACGGTCCGGTTTCTTAACCGTTTTTCCACAGTTTGTGAAGAGGTTTGTACATCATCCTGTACTCTATACTCTGATCTTTTAACTGGATCCTGCTATCCTGATTAGTTCACACAAACAACCTCTGTAACACTTAGATCTCTCAGTCATATCCTGAACTGTCAAACTTCTTTCCCACAGAAACTTGCAAACATATCTCTTCGTATACAGCAGATTGAAACAACCCTGTGCATTTTGGAAGCCAAGGTGAGTTCTTGAGCCTTTTTATGACACTCTTTATACATGTCATGCCCATGCATTGATCATATATTCATTTCTATAATGTTCTGGGCAGTTATCCTCCATTCCCGGGCTGGAGGACGTCACAATAGATGGACTCAGTCAGCGGCAACCTGCTCAGGCCAATGGACCTACTTCCGCAAGTCAGAGTCAAACAGAAGGTCCACCTGCAGGGAGCCTCCCCCCCCCAGAGGTGAATACATAGACATGCACACAAACAAGGATTAGTATTTCTCAGAAAGCCATGCATATGCATTTTATGCCGATGCACTGACCTATTCTACCTCTGTCTAATGGTACAAAATCCACCTACAAGCAACTTTTTAAAGCTCAATAATTAACAATGTATATCTGGTTTGTTTTAAGGGGGACATATTATGAAAAACTCACTTTCTCAGTGCTTGTGCACATAGATTTGCGTATCTGGAGTGTCTCCCAACCCACAAACTGTGGAATAGGACAACAATGTTTTGCGTGAGTCAGGCTAATTGTTTCCTTTTGTTTCCATTCTTTATCTTATAAGCTAAGCTAACCAGCTGCAGGTTGTGGTTTTCATATTTAGCGTACATGCACGAGTTGCATCGATCTTGTCATCAAACTCTCTGCAAGTAAACACATTTCAAAATGTCCTGACTGACCTTGTACTCCTACTATTCCATAAGCATCGCAAACAGGCTTATGAAACAAAGCAGAAACACAAACTCTGCAAGTCTAAAACCGACAAGATAGCACCACCTACTAAAAATGCAAAATAAGGGACTTTGTTTGACATCCTGTGCCATCTTGCGCCTTCTCACTGTCTTAGTAATTTGTATATTTGTTTAATGTTGCAGCCCACTCAGACTGCACCAGAGCCTGCAACGACGCCAAAAGCCGAAGCGGCTGCAGAGAATGTCATGACGGTGGCCAAGGACCCACGTTATGCCCGATACCTGAAAATGGTTCAAGTGGTAAGTCATCACTGACACCTGCTTATGGACTATAGGGATTCAAAAACGTGTTCTGTATCTTAATACATGTTTTATTTGTCACAGGGAGTTCCTGTTATGGCTATAAAGAATAAAATGGTCCTGGAGGGTTTGGATCCTAACTTACTTGAGTGAGTGTTTTACTGTTACTGGTGATTTATCTTATACTTTTCTCTACATGACCAATAACTTTTCCTTCTCTGCTAATGACAGCACCCCAGATGCCCCGGTGCCTGATGAAGGGACGAGGAGCACGGAGGATCAAGATGTTGCTGCCACCAGCTCTGACAGCGAATCATCTTTCAGCGACTGACATCTGTCCTCTGTGCCCATCACCCACAAAGCTTCCAGTAAAGGCCCACCATCGCTGCTCTGAGCTCCTGTAGGCCTGCGCTGAGAAAGAGAAGTAGGTCGCAGTGTGCCTGTAAGAAGGTGCCAGCGAGAAGGTGCAAATGTAAGTGCCTGAAACAGGAAACAAGCGTGATTGTAATTTCAGTGTAAAAGCCCTGAAATTGTTTTGCTTACAGTAGGTCAGTGACCTCCTTAATTTTGATACATTTAACATTTTCGACATTTTAAAAAGAGGGATTCATTTTCCTTGTTGATTATGTTCGCAGTAGACCTCAGAACATGGCAGTAGCAAGTCATTTTTGTACAACAAGTAATAATATACCTTCTTAGTTCTTCTTTGGTGGTCACACTACTATAACAGTCCAATGCCTTCTAGGAGATGCACCCATCAGTTGAAAGTTATTAAAAATGTCTGTTGGATACTTTGAATGTTTAACACTTGCATTGTAATTCTGCGTGTTCAGGCCAGGGAGAAAACTATCTCAGTAATCTTTCAGTATCGATATACACACATATGCTGAAAGACAAAAAAGTCGGCCGTCATCCTGGAGTATTTCGATAAAATTCTAACAGGAATACTTTGACTTGTCGACCTTATACAGAATGCTTAATACCACCTGGTTTTTTTTCTTTATTTGGGAGCAGCAATAACTGTTTTAATATGTTGACATATGATCAATATCCAAACAGGAATTCTAAATTGGCATCTTATCACAGAATATTGTAAACAAGTTGCAGTTAGGGAGCGTCATGCTTTTCCATTGTTTTACCTTGTTAACCATCGCAGAGGAAGTGGACTTTTCACAGTGATCACCAATAGTTGCAGGTGGCCATGTTGGAGGAACAAAAACTACAGTACATTCAGTGTAAAGCCTCTGTCACTTTGTATTGATAATTTTAGACTAAATTCCATTTCAAAAATGAAATCTGAATGTTTCCAGTGACATGTCTCTTAATCTTTAATTTGATTTTGTTGAGTTTAAACGTTTAGCCATGAATATCCATGTATTGCACACTAACCTCAGCTGGAATGAAGAGTAAACAAAGTTGCACTAAGAGGTAAATCAGTGATGAACCCCACACGTCAGAACATTGTAAACTTCAAGGTTCTTTGTGTTGACTTCGTCGGTTGAATCAACTTATTACGTTGATCAGGACGTGCCTGAAAATGTAAAATAGTGAAGTCACAAAGTAAATATTTCTATGAATGGATATTACAATATGACTGTGAGAAGTTGAGTGTGGAGAAGTCTGGAAAGCACTTTGTGTACAAAACCATGTTGGATCCAGTGTTGGATCTGTAATAAACTCAAACAGTTGGCTTAAAAAAAAGTGTATTTTTATTTCTTGTCTTAAGCAAAAATATACAAAATCATTGAATAAAAAAAACATCCCTTGTAAATACAGTAAGTACAGTGTTGACAGTAGTGGACAAGTTAATAATTGTGTTCATCTGAACATCATTACAGCCCAGGATGTGCTTTAAGAATCACCAAATATAGACTAATACATGTGTAATTTGTGATATTGGGCGATATAAATACATTTGACTTGATCTATAAAAGGATGCTCCAAAGTACTGTCCAGTGAAATTCATCAGCTGATACTCAAATGTGATATCTTTCATTTGGCCAATAGCAACAGCCAAAACTATGGCACAAACATTTCTCTCAGAGTGTATGATGTCACAAGTATGTGAGAGTGATACGTTGAAGGTAATTAAAAGCATCTCAAAGGCCAGACAGTAGTTCAGATTTCAGAGTATGTATTTACTTTCCCATGTGTCAAGTCCATTTTATCACAAAATCACAAATGTCTCCGAGGTCTTCACAGCCTCCTCTATCTTTGTGTCCTCATTGATAATAGCTACAGCATTGGGAGTATGTTGTAAAGCACTGGCTCCCAGCCTGAGGTTTGATAATCTATTAAAGTCTAAGGGGTGAAAAGATATAGAGATAAGAAACTTAAAATATATTGCTGTTACCCAATATATTTGTATTTTTCAGATACATCTTATGTGTGAATGCTGGGAAGGTTTGCCTCTTCAGGTGTCTGAAAAGCCTACAAATTAAACAATTTTAGAAGGAAAACTCTTTCTGGTTGAACTGCTAATAACTGCTCTAAGGTAAAGAAAACAGGCTTTATGTACCCGTCTGAAAAGCACACTGAAAACTTGTTTTTAATTCTAATTAGCTTCAAGTCCTGTTTATTTTATTACAATTTGGCAGTTGTACTGAGCAGATTAATTAAGGAGCCAAATCCCACTGCATGAGCTGTCTGCAGGCTGTAGACACATGCATACACTCCTCCATAGCTGCACTGTAGAGCCCTGCAGCAGTATGAGCTGAGAGCAGTTAGCACATGAGCAGCGTACAGTAAGTGCCAGAACAAAAACTCTGAATTGGAGCATCCATAGAAATGGGTTTTTCTACCTAATTTGTTGTCACAAATAAATCGAGCAGTGCAAAGAAAACACAATTGGAAAAACTTAAAAAATTTAAATAAATTACAACTTTGATTAAGTAACTGGCATAATTTGAATAATAATCCCATTTGACATTATATTTGAGACAGGTTTCTGGTCACAGTATCAGTGTAGTCTCAGGATTTTCTCACAAATCATCAACCACCATGTACCCACAGACAAACATGTTATTAGTTTGAGTGGTATTCTCATTTAAGCACATGTGCAGCTATCATGTGTTCACTGTGTGATGAACTTCTCTTATTACTGGCCTGACAGGACGAATCATGCTGGTGTGGCAAGAGTCAAGAGCAAAGTGCAAAGTTATGTTAAGTACACTTATATTAAGTACACTTATAGGAGGGATACATATACAGTCCGTGATCAGTTTACAACCAGTTGTTCAAAATATATAAATAATGCACCTATTGTACCACTACATTGAGTCACGTGATAGAAAACACAATCGTATAAAAAAGTGTAAAATGCAAATGTAGAAAATGTACGTGCGTAAAAGGTTTATAAAAACAGATTCAACACATTCAGAGTACGGATGTTCATAAAACGTTTTGCTGGAAGTTGCAGACTCATCAAGAGTACTCTTCACATTCTGTTTTCACTCGTAAGGTAAATAGCTGTGGGAAATAAAAAGGGAGAGAAATAAGAACTCCTTCCAGCAGTAAATAAAAAAAAGAGTGTCTGTTGGACGGCGTGATACTCACTTTGAAATCGTCGATGTACGTGAGGAAGAAGCAGATGAAGCTGAAGGCAACAATCCACTCGCATGAAGCGCTGGCTAGATAGAAGGGATAGTCCTGAGAGAGGGACACAGACAACCAGCTGATGAAGGACAACAACTACGATTATATTCATTATCGATTAGTCTGACAATGATTTTAATTGATTAATTCATCAACAGTGTGGACTATAAATGTAGGACCATTGTGAGAAATGGCCATCACTATGTCCTAAAACTGAAGGCAGCATCTTCAAATTCCTTTTTTTTGTCCATTAAAAAAGAAATATATATCTTTTTGTCTCCTATTTCAACTACTGTGCTCGCTTGCTAAACTACATTAAGGTATTACAACTGATTGTTTCTGGTAGCTGCGCTGTGTATTAATGCTACCTCACTAAGCCCATCCTTTTCATGATTTCTTTTATAATTCTTTTCATGACAAAAATGCAAATTACATGTAATTTGTCTATATTTTTTGGTATTTCCTACAAAAAACAATGACGGTTTCTAAGCATGATTAATGCCACCTCACTAAGCCCAACAAGCCCACCCCTTTTTATTTTGTCATTATTTCTTCATTATTTTTTCATTATTTTTTCATTATTTTTTTTATAATTCTTTCTTTTCATGACTAAAATGCAAATGACTTCTAATTTGTCCATATTTTTTGGTATTTCCTACAAAAAAACAATGACGGTTTCTAAGCATGATTAAAGCATCACACCAATTTGCTATTCTATTTGGATGTTATTTTTTGTCCTTAACTCAAATGTATATGCAAACGTGGACATACTTCTACCACTTTCTTTATTTTTTTTTATTAGATGAGCTCCTCCACAATCTTGGCAATCACTTACATAGTAAACGAGCACAATTGCACAATTGAGAAGCTGCAACTAAGGAAAGTTTGGCATTTGTGATTGAAAAATGACAAATGTTAAAAAACAAAGTAAAATAGCGGTTGATTATTTAGCTGTACCTTTACTAATCGACTAATCGTTTCAGCTTTAAACTGATGGACATAGTGACAAACAACGGCCTACCTTGTCTCCTGTGTCTCTGTGCAGTGTAGTTTGTGTCACAAAGTACGCACAGATGACAGCTGAATTATCCATTTAGGGAAATCGCATTTATCAATGGTTGTTAATGACTCGACAAGAACGACAAGAGAATAATGTTGCAATCATAAAGAGAAGTTCCTGGTTAAATGCATGTCATGCTGGTTGACATAGTAGAAAGAACATCAGGAAACCAAAGCTTCTTTGAAAGGATACTGGGGAAGAACGCCAAAGAGGCAATGATGGCGACACCCAAACGTGCTCGACACACACCGATCGAGGACCCGAATGGATAGGCCTGATATGATATACAGGACTGGAGTATTAAGTATAAGATACCAGAGACAAAGAACATCAGAGCTCCGATATCATGGACTACTGTCACGGTTGTTTCCTGCGATCAAAAAGTAGAACAATACATCATTAAACTATTCAATTGTTTTTATATGATTAAAATGTGCACCACATATGGAGACATACCTGAAACGTTGCAACAACACACATGCCAAAACAGGAGAGCATCCCAAGCACAAAAGCAGTTTTATTGAGAGGTGGGCTCACCACCCTTGTGTCCGCACTCAGCTTCTCCACAAACTTGTACCTGGCATATATGGTGGATATTCCTGTGTAAAAGTGAAATTGTGCATTTACCACAAAGTTTTGTGAACATATGACTTACTGAAATAAAAAAATCCTATTGCATACTCTGCTTTCATTTTCCTTAAAAGGGGAAATGAGACTAATATTTTTGGAAAGCTTGGTTCCTCCCTTGGGAAAGCACAAAGTTGCCTAAAAAAAGAGTCAAGTTTACAGAGGTCATTGCAGATGTTCATACTGGTGGGAGTGAAAATACCTGCACATGAAGAAACAAATGTCATCAGGCCAAAAATGCAGCTCTCCGGGGGGGTCGCACCCGTGTCACTGAAAAGGGAAAAGAAAGATCGGATTCACATTACAGACATGTGTTGATAGCAGAGCGCAACTTTCCGTTATTTGGGACTAGATGGAGGTTTGTATTTATGTGACATTTAAACCTTAAGTCGTCTCTTCTTAAAATAAAAGACTAACTAAGATTAAAGGGAGAAGTGCAAAGAAGAGCACAAACCAACAGATGTGTACGTGTAACTGGAGTACCAGCCAAGTTCACGCGGAGGAAAACGAAACTAAACTTTGTCTCAACTTAGTTCAGGTTCTCAGAAATGACTGAATATAAAAACGTCAACATTAATTTTCCTTGTTATAGATAGAATAACTCTGGGATCTTCTTAAAAATATATAATCTGAATAAAACTTACCTTATGTACGGAAAGATTATGTCGACATCATGTCTGAATAGCGCAATAAGGTAGGTAACAATGAAAGTGCTGGAGGACCAGATGACCAGAAACACTGGTAGAAGGCACAGTCCTTGCCTGAACCAAAGCATCTCAGAGAGGGTGAACGTGGAACTCCCAGAAAAGACGAATACAGTGGTAAAATAGAGCCATGCAATGTAGCAGCCACGTTTAAATGCTTGTTCAAGGATCAACGATGAGTCTGATGCCGCTGTTGCTCCTGTGAAGTCTGATCAAAGTTACCCAAAGTCACATGGTGGTGTGTCTGTGCATGGGTGTGTGTGTGTGGTGTGTCTGCCAATAAGCTGATATACAGTGTACAGTAAACCTGTTTGTCACCAATCATCCAGCACTTACTTCCCTTCATCTTTTTTTTTTTTTTTTTCTTTTTTCCCCTTTTTTTAAAGACGACAAAAAGGGTGTCAAACTAATCACCAACAACAGGGAAGTATTCAGATATTTTGCTGAAGTATGAGTACAGTATAATACCACGTTAAAAACGTACCTATTTCCATGTAAAATCATCAATAAACACTGCAGCAGTATCATAATGTCTCCATTTACTTCTACAGAGTTTCCTTTCTTTTATTCGAAAACTCAGAGGGTGCCTCGAGTGCACTCTACTGCTGTAAGAATACATTATATAGAAAATCATCACAGTTCCTTTTTTGTTAAATCTCAATCTATAAAGTAACTATTTAAACAATGGAGTAAAAGTACAATAGTCACTACTGGAACAAAGTAGAGAAGAGGTAATGAGTCAAATCAAAAAAAAGAAGTTTGAAATAATTCCTCTAAAAATCATGTTTATTTGGAAATGTGTGGGAGGCTTACAAAGCTTGCTCAGATGTACGTTGTTTTGTATGCGTCCTCGTTTTCCTGAATCTCTACAACGAAAGTGGTGAGTGCAAAGGTACAATAGTCACATTTATGGGAAATACGGCAGGAAGAAATACAGGGAGACTCGCTTTAAGGCAAAAGGTTAATGATCCTTGGTTAATGATGGTAGAGCTGCTTGGGACAACAGTTCCTATGTTCCAGCACACCTATGTTGGAATACATGCTCCAGACTTGCTGTGTGTCAGTTATTTTGTGGTTATTTAATATAATTCATTTAAGAATATATATCATGTAGGCATAACACTAGCTGAAACAAAATACAAAATACAATTAAACAATGAATGACAAAGCAGTTTCCAGAGAATCTTGCTCTTACTTAAATTACCACAAAGTCTTTGCCACACAGTGGATTTGGGGCTTTTTTTGGGGGGGTCTTGGGAAGTTACCCCCTTTCCCTGGTTGGTAAATCTAGCTTTTGAAATATGACTGCAGTGAAGTGAAAAAACTAAACAATGTACTTCTGTACAATCTCCACGGCCCCTGGTAGACCACCACACACTCACCAATTCAGACTGTGATGCTACACTGCTATGTGCAATATCTCTGTGCAATATTTTTACACTTACTATCCATTGTTACTATTGTTGCATTTAGCCCGGTACCACTGCATTCACACTTTTATTACGTACTTAACCATCCACTGAATTGTAGTGTTCACGTGTGTTTTTATTGTGTCCTTTTTTACTTTTCTGCTGTAACCATGTAAATTTCCCCGCTGTGGGACTAATAAAGGATTTCTGATTCTGATTCTGTAACATTGTTACAGAAGTACATTGTACAACATCTGTAAATGTAACAATTACTGTTTTGATTCACACAACTCTACCTCTTTTCAATGAAAAAGCTCTGATAAACCCATTGTACATAACCTATCAAGCATCCTATGGCACACAGACAAAGTTTTAAATGATTCAGCGTTTTCCTCCCTCCAAGGTTATCTACATACACATATATAAAAGAGTATAAACAGATATAAGAAAGTGCTTCATGTGGACTTCTCATTTTGTCAACTGGTTCCAGAAGATTTTTGATATCTATATTTGGTCTTGTCCACACTGTTTTGGCAAGTTGTCTATACATTTATTTCCCACTATGTTGATTTTGAATATTCCCTTTCCTATGAAAATGCATTGGCCTATTTGGCCAAGCAAAAGTGCTAAAAGGAGAGTGAACATTGGACTTACCTTGGTCAAGAGGACCCAAACACCGCTTTAAATAGATGCTAGTGTGTCTCAATCGTTCTCTTTATACATCAATGAATCAGAATCAGAATCAGAAAACCTTTATTCGTCCCACAGCGGGGAAATTTACAGCGCTACAACAGTGCAGATAAAAGGTTAAGTACAATGGATAAGTACAAAATATAAGTACAAAAAACACAACAACCGTGGTAAGTAGTGGCAGGTTAACATAATACAGTAAGTGAACAAGTGAGAGTAATACTCCAGCAGCCATTAGTAACAATAATAAAAGAGATATATTGCACATGCAGATATATTGCACGTACGTATTGCACGTGATTGTATTGCAATGGTCCCCAAGTCTGCTGGATGAAATAGGAAACTGTGGACCCTGAAAGCACCACGGACCCTGCTCCTCTCCACCAGAGGGCGACAAGAAGAAGCATAAGAAGAAGAAGAAGAAGAAGAAAAATAAGAAGCATAAGAAGAAGAAGAAGAAGAAGAAGAAGAAGCAGCGGGGAGGCAACAGCGTCACCACTGCCGAGGAAACGTGAAATGTATGGTCGTCATGTGTCATGCAGTCTGGCTGGCGGTCAGCTGACAAGTGGGTTGCCTGTGATGTTTACTTTCTTTGTTTAGTGCGTTAAACCTGCCTTTCTTTGAATGAATGCAGCGGTATGCTTCGCCAAGGAGAACAATGGTAGTCGTCAACTCGGTGCTCAAGCTGTTACAGAGGCAGACGTACACCTGTCTGTCCCATCGATACGGGCTCTACCTCTGCTTTGGGGGGATAGTCCTCATGATAGTTTCCGCCTTTCAGTTTGGAGAGGTGAGCTTCTTCTTTCTTAATTCCAGTCTGGCATGCGTTTTGTTTAGCTAACGTTAGTAGCTCAACAGCTGTGTCCTGGTTTTGTTGCACTGAAGCACCGTCTCACCAGATTCCACTCAAAAAAACGGCTGTTTAAAGTGTTTTAGCTCGTTCGTAAAACTGCGTATCTTTAAATCTTTGAGTCAGAGGTTTTATGAATCGTTAAGGTGTCCAGGCTACTTCCACATCACTCAATTGTACCTATTGAAAGGAAAGTCTCCAATTTCTTAAGATATTTATTCCTATGGGTTGCTAACTGACAGTCAACCACGTTTTAAATTAAACCATTTTTGTTGAGGACGATTTGACAATATCACGTACAGTTTTTAATGAAGGTTGCTATTATGTTATTTTTTTAGTTGTAGTATTTGAATATTCGTTAAATAGACGAGCTGTTACAAAAAATCTCCCAAATATTCAGCAAGTGTTACTGTACAGGGTGTCTACCAGTGAACAAGGAAACTGCCCTGTTTTTTAAGTGTAGTTTGGTGTGGGATATTTGAGACTACTTGTCCTAGAGAGTTGTGTCTTGTGTCCCCTCCTCTCCACACAGGTGGTGGTGGAGTGGAGTCGGGACCAGTATCACGTGCTGTTTGACTCCTACAGAGACAATGTGGGTGGAAAATCGTTCCAAAGCAGGTGAGCAAAAGACAGCATTTATGCTCCCATTGAAGGATGCCTTGAACACATCACAGCAAAGGAAATGCTCGAAATGTCCCTATTGTGTCACTCCATAAATTACACAGATGGCACATTGTAAACAGCTGACTATAATGCAAAATCCTCTTTGGTGGGGTTGTAAAAGTCTTTGCATATAAAAAAATGTTAATGTGAAAAAGTCTGCCCACTTTCTGTAAAAACGTTCCTTCGTGCCAGGACTGTTTGTACCCGTCTCTTGAGAGAAATCTGAAAGAACGAGGGCGAGGTGTAACCATGCATGAAACAAAAACTAATTCAGGCTTGCTGGGGAGGGAAACAGGGTCACAGCTTTGCAGTGTGAGGACTGTCTTGAGTGATATGACTGTTTCTTTTTGCAGGCTCTGTCTGCCCATGCCTATTGATGTGGTGTACACATGGGTGAACGGCACAGACGTGGCTCTGCTGAAGGAACTGAAGGCAGTCAAAGAGCAACTGGAGGAGGAACAAAGAGCTCTGAGGTAGTTGTGACTCCACTGCAAATGTTGCATTGCAATGAAGCTTGATGGTTAGGTAGAATAAATGTAGGTTGTAACCCATGTCTACAATTATATATAAACCTTTATTTTTCTGCAGAAAGTCTTGTCCTGCAGTATATAGTCATAGAGTGCAAACACACACCAGTGCCCTCAGTTTTTCACCTGAATCGGCATTCAAGTTGAGCTGTAGCATTATCATTTTCACTCTGATTGGCTTGTTCAGACATTGCCCCAGAGGAAGAGGGAATCTGAGATCAAAGGTTAGAATAACTCTAAGGAGAAAGTTCCTGTTTCATTAGTCTCTGAAATTGTCTTCTTCTTTCAGCTGTTAGCTGTTTATTGGCTTCTGCTGACCTCTGTGAACGATATAGTGCTGACAGTGTTGCTTCTCTAGGTCGTGTATGATAAAAATAATATGAATTCACTGTTTTGTTGCACACAGGGAACGCTTGGGGAAAAATGCAAGTGAGACAACTGAAGTGCCAAAAGAGAGGTGAGCCTGAAGACATGTTGGGCGTGTCACAAAGTTAGAGTAAATCTTGAGCTATACTGTATGGATACAATCCTCTATCATTGTTTGTGTCATTTTGTATCGCAATTTTGATTATATATATATATATATATATATAGATATACAGTTTATTTTGTTGAAGGTAGGCTAAATAACAGAAACACCTCTTTGTATAACACAATACAGTTCAACAGCACCACAAACTACATCCTCCAAAATCACCATGAAGTTGAATCAACACTCCTCGAAAATGATAACTTTCATGAAGGTAGAATTTATTGCAGGACTGTTGTATTAGAGTGCATATATATATATTATATATCTTTCCAGAAAATAAACTGAGAAACTGTTTCTAGATAAAATAAGCATATCATATGTCAGATTTTGGTTGATTTTAAATAACTAAATCGCCAACAAAATCATATGAAACTCCAAGATTTCCATAAGAAGTTCATGCTCATTGATTTAAAACATTTTCCACAAAGGCTAGATATGAAAGAGAAAACTACGACTGTATTAAAGGTAAACTATCTATATAGTGTCATTGTATATACACTCCCTGGCCATATATATATATATATATATATATATATATATATATATATATATAT